>VXBR01003457.1:7774-287163 GCA_013400215.1 Cisticola juncidis
GGTTTTTTTTTTTTTTCTTTTTTTTTTTTTTTTTTTTTTTTTTTTTTGTGTTGCAATATAAGTACCTTAAATCACACAGCAATCTAGCGACCTTTGTGGCTTCACCCAAACCCTTTCACTTCTGTTCAATATATGAAGAAAAAACTGGAGTACCATCATATTCACATTTCCAGAAATATGTATAATTTCAATGATGCTGGCTTGTTTGTGATTTCCTTGGGTTTTCATTATCTTTTGATAACTTCACGAGAAAAAGCAATAGATTCCTGAATTAAAAAAAAAAAAAAGAGAGAGAGAGACAAAACAACAAAACCACCTACATTTCTCAGCTGAAAGCCATTACAGACAGTGTACTTACTTTTACTCAAGAGCTCTAATTTTAGTCATTATCCCTAGGTCTGACATAACATAGAACTTAGAAATCCTCTTAATCTATCTGATGAACCTGCACAGAAATAAACTGTTTCAGTTGTCATAGAGAACATGTCATCCCCTTTCTCCATTAGATGTAGAAAATCCAACAAATGTAGGCTAGGATGACTACACTGAGATGCCCCTAGCTGGATAATAATGTGCTTCTCTAGGCATTGAATCAGAATATTTTGTGTATCTCATTTATTTACATCGACAATACTCTGAAATGAAAGATGTCTTACTATGGAAGTCTCCAGTCTTGCAAACAAAATACAGCCCAAACTCCACAATTGGTGTGCCTGGTAACCAGTGCAGCTTCTAAAGACAGGAACACACAATGAGCCAATACAGAGAATTCCTGATCTTGGTTGTTGATTTTAATACTTAATCTCAACTAACACAGCTACCATCCCAAGTTTAATGTGGGACTTTCTGTCACAATAGCTGTATGTAACTCTTTATTGTCACCTCATTATTATCATTTTGATTATTTCAGTTATTCTAGAATTGTCACAAACTTTTATTCACTCAATGATATTTAGTTTTTTGCCTTTTTGCCTTTGTGATCTCAGAGAAGAAACCATGCTCTACTTGAGTACAGTAAATTATTAAAATGAAATTCCTCTCCTTCCTCCCAAGATATGAAATGTTATTTTGCATTTGACAAGACCTCAGGCTAGCTCAGTGATTGCCTTTGTACCTGCCCATGACTGGGAGAACAGAAGATTTTCTGATTGTTTTCTCTACCAGTACCTACACTACTGAGGTGGGACCACTTCCAGTTTGGCAGAGACAGCAGGCAAGCATCTGTACAGAGTCCCAGAACAGATGCACTGTTGAATATAAACTGATACCAAAAGATAAATTTATAATAAAAATATTAAATTATCAGATTAAGACCTCTTTCACCTGTCGAGGTTTTGATGTATAAATGGAATGTTTAATGGGCTGCATTAATATAATTAATTTACTATCATTATAAAAGTACACTTAGTTTGTAGCTCCATTTTTAATCTGATTTTTCCTAGTAAATTGACATCTCCAGCTGACTTTCACGTTCCCACTTCTAATAACTAAGTTCTTTAGGCTTTTAACCTTTAAATCTACAAGCAAAATAAATTCTTCATAATCCCATAACCTCCAAAATTCTATTTTCTTCAGTAAAATTATGAATAGGAGGAGAAAAAGGAAATGTCACTTTGCTTTTCACTGCAAGAATTAGAAGAAAAAGTCTTGTAACATATGCAACCTGATAGGCTTTCATCATGCTCTTAAAACAGTTAATTCAACTGGATCTCATGCATGCATTACCCCTAGATATATTTCCCTCATTAACTTAAATAACAGCAGACATAAATCTTGACATAATCTTCTCCCTGAACTTTAGTGTCCGTAAAGCATATGGAGTCTTTTTTGCTAGAGAGAAACTCAGTCATTTTTACACTCCTGGTGTGGAGCCAGGTTTTTGTATCAGTGTGGCTGGCAGGATGAATCAGTGAAATAACTCTACCTCTCTGACTTTTATTGAATCCTATCGGATTACCAAGTTTTTAAAGGCCACATGAAGGGTTCACCAACTAAGCCATAAATTTATAATTGAGGATAAACGGACTGTCAGTCACCATCGGTGACAAACCCATACTTGGCACTGTGTCAACATGACGTGATGAACATCATCAAGATCTAACAGTCCCTCTCTTGGCATTCACACACCTGAGTCAGGCCTACTAGAGGGGCTGTAGGCAAAACATTCATTTCCTATTGTATAACCTTTCACTCAGTTGTGTATCTGTACATGTAACCCATTTATCATTTCCCTGTCATGTTATTTGTGGCAAGAAGCAAAGTTTTCTCAGTTGGAATTCTGCCTTCAACATGAGTGAAGGAAAGTTGAAGCATTAACTATAGTCATCAGCTTATTGCACTGTGGGGTAGTTAAGTCAAGAGTCCACAAATAAAAGACATCTAGGAGTATGTGAAGAGCAGGGAAAAGGCAGGAAAAAGCAAGTCATGAATAAAAGTAAATTTAAAAGGGTTAGAGACATTGTCTGAAAAAGACTAAGAAAACACCCAAAGCAATAGAGGATTTCAGTAATAGGTTATACTTGGAAGTCAGCCAGAAGCCAGTCTGCAAGCAAGAACAGGGGCTGACGCTCACTGGGGATAACCCTTCATTATCATTTCCAATGGATTACCTTTCTCACTGACTGGATGGCCTATCTGAATTTTCCATTCATTTAACCATCACAATCCTGAGGACATCTGAATTTCTTCAGGCTATGATATCCTCTAGATACACTTCCAAATTTTTAAGACTCCAGAAAATGAATGAGACTCTTGAGTATCATTATCACTCATGGGAAAGACTGTCATGGTCCTGTTACCTCATATAAATAGACAGATATATGATTAGACATTTATATCAATTCCAGTTTTCCTTCCGTGTCCCCATGGACCACCTTTTAAAAAAACTGTAAACTATACAGTTTACAGAGCCAGCAGATAGGCAGATTTGTAAAGAAAACAAATTAGACAAATATTTTGTTTGTCTCTTCCACAGCTCAAGAATGCTCGCATCATCACTGCTTTGGGTAAAACCTGTCGACAAGATAATTTTTAGCTTAGTTTATATCCCAAGCCCTCTGGATACACGGAGAATAAACAGTAATAAATGAGGATTTCACATCCCTGTGAGACATAGACACACAACAAATCACAGGAAAAAAGTTCCTTTGCAAAAACTGGAAAGTGAATAGATTTTCTCAATATCCTGGTTGAAAATTAATCTTCCAATTAATCCAACCCCTATGGATAAAGAATACTTTTACTGTCAACAAGACTAGATTTAGTAAGATTTCTTGTCTGGAAATAGCAATCTGGAAAATTTAGGTGCTTATTTTTATTTTTATTTTTATTGTAACTTAATGTTTTTGTATGTGCTAGATCACCTCTTGGTCCTATACTCAGGCCAAACCTCTCAAGCAATTTTGACCTACGTGATTCTCAAGTCAGAATGTTTCTGCCTGTGTAGAGCAGAATCGGAGTGAAGGACCTCTCAGGAGAAACCTCATGAGTTTGACATTGCCCTCTCAGTTGAGTAGAGGGCCTTTCAGAGCACAGGTTAAGCTTTAAATTCTACCTGGTTTAGGTGGAAGTCCTTTGTTTCAACTGGTCCTCACTAACAAAAAGAGGCTTGTTGCCCTCTCTAACTGATAACTCCCTGTTGCAGCACCTGATGGGTATTGCAAACATACGAGCATTGGAAACTCTTTCCAGTATTCACCACTCTTGCGTGGCGTGAAAAGTCTTGTTCCTTTTGTTCCTGTCCAACTTTCTGTGGGTCAAACTCTGCCTCCATTTGTTTTGTAGCAGATTTTCTACATCTCCAAATGTGCTTTATGTGGTTTCACAAAGTTGAAAGAGGAAAGCTAAATTTGATTTTTCAGGTACATGGCGTAGGGATTCACCTCATCATATTTTTTATGCTGGGATAATCAGCAATGGTATAATCAGCAATGGTTTTACTCAAGGATATGGTTCTGAATGAAATTAGGCTGTATGCTTACAGGATAAAAATACTTTGTAAATACAAATAACATAAATATGTCCCATCTGCATGCATGTAAAATACTATAAGGATTCTATTCAAGACATATTTTAGACTACAAGATGTTTGTCGAATTGCTGACTATACTTGTTAAATTTTGAAAATAAAGAGATCAGGAACAAAAAGCATGAGCATGACATTGATTCAAATAGTTTTCCTCCTAAATTTTTTCTCTATATGATATGATAAAATGATCAAGATGATAAATATTATAGATACGATAAAAAGCTTAAGAGAGAAAAAAATCAACAGAGTAGCTAACTGAAATACTTCTAACCCTATCCAATAAAATAAATTGCAACAGCATCCCAGTAAGTATTTGTTTTTCACAAGTAGTTTATAGATAAGGTACTAGTCTCTAAAGTGAAACAATGGGACAGAACTGTAAGTCAGGAACAGATTAATTCTAAGAACAGTGATGGAGGAAATACAGTAAAGCTCCCACTGAAAAGGCTTTCTATATAGGTTTTTTTGGCTGTAATTGTTTGTTGTCATACTCATAAAGTTCCCAGCCTGAAAAAGAATAGATTGAAAACTTTAGCTTTGGTCTCATGACAGGCTCTTATGACTTCCGGTAACTATTGCAGAATTGAACTTAAAACATTTATTCTTTTTTTTTCAGAATTCCTCATACTTTTCAGATATTTTACCTCCTGCATAGACACAGTGGCAAGCAATCTTCAGATACGAACTCACATATCATTTCCTCTGCATCCCCGTCTCATTTAGTATACAGGGGTGGATTATAAATCAGCACAAAGTCTACAGATGTCATTTAATATTCCTCAAATTTTATCTGTTTGGTACTATAAACAAAGCAGCATTCTTTCAAATTTCTCATACATATGTATCATAATTTGCATTTTCCAGTAAATATTCATATTCAAATAAAGGGACTTTTTCCATTTCTTCATGAACATTCTACTTAATTTTCTCCATATTTACAAATAATGTGGTTTCTATTTTTCAATACTTTTCAATCACCTCTTGAATTATTACAAATACAATACTTCATATTTCACATACACTCCTGGAACTCTCTATTACTTTTTTTAAAAAGAACTTGGAGTGACTTATAGAAACTTTTGAAAACAACTTTCATGAGAAAAAATAAGCTAACTATGAAATAAAAGTGAAAAATACAAAAAAAAAGTAATAATAAAAGAAAATCTCATATATTTTAGGGTCACCTAGACTGAAAGGAGTCTTTTTCTTCAGGAGAAAAAAATCTTCTTTAATTGCATCTCAGAAGACAAGTTCGTCACAACAGAATTGAAAGAAACTGAATCAAGCAATTATCTAAATTTCTGTAGCAGGCCAGCATTTGATTTTGTCTTTTATTTCTCCAAGATTAACTGAAGAAACTTTAAAAAGGAGGCTTTCTGAATTAAACATTAAAATGCATGACAGTCCAAACTGTATGCAGCAATTTCATTCACTTTAATATTTAATTCAGCACCAGAACTACATTTCTAAGTTCATTCTGCCACATAAATTTCCATTCACTGTGGCATTTATCTTGGACTATACTTCATTTCTCTGCAGTGCTCATCCAAATGCAAGAGAAACTCAGAATCCCTGTGCTAGGCAGGATATTGAGTTTGTGCCACAAGAGCAGAAATTATCTGTGATTTATTTATTCCTGTGTTGGTAAATTAGTGAGAGGACTGCTCATGTGGATCTCTACTGAGGAAACAGCAGAGTAAGACCATGGAGGTTTGGAATGAAATATTTAATATGGCACACATCTCCTCTGCACTTGATCAAACCATCTATTTCCCTGTGTCTTGATTCCACTCTCTAAAAGACAGGGTAAGAGGTCCCTAGTAACTTCCAGTACTACTAGGATTTAATATATATATATATATATTAAAAAATCATAGTTCTTTCTAACAGCGATGAGAATGATACACGGCTTGAAAACAGCAACCGTTGTTTATATCACACAGAAGGCAGAACAGTGCTACTGTGGGCTGTTCCAGGCAAAATATTTCCCCTCCACTTTGCATTGCTTTTTACTCCAAAGCCCTTCACAAGTATGCAGCTTCAAACATTTAGGGTTAACTGGAAAAAATGACAAAAGGATGCGAGCTGATGGGGTTAACATGTCGGAGGCACCACATTCCTTTATTTCTTTGTATTCTTGGGACCCAACCCTGTAGCTATCAATTCTTTTTCTCCCCTTTCCTTTTCTTCCTCTTTATCAACTAAAACTCTTCAGAAAGGCAATTTCCAAGTCTTCATGTTTGTATTTGGATTAGGTTGGGTAAGGAACCTTGGCCTCTGCTCTCAGGTGCAACTCAAAGCATCCTGCAGACACTCCGTCTGCCAGTTTGCCCACCCTGGGCTGGGAGCCCTGCAGCTGCCTCGGCACCACTCCACACTTGTGTTAATTAATGCAGGCACATGCTGATGAAGCTGTCATGCTTTCAGAGCCTGACAGGTATCTCAGTTGTACTGTGTAGCTAGAGCTGTTAGTCTGTTACTCCTCATTGTCACAAATATCTTTGCATTATACTTTATAATCTTTTCATTAATTAGTTGCTATATGACCCACTTGGTTTTATCTTTTTTGTTGTAATATCGGTATTCCCATCTTCTCTGACTTCACCGTTACATTTTTCTTCTCTTTTATGACTTACTCACAGTCTTCCTTCTCTAGTTTTGGTATCTCTCTTCTATCGACACCTCACTCTTTTTGTTCTTCTTACAGCATTTTTAAAATTGATTGATTTCTTTTATTATTACTGATTTTAACCTTCTCCACACTCTGGCCTTTTTGAGGAAAAGGCTGAGTACAGGAGCATGACTGACAACAGCCACAGTATTTTTCAAGAGGAAGTCAGCACTTGAAATCTATAGTGCCATTAACCACTGCAACACGTATGAGTTGACAGCAACCTTTTTTCTCTCATTTTTTATTTATTTATGAAACTCAGTTTCTGCTTTCCTGGAAAGTAAGTCTTAAGGCAACAGGAAGAGAAGTCCTAACACTAGACCTGCTGCCTTCCATAATTTGGAGTATTTGTAGGCTAAGAAGACAAAAGGTTCCTCTTCCCTGGCACCTTATGGTGTTTCTCATAGACAGAGAGAAGGCTGCTGGCAGCTGCTTCCTGTGTTTGCACCAGCTCTTGGCAGTTCTCTGCTCCCACGGAGTGTTAGTTGCATGTATCACTCTCCACACACTCTGATGATGGAAGAGCACTGCTAAAAGCACAGCAAAGAAAGCTGTCTCTAAGGGCCTCGTACATCCAGTAGCTAAGAGACTGTCTGCAGCTCCTTTTATGGCTGTTAAATTAAGAATTTCAGAGAAATTATTAATCAAGCCTAGCAATTTCCATTCTACATTTGCTCTACCCCTACCAATGGCGCGTGGACCACAAACGTGGCAAATCAACTTCTCCCTTCTCTGCACAGGTAGTTGCAATAGAAATGTAAAAACTGCTAGGAAGGGAGAGTGTATGGGTGTGGAGGCCCCGGATGGAACAAGAAGAGAAAGGGATAAAAGGATGAAAAATCTGGATGACACAGCCCATCATGAAGATCTCAGAACATCTATCTACACATGATCTCTCAATAACACCCAGAGTTGTGTGAAAAATGGGAAATAATTAATTCATGTTCTTATAGATAATAATAATAAACTGGAAACTGTAATATACTGTATAAATGCAAGGCAGAAGTGTACGTGACCCCCTACGTGTCCCATAGATTCCTGTTAAACAAAAGGCAGGCACCTCTGTAGATTTTCTCTGTCTAAAAATAGAAGGTGAAGATGACAGGGCGAAGAAGTCGTTGGGAAGACCATCAACACTGCTGAACTACACCCTGACCACAAACACGGAGGGACATTCACACTTCTGCAGCCAGCAATCAACCCCGAAGTATGGACCAAAACTGGATATTAACACTTTGCCCATGAAAAAAGACTCTATTTAAAACTCACTGGGAACACCCATAATAGCTGTGACTCCATAGAAAATATTGGGGAAATATTGCCGAGGGCGGAATAAAGGGTATATAAACTGGGCCCCGAAACGGGCAAATTCGTGAACCCAGGGAAGACGGCAGGCAGCCAGGCACTGCGTCTCAGGTTCACCCTTGACCTTTTTCCCGGGTAAAAACTGTCAAGTAGGTATCGCTGTTTGTGGGGGTTTTTACCTAAATTCTGTGATTCGGCTTCATTACTTTTGTCTTTAACTCTTGTAATTTGATTTTGCTGCCTAAACTCTTTGTCTTGTAATTCTGTGATTTGGTTGCATTACCTAAATTCATTTAATCTGATTTATTCTAATTCTAAATTTATGATTTGATTTGCACTAATAAACTAAATTATTAATTATAATTGGAAAATTGTCCTGGTATTTATAACAGTTGGAAAACAAAGGACACTCTAAAAGAAGAGATAGACCATAGCTGTTGGAGACAATGGTAGGAGACACAAAGAGAAAAAAACAGTTTATCAGCAGTGCTACCTAATGCTTCTGAGGGGTTGAACACGATGGAGACACACTATCCACAATCCACATCCAGAAACCAGCCCATAGCTGCCAAACACACTAACCAAATGTTTCTTTTCCTCCTTCTCCAGCCCACTCCACACAAAAGGAGGGCAGTTATCTCCATAGAGACTCAAAGTGTTCACCATCTTAAACACATGAAAAAGATACTTTAAGGAAAGCAATCTATCTAGACACAAATGCAGAGACAGCAATTTAAACCAGTACACTTCCATGGGCACTGGCACTTTCCAAATCTTAGTTCCCTTGGAGCCAATACAAAAGGTACAATAAGAAGTCTGAAGGAAAACTAACAAAACTTTGTTTACAAAAGGTTTTAACATTAACTGGAACAGCATAATGAGAAATAAGGCCAACTCTAAACATGGCTAAAACAGTCTCAAATATGAATACTTAGAGAAAAAAAAAATTACCAGGCATTTATAGAGTCTCTGTAAAAGTCAAGACTCAGTCAACCATTTACCCAAATATGCTACAGTGTCAGAAAAGCAAAGATGGCTGGCCAATAACTTCTGGCACAACTCTTATGCTGCAATGAAAAATTCTTCCAAATGATTGTTTACATGGCAGATTATCATTTCTCCATGCAAATATTTTTGCAGGATTTTTTTTTTTCCTTGATTAACCCCTGTGGCTGATTTCAACATTTCCTTTCAGGATGAAAGACAGGTTCAAAGCCCAGTGTGAATGTAATATTTTTAACAAATTTACAGTAAGTGCCGTAAACTAATGGTGAACCTGTATCAAATGACAAATCAATTCAGTAATTAACTCCTCTGCTTTTCACTTTAGGCAAAATCTTTGATGTGATGCACTGGTGCTGAATGGATGCCTCGTTTCAGCGTACTGGCTGGGTCTGTTTCACAGATATCATTGCAATTCCAGTTGCAATTGTTCAGTTCTCAGAAAACTTCCCTGAAAATGGGTTGCAAGTAAGAGAATTTGGAGAGCACGGCAGGGGTGGGTGGGTGTATTTTTGAACCTGCATTTAAGTAAACTCTTCCATCACAGTGCAAGATTTTGATGGGACTAAAGAAAACTCACATCACAAAATGCTGTGAGAATGTCTGGGTATTGGAGTAGCCTCCTGAAAAAAATGCCTGTAAACATATATCCCCCAAAAGACCAATTATTGGGTACCTTCAGAATCAAAATTAATTCTCTCATATCTTTGCCCAACACACTAGCTGCTTTGGAGGTTAGAACCAAGACCCAAAATTAACATCAGAAGCTTGAAATCAATGACACATAAAAGAAAATGAAAATTATAAAGATAGCATTGTAGGGAAATATGCAGAACAATTACAGATTAAGAAGGTCTTAAAGACTTGAGTATTTATCAATCCTCTAAAGATATGGTTAGAGAGAAACGAAGTCTGAAAAGGACATACAGACATTGGTAACAGAATTATGTAAAGTGGAGGAAAATTTCAAAGTACGGAGATTTTATAATTAGATCAGAGAAACTAGAATTCAGCTTCCTAAACTACTTCTATGAGACAAGAAAATAAAAATCCAACACTAAAGAGATGAAAAAAACTAGTAGTCAAACACTTAAACAAGTATATTTAGTAACTAATTACTTCCCCATTACGAGGGAGAAATTGGTGCATTTTGCACCTGTCCAGGTTAAAACCAGTTTTCTTTTTCTGAAACTTTTGCAAGTAGAACTACCAAATAAACACTGAAAAGCAATCATTCACCACCACCTCCATCCTCAGTTCCCAAGGATGGCACTACCAAGGTGAGAACTCCATGGAGAAAGCTTCCTCACATGTATTGTTTAAGGGTAAGAAGCCTCCTACTCTACACACTTTGGACAGGACCTTGACAGTCCATTGAGGCACCGGGTGCCAAACTGCTGCACAGCAAAAAGTAAAGTTGCTAAATGGAACTCATTCCTCCACAACATTTAGTACAAGTAAGTTCTACATCCCATTGGGTTCTTCCTCTTTCAATAACAACACAGAGCCTGGTATTTCTGAAGAAAACATTTACAACACAATTGGAAAAGGGCTTCCATCAGCTATGTAACACAGGAGTGCAGCTCCATTATTACGCTCCTTACCTCAATCTACTAGTGAGCAAGTTGGAGCTGTGGGACTGCACACATGAACACTTTAGACTATGCTGAGACTGAAATATATACCCTGGCTCACTAGGTATACAGTTTTAAAGAGGAAAATATCCTTAATTTCATTTGCAATAAAGTGCTCCCAAGAGACAAGTTAGGGTTGAAATGTTGACTGATGGTCCAAATCTTAGGCTTTCAGGATAATTTGAAGAGGGTGCTGCTTCTGAGGAATTCAAGGGAGAGAAGGTTTTTCCTTTTTTTTCTCCTGAAGCTGATGAGTTAAAGGGAAGTAAAAGATATATGAACTCAACTGAGTTCTCATTGATTTATATTCACCCTAAAATGTGGATATCTCCAGGTGGATTGGGCAGCTTCAGGCTGAAATAGCATGAATTCATCTGGAAGGAGCATTTTGAAAAATACTGGTTAGCGAGAAATCACCTTAAAAGCAAGTTTTCTTATACTCTGTCTCTGTAGAAAGAGATAATATTTACAAGTCCAAATGGTAAAGTAATATAAAATACAAATATGCAAGCAGTCATAGCCTGTATCATTAATAGGAAAACTGCCCAAGACCTCAAAGTTTCTTCTTCTAAGAGAAACGTTTAGTACAAGCATTTGCAAGCATTGTCTAAAACATTATCTCCTGTATTAAATCCACCAGATTGAGAAAAAGGCAACTCTTCAATTTGTTTCAGGAACTGTAGACATACTTGAAACTTTAATATGTACTTTAGGGGGTGTTTTATCCTTGTGTAATTCTCTTGTATTTCCCTAGTGTATTAACAGTTAGCTCTCAGAACTACCAGAATCTTCACAAAGAGGTTCTTTTGGTCTGACTTTTTTGTTTGAAGTCTGTACACTCCAAATCAGTTGGAATATCAAGGGTGAAAAAAAAAGTTTATTGTATATAGCCCAATATTTTTGAATTTATTTCATACAATAGATTAATATATCCCTGAAATATTAATTTTCATTAAAGACTGCTACAGCAGAACCTTAAACTCAAAAAAATTATGCAAAACATAGTAGAGATACTATTTAATAAGCTTAAGTACTATTTCTTTCTGTATACTTTCCTGCACTAAATTCAGGCAGAAATACTCAATATCATGAGTAAATAGCAAAATACATGTGACAAAATTTTACCAAATTTTCACACATAGTCAGTGATCTCCATAGAGACTGCCCAGCCCAAAGTGCCATTGCATGTAAATAATAATGGAGAGAAAAGGTCAAATTCAAATCTATTTCCCACTGTATATTCTGTTGATATTTATCTCCCTTGATATTCATGTTAAATTACACAGTTGGTTATCTTACACCATGGAATCTTTGATAATACAAGTTATTTTCCTGCATAAATACTGACGACAATGACAATGTACCTGCAGTCATCCCACACAAGTCATTGTGTGTTCTGAATTATTGAACACACTGTTCTCCTTACAAAAGTTCTGTCAGTAGTTTTAACAGCAGAACTTATCCTGAGAGGTAAGAAACACCCTCTGAATAAGGAAAAGCTAAGGCAGGGCTGGAAGAGGCCTCAAGATCCACAAGTCTGGCCTTAGGAAAGTAGGAAACTCATGTAGACAATTTCTGACCAATATCACATTCTTTTATGCTATACAGCATGAACTGAAGAAGCTTCCTCATTCTTGCTAGGTTATTCCAGTGGTTTATGAGCCTCACCGTTTAAAAGTGGTTTCCTCATTTGTTAGCAATATCTACATATTATTTGGGGTGTGGTGAAGCAACTTCCATCTTTTTATTAGGGATCTGCATATCTTGCAAAAGAAGTCATCTCTTTTTAAACTTACCAGAATGGAATTCTTCCATGATTTTCACTGTTGGATTCCAAACCTGTTGCATTTCTTTTCTTCTGGATATCCTTTACTTTAGCTGTATATTCCTTCAAGGATGATATTTAGAGCTTCACACAGTGTTACAGCTGTGAGTTTTATTCACATCGGAGAATAATAATTAACTCTCATGTGCTACAAGCAAAACTCCTGCTACTTCATTTCAACTTCAGATCTGTGATTCTACTCCTACAAGAAAAGAAAAAAAGTTTGTTTGACCTTTTCCTTGTTCTAGACATGTGGCTGACCATCTGCTGCAAGCTGCAATCCTCCACTGTAGTATCAGTGATGAGCTGGCTCATAATTTCTAAAAGTTTATTTATTCTGGTGTTTTCCTGTAATATTAAATATATACTCAACACAGTTAAATCCAGAGATGTTCTAGACATCTATATGCATTCTAACATCTGCATTCTAACAACAGACCTGAATTTGAAAATATGAGATAGAGCTATATGAGGAAGGCCTTTTTGATTTGAGAGAAAACCACAGTGTGGACTGGGAGACAGGGGCTCAGCCACTTGCACACATACTGATCAGCAGTTTCATCTGGGCAATGCCACTGGTCATTTTGTTCATATCACATAAGGCGACATGAGAATTCATCTAGGGAAAAATGTCACAGATTTCTCTGTTTCTTTATCCACTAGATGAGCATTTTCCACTGAAGAAAGTGAACAGATTTTTTGACACACTTTGCTCTTGTCAAATCCATCTGGTTGTTTTCTTCTTATTTCATTATCCTCCAGGTCCAAAAAATTGTTCCTTAATTCATTTAGAGTATATTTTTTCTCCCCTAGCACTGCACATTGAACTCATTTTTTCTTCACTCTAAACTACATTTTCTATATACTGTTTGTTCTTCTTCAGTCCCCTGGGATCTAACCTGTCCTCCATCATGTCTCAAAAGTAATTAATGATTCAAAAAGTGCCTCTTTGGTTTTTTAAGCCCTTGAAGACAAAAAGACATTACAGTTTCCCAATTAAAAACCACCAAGTTAATGAAAGAATCTTAAAACTGTTCTTTCCCTGTCCGTATTAAAAATTAATGCATTAGAGATCTAATTACAATGTATCTTTATTCTTCCAAAACAAATGCTTTAATGTTATCATTTGTTAAAAGAGTAATGGATGGTTTCCTTTTTTTCTCCAAATCTTCCACAAATCTTTTCATCTTTTTAGCCAATTAGGCAGTTCATGTGCTAGTTTGGTTCTCTGTATTATATATTCACTTATGCTATCCCTTTGTTATTGTCTTTAGCCTTTCTTCTGCTCCTCAGATAAAATCCAGATGCAGAAAAATTATTTTTGAGCACACAAAAATTAAAGGAAATACCTGCTCAGTCATTACTGATTAAATTTGAAGTAATGGAAGGATGAATGGTCAGAAACTCAAAAAGAGTACACAAAATATATTGAAAGGGTAATCAAGAAATAAGCACCACAGGAAGTACTGTGAAATACTGAAAAGACCCAAACCAAAACCAAACAACCAACCAGAAAAGCCACAAAATAAAGGAGAATAAAACAAACCCAAAATAACAAAAACCTCCAACCTCCCCCTATGCTTTCACATCCTTACTTCTGCACTACTACAGATTGCCACTGTTTTTTTAACATATTCCATTTTCTCATAACATATTTAGAGAAGGTATGAAGAGAGAACTTTATTACTCAGCCATTTTTCCCAAGAGACCATGCCTGTCATTTCCAAAAGACTGATTTTCCCAAGTTTATTAACTTCACTCTGCCACTCTATTCCTTTCTGTGGGATTGTGAGCACTGTCATTTCAGAAACCCTTCCAACACTTAATAGGTCACTTTAACTCCTCCCAACATTCTCCCTGTGGAGAGAGAATATAACCTAAAATAGTCCCATTCTGTACCTCCTCCACCTTCTGAAACAAAAGACTAACTGTCAACGTGGCTTTACAGTGCCACTCAGGCTTGCTGTGACCTGTCAGACTGTTTTCTCTCAATAATTGAAGCCTAGCATTGTCATTAGCTACTGTGCTTTGGATAGCTCTTTAAACTTTTCACAGACATATGAGAAATAGAGGAACTTCTTGTTCTTCTTATGCTTAACCAGTGACATTGTGTGTTTGAGTAAGTTCAAAAAGCAGATCAAAGTCTTGATGAGCTATTGAATATAACAAGTGGAAAAACTTGCAGTTTAGTTAGACAGACTTTTCCATTTTTACTTATGTTGATAGAACTTTATTCCATAAGTAATTGCATTGATTTCGCTACTTATTCCAGGTTTAGGGATAAATAGTGCCAGAAAGAAAACTTTGGTTGAAATTACAGGGTGAAGGTGGAGCATGTGAAATCAGTGACATGGCACTTAACTTTACATTTCTTAATTAAACAGTTCTCTGTAGCTGCAATTATGAGACTTGCAATTAAAGACTGTAAAACCATGTTAATGATTTATTCATGTCCGATGAGTAATTTAAACTGCTTAGATTAAGTATTTTTAATAAAATACAAATAGAGGATGAAAATACATCAGATAAAGCAAACCAAGATGGATAGTTATTGCTAATAACATAAAAGTATGCAGCAGCACAGTTGACAAATGTGTAACATACAATATTTAATTAACAATTTAATTAGAGAAGACAAACCTACACTAGAGAATTCAAAGGTAGTATTTTCTTTAGTGTGACTTGACTCTCATAAACATAAAATGTAAGAGAACAGAGATCAGCTAGGCACCAGAATCACATATATAATAGGATTCATTGGAGACATTTTTGTTCTTCACTACCCAATATCTACAAATAGAAAAGAAATAGAGCACGGTCTAAAATGTTCATCTAAAATAAAAAATGAACTTCAAAGTGATTTTTTCTCTCTATTCACTATAAAAGAAGTCTAAACTAGTTTCAGTGAGGACATGAAAGTCCTCCAATTATGATGAAATCACCAGTTTTACAGGTGTCTTCCTCAAAGCTCACATATAGCTCAAACAATAATTTCAACCCAAAAGGATAATTTCAATTACATACACAACATAAAACGATAGCTGATTAATACAAGTCTGTGTAATCCTAGGAGTATAAAGACTCCCACAGGGTGAGCAGCAGTGAAGCAGCATGAAGTAAAATGCTAAGGTGCAGATGTCAGTGTAGGCAGGTGGCTGAGAAAGAGAAAAGAACATGAAAACTCTGCTGATAAATGAAGAACACTGGTGTGAAGCTGTACCTATGCATCAAGTCTGACTAGGACTGTGCGCAGCTTTCCTCAGTGTTTGTTACCACGGCCAAAGGGCAGTGCCCTCCATCTGTGAGCAGATCCTACTGCACTACAGCTGCATGTGCTGCTCACAAAGAACAGATCTTCTCTGCTGACAGGACATGGTGACAGCCACCTCTCAGTTATTCTCTTTCCTGAAGGCCCAGATGACATAGGAAAAGCCTCAATACAGTAAATGCATACATCACACCATGAAAAGGAACCATGTGTACACCAGGAATGTTGGAAGCTACATTAGTAACTTGCTCCTGAGACTTATTTGGAGCAACATGGAAAAGCAGAAGAAACAAGTCAAACATTTTGGGCTAGAACTACCCTATGGGCTAATGGCTGCTCTTCCCTGTTCTCTATATTCAGTAACAAATTAAAGCCATTTTAATGACCTACTGTGAGAAATGGGAATGTTATGATTAATGGCTTAGACATTCTTATAAAGGACTTTTTGTCCATTATGACAAAACTGTATAAAGAAGCTGTGACCACCAAAGCCTACCCTTGCCTAGATCTGCCTCCTATCTGGAACTTTGGACTGTGAATTAAGTCACCAAAGGGAACTTGAGATAAGGTAAAAGTGACGTTATTGTCCAATTATCTCAGGTCTGGGGAGAAGTAAACAATACTGAGGGAGAAGAACATATCCACAAGAAAGCCACATCCAGCAACCACCCTGAAAATCATCTCTTGCTGGGTTCAGGGTAAGGGAGCCCTTAGCTCACAGGCTCTTCTCCCCAAACAAGATGGGGGAGGAGGTGTTGTGTAGGGGACTGTTTGAACTATCTATAGAAGTAAACAATATTTTCTTGTTTTCAGTCCAGGGCAGCAGAACTTAGAATAGATAATATTCAGCGCACAAAGTAGTGAGCTAATCATCATTAAGAGTATACTCAAACACCAGGCAAGGGAGCACAGCAATTGTGTGAGGAGTAAACATCTTTGATAGGTTCATGAAGCTGTTGGAATTTGTTGCATATGACAGATGCAAGGGCCAGGCTAAAGCCTTTTAATTTTTTAAGGTCTTAGAAGTAGGGAATATTAATATTGACAGACATTTAAAATAATAGGGCTATTTAGGAAAAGGTTTCCCTTAGATTCATACACACAGGCTTTGAGTTGTGCATAATACATAAAGGTAGAACACATTAATGAGCTAAGCTGATAGACTGGTATTTATGGCAGTTATCAGCTTTCACTGATACAACCACACTCTTACATCTAAATTTCAATAAAAACCACAAAACCACACTTAGCCCATACTATAGTACATCCTCATATTTCCACTACATGATCAAGTATAGTGCAGAGATCCCTGACTTAGCAGAGTCAAAGGCACTGTGTTGACAGTGATTTAAACAAACATTCTTAACAACTTGTACTGAAGCTAATTATCCCTTTAAGAGGCAACAGCCCTTGTGACTTTTTAGAATTCTAGGATGCGAATTCCTACAACCTGGTTTGGAGTAAACTTCAAACCAGGCATCCACAATATCCATAACACTGAAAATTTGAATGGGAAAAATTAGAAGATCCACAGAAAACACGAATCTTAAACACCTTTTGTCTACTACTGCCAGCTAAATTCAGAGCATATTTCAAATGCAGACTGCTTTTTGAGTCTCAGCTAAATTCCACCTCATAGTAGAGTTATATTGAGACTTACCAAAATAAAACACTCCACTTCCAAGCGAACTTTAATAGTCCAAATTTAGAATTCTGTGAATTCAAATTGCCAACAGAATTTTGAAAATAAGATTAAAAAAGAAAATAACCCACATAGTGGACATCAGTGCAGTTACTTTGCACGCATAACTATTAGACATAAATGCACTCTTTCAAATTTACTAATAATCAATCCTGAATTGGGGTTTCAATACAGGCTGAGGGGTGGAGAGCAGCCCTGGGAAGAAGGACATAGAGTTAATAATGGATAAAATGTTGGACATGGGCCAGCGATGGGCACTATCAGCCCAGAAGCCCAACATACCCAGGGCTGCATCCAAAGCAGTGGGGCCATCGGGGTGATGGAGGTGATTCTGCCCCTCTGCTCTTCTCTGGTGAGACCCACCTGGAGTGCTGCATCCAGTCCTGGGGATCCCAGCACAAGAAAAACATGAAACTGTTGGAGTGCAGAGGGCAGCCACAAAACTGGTTAGAGGGAGCAAACATTTTAGCTATGAGGAACACCTCTCTGTGGTGAGAGAGTTGTGGCTGTTCATCCTGGAGAAGGGAAGGCTCTGGGGAGACCTCATTGCAGCCTTTCAGTGCTTAATAAGAATTCAGAAAGATAAGGACAAACTTTTTAGCAGGGTCTATGGAGACTGAACAAGAGGTAGTGAATTTAAAATAAAGAGGGCAGATTTAGACTAGAAATAAGGAGGAAATTCTTTACTGTGAGGGTGATGAAACAATGGAACATGTTGCCGAGAGAGGTGGTAGATGTCCTATCCCTGGGAATATTCAATGTTAGGTTGGACAGGGCTTTCAGCAACCTGATGTACTGGAACATTTCAGTGTCCATGGCAGGGAGGTTGGTCTAGATGACTTTAAAGGTCCCTTCCAACCTAAACTATGTTTTGATTCTGTAGCCTGGTAATAGTTAACTTCCTAACTGTTGGCCTTTGCTCAAGTCTCATATTCTGAAAACTGATTGCTCTCTGTGTCTTTTCTCCCATGACATTTCTATGGTTCTCCCATACTGTTCCAGAAAATACCATAAGTCAGCGGATTTTATATGACCAATGGTGTTCACTTGCATTTTTTGGTGTGGTTGATTCTAATAGAAATCTGCCTGGTGCTCCACCTTGTGTTTATTATTTGTCTGCCTTCCTAGGAATGCCCCACTGCTGAGGACAAACAGCAAGATGGGTGAACCACAACTAACCTTGATGTTAATCTCCATGAGTCTTTTTCTCCTACTTCCCATAAAGTTTCTTCTAACTTTTTTGAGGCTTGACAGCAAGTACAAAAACCCTGAAATACATACATTGGTGCCTACACTACTTCAGTAAGCAAATGAAGAAAAATTCCACCTCATTTCAGTTGCCCCTGAAGTGTTACTTCAACACTTCAGGTCAGGATACTACAGCAATTTAGGTAATGACCCTTTTGGGCCCAGTGACTCCTTGTGTCCCTACCCATCCTAGATTTCCATCAGTGTGAATGGAACTGCCAGCCTCTGTGGCAAAAGCAGTCATCATTCCCCATTTACCTGCACAGGTTTTTGTGCATTTGGCTGTTCGCATATAGACCACACTATTCTCAGAGGATATTTTGAATGGCAGGCTGTAAGTTAACATAAGGGTAAAATTTATATTTTTCAAAGTTTCTACCTTTGAAAATATTCATGCATCAAATTTCTTATATGGCATCCTCCAGAGATGTTCAAAAGTGTTGTGCTTTGCTGCTGGGTATGTCAGAGTTTAGTGGGACTATATACACATCAGTAAAACGGCTACCTACCAAAAAAACATTAATAAATCTTCAATCAGACATCATACTTTTCTAACAACACACATCATGACTTCAAAGCCTTAGCTGCTAGTTGAAAACCTTAAAAATTACAAAATCTGCAATGAGCTTTGCACCACAGCAATGAATTTTGTTCTTTTTCTTCCCTCGTGATCTACTTCTCATGAATTGCCTGGCATTTGAGAAAGATCATCATGGTACCAACAGCAGGAATACATTTTGGTTTGCTATTTTTCTGAAAGCTATTCATTTCTCAGCCACAGAGTTACAGCTAATTTTTTCTCTTTTACCCATAACACCATCAAATGGCACAAAAAACGGCATTGTTCCATGAAATCTAAGAAAATATGCATCATCCTTTTCCCCATGTTCAAAATACAAAATTTGCCAAGATACAAGAAAGTTCTAGACAATCCTGTATTTCAGGTCCAACATATACATTTGTGTATGTTCTGGACCAGTTTGAATGTGCTGCAGTGATACACCAACAGTTTAACATATGAAACATGAATAGGACAGTTTGTATATGACATGTTAATAACAGGAAAAAACAAGAGAGACCTTTGTATACTAAGCAAATCGAGTAAATAGTAGTAAAATAACCAGCTCCATGGAACATTTGTCAAAGTGCTTAGAATATGTAATATTACTTGCTATTTCTATATTATAACTTACCAGCCACACCAATAACTATGTACCATATTGCCTTACGGCCATCTTTTAAGCAGAAATGTTTAGAAACCCAAAGTTATATGCCTACCTTTTATGACTCTACTTTCTTCACATGTCATTGTGTGTTAAACATCCAGCTCTAACTCCATTAATCTAAATTATCCCAAAAATATTATTTAGTGACAGAAAGACTGGAGATTTTTGTTAAATCCACCTTCCTTTCCTAAAGTGTCAAAGAAGATAGTTGAAAGATAAACGACTCAGTTAAACCATCTCTAATGGATATAAATATGTTTAACTTTTTGTATTTCCTGCTGAAGAGGAATATTAATTTAAATGAACCAAGGAATATTAATGTAAGTATGCTGAATATTCATTGAAATATGAAATATTAAAATAAAATTCTGACTTCATTTTTTAAAGTGCTAGTATAAAAGACTTTTCTAAAAAAACATAATGATAGTGTCCAAATCAGTTCCAAAATTTTACTAAGTGATTAATAGTGAAGCCGTTTATCAGTGTCTGTGTCCCTATAAAGTTCCTTCTCACACTTGCTCAAATAAAGAGTAGAATTGAATGGAAAATTGTTCCTCAGCCACGCTTACTAGGGGTAAAGAATGGTATCTGAGTGATAAACCTCTCAAGTAAAATATTAATTAGATAAAAATGTCAAAGGAACATTTTGGTCTCTTTAGAAAAGATGAATCTCTTAGTTCAATGTGCATCTTTTGGCATACCTTAAAAACTTCCTTCTTTTCCAGTATTTCTTTTTATTAACTTTTGAATCTTGTCAGTGAAGTCTGGCTTCATGGTCCCCATTGCATTCAAGGATTATTAGAAGGGGTTCTGGGTTTGATGCAAAAAGAAATTGAGAATGTGTGCACCTCAGACTGTTTTAATTCTGTTGATATTGTGATGACATAATTTCTTTTTAAGAAATCATTGGTGTTTAGGCTGAAATTGACCAATTTTATTTTTACTTCATATTCAGCTGCAAAGAAAAAGAAAGGAAAAAACCTTAAAGGGTTATTTGACTGTTTCTTGCTAATAACAAGGTGAAGCAGACACAGTTTATCATGCAAAAACTATATCTTATACTCCAAGAAGTTAATTGGAAAGGAAACTATAAGCCCTGGTTCAAAATTAGGCTGAAATGTTCAAGATCACTGCAACATATTAAATATGGGTTTCTGAGATACCAAGAAATATCATAAAGAATGATGAGTCTGGCAAAAACACCCCAAACATATAACTCAATTTCATTCTTTCTCTGAACATCTTTAAATAGGCAGAGGATATCTAAATCTATTGTTTTGGTAAATCACTATGATCAGTGAGTATGCAGCGAAATACACAGACATACAAGCATGTGTTTTCTTCTTTTCCCTCTGCAAAACCACCAAACCATACCAAAACAAACAACTACAAAACCAACCAACCAACCAAAAACAAACAAAAAACCAATACCACCCACACCAAAAAAACCCTAAAAAAACAAACACCAAAAAACAAACAAACAAAACAACAACAACAACAAAACCCCTCAAACAACAAAAATAACAACAACAAAAAACTCAACCCAAATGAGAAAATAATCTTAGACTACACCCAAGCGCAAAGAAAATCAAATCTATCTTTATTTTGTAACATATTTGTAACATACAAGTAAACTGGGAGAGC
This sequence comes from Cisticola juncidis, assembly GCA_013400215.1. Lineage (NCBI taxonomy): Eukaryota > Metazoa > Chordata > Aves > Passeriformes > Cisticolidae > Cisticola > Cisticola juncidis. The sequence continues at coordinate 29,327 of VXBR01003457.1, forward strand.
AGCCCAGGTAAAGCCTGTGGAAGAGTTAATTACACACTGTTAGGATGGAGTCCCAGCCTTACAGAAAAATACTTCAAATATTGGAAAAGTTTAACAAGAAGACAGGATTCAATAGGCTTGCTCAGAGGCTTTGAACTGCAAAGATTTCCTCCATGGATTTCAACGTTATTCTCTGCATATTCCCATTTTCTTTCCTTTTCTCTTTCTCCCTAGAGGATTTTCTGTATCATTCTTATTCCTCCATGGACCTTGTATCTCCATGTGAAACAGAAAAACATTGTTCTTACTGCTGCACCAAGCAATACTTCAATGCAAGCTTCATTACCAGTTCAAATCTTAACCCAGATTTATCAGCATGTTAGCCAAAGTTAATGAGCATACATTTTAACACCTGCAGACCAGTCAGGGTTTCAGTATCAGTGCAAGAGGCCTACAAGGACCAAGAAGGAAACTTGGCTGTAAATGAATCTTGAGTAGTTTCTGAATAGTACTTTCCTCATCTTTCTAGACAGAATCTGTTTCTTGAAGTTTTATTTATTTTAAAAATAAAAATTCTTTTTTTAAAAAAGTAGCAATAGTGCCTCTCATTTATGAGGCATCATAAATCATTCAGCTGTCAGCATGTCTCATAGTAAGGAGAAAGCACTGAACTCGTCAATCTGTATCAAAATCCTTCTTTTCCTTGTGCTCAGTTTTTCACTACTATTGTAAATACAGGACAAGTCCCAAAACAAACCTTTTACTAGAAAGTGCTTTACTTTTATACTAGCTGCCACAAAGAATTAGATGATTGTTCTGAACACTCACAAGATGACTATACATGGCTGTTTTAAAAGGGCATTTTCAACCATGGAACAATAAAAAAAGTTTATAATTTTAGGGTAATGTGTACCTGACCAAGCTTTCCTGAGTTTATCTGAGCTGTGGTAATGTTGACTCTTTCAGAGTATCAAAATCCAAGATAAGTGTTTACTCAGACATTAGATAACTTTACTGTGTGCTTTGGGTATATATTTAAAGTAAATAATAGTGATAGTACTCCCTCTAAAAAGAATACTTCTACAAATATAGACCTCCAAAATTTAAATATAAAAAGATGTACTAAATGTTCCCAACAGTTAAAAAAAAAAGCTGCAGGAAGGAATGAAATCACACACACACACTCAAGTACACACATGCAGCATGAGGGGGAACTACATTCCAGTACTCCTAAACAACATAACATTTCCTGATAAGAAATAGATCGCTTCTTGCAAGCTTGGCCCAAAAATACCAGTATTATACCATTTTGGCTCATTTCAGAATTAAATTAGATAACTATGCCTAAAGTATTTGCCTTAACATTGGAGTTTTTTAAAAGCACCTTTTACGGGACAGTTGTCAGAAAAAAAGACTTTCATTTTAAAAAGTGAATCTTTAGAAAAATATTTCACCCCTAATATCAGAAATTATAAGCTAGGAATGACTGGGGTTTAGTTCTCAGTATGTGAAGGAGTTTATCCTTATTTAGTCTGACCATGAAGACTGTGATCCGGCTGCTAAGCAGCGCCAAATGCAGTCTTTTGCTCCTGGAGGATTTCCACTGAACAGGACTACAGTATCCTTTCCTGTAATTTCCTTAAAAGTATTTATTAACCTTGCGCCGAGAGGTGTGAGTATCAAAAATGTAAGAGGCAACATGCAACAATTTAAAGCTGTATGAATTCAATCCCCAGTGCTGAGTTATAAAACCTTTCCAATACACAGGGTGAACAGACTATTCTTTGAGATTACTATTGACACATTATTTAAAAAAAAGGGATGATAGATCACGTCCATAATTATAGAGACACCTGACTTTAATCAATAGCAGGCAAATTTCATCCAGACTAATGCTGAAGTTCCCATTCAATCATAAGAGCTGTCATTTCACTTGAAAATTACTATGGATTCCATGAAAAATAAAGCATCATGGGCAAGATCCATTAAACTTGACAAATTCAAGAGGAGTGCCAAGAAAACAACACAAATCAATATTTGGTATTTATCAGTTTGACAAAAAGCATTTGATAGAAGAGGCTCATGAACGTTGCTTGATCCATTTTTTTCTCAAAAGCATAGTCATATAATAACTCACCCTCAAATGTCATGTACAAAAAGATAACACTTGAGAAGAAAATCTAAACAACATGGCCTTCTCTCAGCAGTGTCAGGTATGTCTGTGTTTTTGCCCTATGTTTAATATCTTTTCGGTTTTGGCAAATAGCAGCAAGATCAGACCTCAGTGCATCTGCTGTCTATGATTCAGATGGCAGACTGTGTGAACTTTGCAAAGGGCAAGTCAAAGCCAAACACTACAGCATCTATTAACAGTGTTTTGTTGATGACTGTGAAGTACAAATAGCCTATTCGTAGACAGAGTGCTCTTAATCATTCCTCTGAAAGTGCAAAGCACTGAGCAATTTATGGGCCAAATCGTGACTGGCTTGTAAGTAGTATGAGGGCACAAAAGCCCCTAAGGCTAAATAAACCAGCTTTGCTTTCAGCTTTGTGATCCTGAATATAGCCAGGATCTATAAACAAAGTTCTAGGTATAAAAGTTAAAGTTGATTAGAAGCCAAAGATTTTATACAAATAACCTTCTCCTTCATCAATGACCCTTTTCTCTTCCTACCAGTGTCACGAGCTACAGCTAAACCTCCTGTGGCTTCTTTAAAAAGGAAAAAGAACAAACTGAGATCCCCTTAGAATCATAGAATCACTGTTTAGGTTGGAAAAGGCCTCTATATCATTCAATATACCCGTTACACTGCTGTATTCACCACTAAACTATGTCTCTAAGTTTTCCATCCTTATGTTTTTTAAACACTTCCAAGCATGATGATTCTACCGCTTCCCTGAGCAGCTTGTTCCAGTGCCTGGCCAATCTTTTGGTTCAGAAGTTTTTCCTAATATCCAAGTTATCTCCTCCTGGCCTGTCACTTGTTCCCTGGGAGAAGAGACCAGGCCCCACCTTACTCCAGCCTCCTTTTATGTGGTTGTAGAGGATGATAAGGTCTTCCCTGAGCCTCTTTTTCTCCAGGCTAAAAAACCCCAGCTCCTTTAGCCACTCCTCATGAGACCTTTCCCAAGTGAACAGTGGAAGAGGGGACTTTGACATGATGGACTCCACCACTGGCTCTGATAACCACTTAGACATCTCACAGATTGGGACACTCTAAGATCCAACAAAATGTAATGCTCTGCAGACAGCAGGTCCTCATGACTCAGCTGCTGTGGTCAGCAGTCCACTTTTGCATAGTGACAGAAATGTGAAGGACAATAACTGCTGCTGCTGTCATCAGTCTTTCTCCCTCCTCTTAGGGTGTAGAATGTCCTACACCACTTCATACCTTATATGACAATATGATGCAGTTGAATTTAAAGTGTCTAGTAAAGGCTGGGTGCACAGGTAATACGTGCACATGACTTTTTTTTGCTATAAATAGCCTGATGGTCTGGTGAGGTTTCATGCACTGAGGCCAGGAGGTACACCTAAGCACTTCAGTATCTACACAGCCCTACTCACCCCAGTGAGCTTTGGTGCAGAGAAAGGAGTGCAACATTGCAGTGTTGAGAGAGGAAAAAAAATCTCCATTTGCCAAATGGACTTCCTGGAGTTCTCAGAGTCAGACTGGTGAAGATATTAACAGTAAAATTTCAGAATAATGTTAAAGAAATACTCACATACATTGGATTTTTCATAAAGTCATAGACAGTATTTCAATGGCTGAAAAATAAAAATGTGCAGATTTTTGAAAAACTATTAAGATGGAATGCTTTCCATTACACAATAAATTACCTCAAGACTGGAATCCAAGCCCAAATATAAGATGATCATTCTGAAATATACAGCATGAGAAACAGATCATTCTGATAGATGATCGGCTGAACCTAAAAAGTGCTAGGAAATTTCAGGAAATCCTGTACAAGTTCAGATGTGGCATCAGTGAAAGTTGTGCCATTGGTTTCTATTTCTTCAGACTTTTGCCAGGAAATTTATGGAGGAGGAACATTTTCTTAGAAGAAACAAGAACACAAACAGCAAATGTAAACAAAACAAAACAAACAAAAAAGCCAAGGAAAAATCAGATGGTTCATTACAGTGTGGAATTAGGGCAGTATGGAATTGTCTATAGCAATTGCAGGTAATGTTATTGATAGTTTCCCCTGACTTGCACTAATTTCTGATTTTCTTTAGCAGAGTCAAAATCTCAGTAAAAGTTTATCAATTGCCTGAGTTTTCAACTTTTTCTGGTCTAGTAACAAAAAGGCAAAAGATAGGGAAAATCCTATGCAATTTAACAGAGTGTGAAATTGAACACTCAGAAATGGGACTATCCTGTTATGGGTGGGTTTCTCCATCATGATTTCCTCTAAGGCCTTTGTCAGTAATAAAGTGTCAGATCAGTGAGACACTCATAGGGTAAACCTGGAAATCTCAATACTTTGAAATTTAAAAACAATTTAAAAAAAAATAGAGGTATAAAGAATGGCACAGAGGGGTTAGAGAAGGAAACTCTTCTCCAGAAAATTGAATAAGTCTGAAGCTTAAAAACCCTCATCCTGAGATAAGCCAGACTTATTTTTAAACCTGTATTTCAATTTCAATTAAATGCAATAATTCCTCTTTCATGTTTAATTTCAAATTTTATAAATTTTTGCTATGAAGGAATTACTAGAACTATTTTCTATTTTCAAAGCAAAAATATGAAACCTTTAAATCTTTTTCTAAAACAAGTATTTCTAAATAATTGTTCTAAACCGAGAATTTCTCAAAACCAAGGGGCTTTAGTCTTGTCAGTCAGTGTTGTCTAAGAGGGGTGCATAGCAAAATAACTTGCCAACTCTACTTGGTCATCAAGGTTGCTTTCTAAGAAACCAAAGACTAGGTTAATTCTCTTGCTCTTTCTATGTTGAAGAAGAAAAGACTTCTTAATGGTAAACTGTGTGAGGTAAGAGTACTAAAAATCCCATTTTCGTCTTATACCCAACCCCAGTCACACAAGATCTCTGAAGCACGCCAGTACTTCTCAAAACTGAGCATGAGCACAGGATTCTTTGCTGAGCTTAAAACCCACAAATGAATCCAAAGGTCAGGAAGTTGTAAATATAGAGGTTTGAGCTGTCCATCAGCCCAAAGCTTCACAATTTCACTGAGACACTTCACATACCCTGTTTCAAAATGCTATATATTTCTAAAATAAACACTGAGTTTTAATCTTTGCATATTGTTGATTAGCAAACAGTTAAGTGAATTTCTGAGGAATGAAATGTTTCCTTTCTCCTATCTGACTCCTTTTAACTTTCCCACTATTCTTCACTTTTTTACTTTATCCATTGCAAATGGGAGAAAGTAATGAAAGAAGAAAATAAAACACTTTTAATCTACCAGTGAGTCTCCAAGAATATAAGCAAACATTTTGCACAAGTTAAAGATACCCAACTGATTTTTAATAGTATATATCTATTTATATACATATATATATGTAACTTGAGAATTATCTTATTTCAATATGTTGCAAGTTATGCATTGTGTATAGTTGCTGGAAGATATCCTGTTCTTGATTATGACAAATTTTTACTGAGTGAGCAGCCAACAGTAATCATAGAGTTCAAGCAGACATAGTGACCATACTGACAAACTCTGCCTCCTTCTGCAAAACCACATCACAGGAAGATCAATCATCTTGCTGAAATGTTGCTTTTCATGAATAGCACAAGTTTCATATAGAGCAAGCTGCTTTATCTGTCACTCTGGCAATGTAGCATAGAATATTTGCTAAATATATAATTTAGCACAGAATATCTGTACTCACCTTCTGCAGAACAGTGAATCTGTGGTCAAAATTTTACTTTGAAATTTTCCTCTGGAGAAACCATAAAACTTTGTGTAACCATAGGAACACTGGAAGCTAATTTAGGGATAGGTTTGTTATTTTACACTCAAATGTTCTGGCCCTGAAAATGAAGCAGATCTGTAGAATATAGATTTGAGATTGACTTCTGTCTCATCAGCATGTTTCTCTTCAGCATTTTATAATGGCTTCCTCAGGCAGCCAGGACAGAATGTTCTTTTACTAAAAATGATATATTACATGTCACTCTAAGTATCCTTGTAAGAGCTTCTGTTGGAAGAATTTCCAGCAATATCTGCAGTTCTTTCATTTTCTCAAAGTCATTAATTGCCCATGACTTTCCAGTTCTCCAAGTTCCCTAGAAAGTGTAATATCAGCATCTCTTGATCTTGAACTTCACAGCAAGAAGGTCAATGGTTGATAACCATTATTTGAGTAATCTTAGAGTGTGAGTTAGGGAGTTCATCTTGCATATTTGCTACCTCTTCTGCTCTCCTGGCTTACAAAACCAAAATATTTATTGTAGCATTAAAAAAAAAATTAAACCAACTAGGTACAACAGAAGAGAATTCCAGTGTGCATTGTGAGAGCATTCCAGGCTTTGGTTGAACACTGGTTTACAGCCAATATGAAGAGAATGTTTTAAATAAACTTGGCAATTAGCTTTTTGTACCTAGAATTGAAAAAATATTTGAGGAAAATAGGTCAAACAGAAGAACTCCATCTTTCAGGCAGAAAAAACCTGCCATAAGCAACATTCTACCAGGTATAACAACTTTTCAGTAAATTCCAAGGCCTGCAATACAAGCTCTTATTGCTTTATTCTTTCATCCAAAAAGTATACATCTATATCAAACAAAGGAATAACTGATATCAAATCAACTTTCATATTTCCCATCTTATACACTACAAACTCAAATCTAAAATGCTCTAATACTCAGTGGGCCAACTTGAAAACAGCAATTCTGCCTAGGGAAACCTGTCTGAAAATTCCCAAGACAGTGTAGAGAGGGCTGTACTATCCTTCACTACTTTTATTGTCTCCCTTTCTGTGCCATTACCTCTTAGAAGAAATGCTGAGGATTCTGTGCTGGCTGAAAATGAAGTGTGAAGTTAAGAGAGAGTGTTTCTATAGTACAAAAACTGGGGTTTTTGTTGGTTTGGTTTTTTTTCCTGATAGGACCAGGACAGAATCAAACTTGACTCTTGGATAAAGGAAAGTCCTAATATGCCTTTTTACTTAATACATTAACAATAATAATAAAAAATCACTTTGATGGTTAATTTGCACCTAACTCAAATTATCTATTTTTCCTTTCTATCAGGTTTTTGGTGTGATGAACCTTGTTTAACACCTTAAAAGCATTTAGATAAAATGTCTGTTAAAGTTCATTAAACCTTGGTACTCCATAACTGTGAATCTCTTCACATTAATTGTTCCTTTCAGATGGATTATGTTTTACCCATGAATACAAGCCTTTGTAGTAATTTAACATTCATGATGCAAGGTTTAAAAATTATTATGCTTTTCATAACTGCCAAATCCATATTTTAATGAGACAATTCTCCTTATATGTCTCCCTCACAGTATTTAGCTAAAATATGAAAAGAGGAAGACCTTACAGCCATGTAATGACACACTTCCCTAAATTAACCTCGAGGTGCTCTGGGTAGAAAAAGGTTTTGTTTTCACTACAAACACCACAGAAGTTTTCACACTGAAATGCTTGGTATATTTGGTATTAATCACTAAAAACAAACAAAGGAAAAAAACACTACATTTACAGCATCTGATGGGACTTTTGTAAACTTTATAGTGAAAAGACACTTACACAGAATATTCCCTGTATGGAGCAACAGTTTTTTGAAAAACCCTGTTTTCAAAATGCTCTTCAGAACACGCAATGCATGCATCTCACAGCAATTTATGACATTAAACATATTTCTAATCTAAGGACTTTTTTCCAGAGTTCCAAAAATCATCACTTCATATTAGTACCCTTTATCATAAAATTGAACAAAAGTAAGGCTATGTAGTGCTAACAATAGAGGCTAAAAATTTTATCACAAGACTTTGTTTACAGAAGGATAACAGGCTTGATTTAGAGAGAAAATTAATGAATGTTCTGAAAACTTTTACATATAAGAGACTCTGAGGAGTAAGTACTTATTGAAGGCCTGAAAACCTGAGGAGCATGCTTGAAGACCTGAAAATCTGTGTAGCAAATTTTGAATAGAATTGACAGGTGGCATACTTTCAGCCTTAACCTTTTTCTTTTCATTTTTAATACAATTTAAATTACATTTATTTGAAATTTTACTCTCCAGCACTTTCAGAAAAAATCCATTTATATGCAAAAGAACACTCAGCCACAACAACTGCATGTAGATAAAAAAAAACTGAAATTGTGTTTTGAAAGAAACAAGCATATTAGCAGCTCAGTGATAGGCAGTATTATGTATTTAAAGTGTAAATTTTACAAAGACATCAAAGTAATTTAGATAACATCCATATAAATCTTCATTTCTAAAGCCTGCTCAAAAATCCTAATATTTAACACTGAAATGTCTCGAAGTTCTTTTTGAACTCTGGAAAAACTGAGCTAATACAAAACATCAGTGTCTCGGCACATTTACTACCAGGTAGATAGATAGATAGATAAACATTTAAAAGTGATAACTGCAGATGTAAATAAAGGTGGAAAGGATTGTTAAACTTTGGAATAGCTGCCCAGGGAGGAGACACGATCTCTGAAAGTGTTCAAGAAACCACTGGATGTGGCACTCAGTGCTTTAGTTGATGAGATAGTGATCAATTAAAATTGGACTTGATGGTCGTTTCCAACCATAATGATCATGTGATTCTGATGTCCTGTATTCACATGCTAGTTAATGGTAAAGCTGCATTATATTCAGATTTCCAGTACTCTTTGTGAACTTTCTCTAACATGAAACTAATCCGAATTCTTACCTTTGCTTCAAAAGAATTTCCAGAAGTCTGCTCTATGTCTTTGGTCTTTTCTAGCTTTACAAATATTGACAGGTACTTTTTCTTGTCTATCCAACTGAAGCAGAACTTAAATTAACCTCTTCCATAACATTTATTCACAGATGGTGCTACAGTGTCTCTGGGGACAGCAGCACATTCATCCTCTTTGCTCTGGCATGTACATACCCTGTGGTTGACCAAGGAAACTGGAAACTTTCCAGATAGAATCCCACAATGTAAATTGGATACCGAATGGACAAGTCAGTGATGCTGAAGATTGCAAAATAAAGTTAAAATCCTCACCTTTTAAAGGAAGAAAGAGGTCAGGGAATGGTACATTTTATGAGAATCACACTCAGAAATCTTCAGAGAAATTGCTTTAAAATTATTAGGAAAGCTGATGGAGTAGAATATGTATGGGGATTTCATCCTGCTTATCAGCAGAGGCAATATTGTCACTTTGGGATTAAACCCTAATAATGAGTAAATACACAGACCACATTAACCAGGTATCTAATTATTGCTAGCTAAAGAAAAATGTCTTTTGCAGAATGACAAACATTAGAAAGATGAATAGAAGAGATATTAATTTAGTGATCTGAAAGACAGTGAGCAGGTTTGCAAGCTGCACATGCTGTAACCATGTAGACACAGCATCTGCTTAACCTAAGTAACACAACAGTAAAAGCATGTGTGACAGGGTGAGAAAAATCCATTCAGCAAGGGCTAAACCTATTTCAAGGAAGTTATTGGACAACATCCAAAGATAGCAAGTTAACAGCTTCACACTTGTTTTCCTCATGGTACAAAAGAACTACAATAATTCATTAGACAGACAGCTTCAAAGCAGAACGATTAGAGGGGAGAGAGAGCAGCCCCTGTCTGAGCTCACAGGTTTGGCTGCATGAGCCAGGAAAAGGGCTGGCAAGAAGAGGCAGATAGGGAAGCTATGTGCCAAAATGCAGGTAACAAACTGCTAAGAAAGCATGAAAACTACACAAGAGGTTTCTATCACTTGTTTGCAGCCAAATCCAGTAACATACCTTCCCCATCATTAGCACTTGTATGTTTTTCTGTAAGCCAAATTACATATGGGAATTTATCTGGCTGGTAGATTCACCTAATTAGTTCCAAACCTCCTGCTGATCCCAGGTTTTCAAGGGAAGCGCTTTAAGTTCTTTCTGGTATATGACTGAAGATGGGTAAGGAAATACTGGCAAGAATTTGCAGAGCCCATTTACATATTAGAAACTATCTGTGAAGAAAATCAGAATTAACAGAGATTTTTTTTAAAAAAATAAATATAAGCATCGATTTGACCTCATGGAAAAAGATACAAGCACCGAGACCAACAAAACATTAGTTTCAAAGACACAAAAAAAAGATTTTTCAACTTTTTTCCTCCCCTCCCTCTAATTAGCAGAGAAATCCCTGATCAAAACAAGTCAGAAATTAATGTCGGCTAACACTGGCCACTGGCTTTAACTAGACAAGCTGGTTATCTCTTGCTTCTTACAAAGGAAGCAGAGCAAATTGATCTTGATATTGCTTATATGTCCTAGAGGTAAAATCTACATCATTATAAAAAAAATTAAAACAATGACATGAATGTAACAAGCATATAGAAAGAATGGAAGAGACAATCCTCCAAAAACGTAATGACTTATTTGTAAAGCTTTCTTACTCAAAGATTATTCAGTGTAATATCCTTTAAATATCATTTCATCTTTTTTTTTCCTAACTTTATGGCCATGAAAAAGAGGTAGCTAATTTATGTAGTGACTCAGGAAACAGAAGACAAAGTGGGATACTTTGTGTTTTACATATTTGTGTTTACTTGTCTGTTCTATCTTGCTCTTTCATGATGCTGCGGAAACATACAGGAGCTTAGATTTCAAGAAGAAATGTCAGTTTTGCAAAGTAATTCCAGAAATGAAGAAAAGTTTGAGATTACTTAGAATCCTCTTGAAGAGGTGAAAAAACTTCTGAGATTTTTTAAAAAAGTTTACTAAGATCAAGCCGAACTAAAGATTCAAAATCTTCCTTTACTTCAGCCCTTTTCTTAATAGGCTTCCTTGCATTTCAAGTTAGGGCCACTCAGGAGATAATAATTTTTCTGTTGATTAGCATTTTATATCACTATATATTCTCAGTAAATACGAAGCAGACATGAATTAACTCATAATTGCAAATTACTACATTAAAGGCAAATATATCAAAAACATGCAGCAGCACATCTAGTGGAGCTTAGTACTATTTCATAGCGTCATAGAATCTCTTATGCTGGAAAGCCTTGCCAAAGGTGAGCAGACAATACATTTCCTTGCTCAGTAAGGGACACTGGACACCTGGACAGCGCTGGGTATGGTGTTGTTGCAGCTCTGCCCACAGGCTGTAGAGAATTCTGTTATGTAAACCCTAGCTCTGGGCTGATACTCAGGATTCAGGGATGCTCATGTATTTCATGAGAGAAGGGAAAAACCCACAAACGTGGGAACAAGAGAAAACTCTTTAGTATATACGGGTAAGTTAGTGCACGTTCTGGATGAGAAGCAGAAAGGTGTTTCTGTTTCGGCTGAGGCAGAATGAAGGAGGAAAATGCAAGGGAGCAAGATGAGTTTGTTGCATTAAGACAACCCATAGCAGGAAACCTATGGCCATGTCTGCTGCTATGATCACAAACTTGGATTTCATTCAGAGATCCCTTCTTAACCTGTATTCATTAAAATGCTGTGTTTTAATTAGGCTCACTCCCACATTAATACAGTACACAATAAACATTACAAATATATAATTATCACCTAACACAGCTTCTCCTTCCTTCCACCTTACCAAGCAATAGTAACAAAATTTGCAAATAAGGTCATAGGATTCAATTCAGAGGATGAAAGTAAAGTCAATACATTATTTTTAGGAATAAATTTTGCTCTGAACATAACTCATTTTTCCCAGATGTTTAAGGTTACAACTACAATATAAGTAATATAGAATCAGATGTTAGAAAGCCATGCCAATCTGCAAAAGAAAATTAAAAAATAAATCTAAAGCAATTTTAGAGGCTTTGGATTCTAAGATTAGAGGTAAGCCCTGATATATATGGAAGAAAAACAGAAGGATTATTTCTCAATAAAAATCAATCTCTCGGAAAAAAACCAAATAAATAAAAACCCCATATATGACTGTATTTTCTACTTCTTTCTCTGAATATTTAACCTTTTCCTATGAGAATCAGTCATAAACACAGAGGAAACTCTTCAAGATTGTTTAAAAAATGGAAAGAAGTAAACTAAGCATACAAGCACTATTACATAAAGGCTCAAATTCTTCCATTTACATTGAGAGATTTAAAACTAAGGAAAAAAGAAGCTAGATAAAAGATTAAATAAGATATTTAAATAGCTGGTAGGTTATGTATACAAATTATTACTTGTGAAATCCATTCTTATGGTCTTAGGATCAAGGGCAGATTAGTTCACTGAAAAGCCAAACCAAACAAACAGAAACCCCCTAGTAAGCTGCGAGTAGAGGTAATATTTCCTTGCAGGGCTTCTTCCCTATCCTCTCCCCTTTTTCCCTAGGGATAAGACAACATTCATAATATCGATTTCACAGCCCAGAAACACGAGTAAATTACTCAAGGCACCATGTGCCCTTTGATACGCTATTGCACATTGCAATTGATAGTCACAGAAAATGTCACAGACTGTTGAGGACAATTTATGAAATCTAAAGGACAGTATTTGCTTCTTATCACACTTTCCTGTTCTACTCAATATAAAACATAGCAAGACACTCTGATTTAGCAGCTACTTGCAGCTACTTTTTTTTTTTTTTAATGCTGAAAGAAAGAAGATGGCAGCAGTTGAAAGCTGAGAAATGAAGAACAGTTTGGAGAAGGTTCTTACCCAGCAGAACTCCACAATCACATTTGTCCCTTCAGCTTAACCACTATGATTTCAGGTGGCCTGGCCTGACCAACATCAGGATAATTGGGCGATCAGACAAAAATGTTATTCTGCTTACCCTGGAAGAATCAAGACTCATAAATCCATTTTTATGAAAAGAGTTTTCCTTTAGCTATGTATTCCTCCAATAAAAATCTTTTATTATTGCATATAGTCATTCAGGCCATAATCAGAAGGATATATTTCTGTAAATAAGGTAAGTTCATCAAAGACTAAACTTGAAAAAAATTTGATTTGGTGTCTTGATGAACAGTTTACCTAGATTTTATTCATGAATGTCCCTCTCTCTTTGTACAATTTCCTTTCTTTTGCCAGACACATAGCAGCATTCACAAGAGATGCTCTTCCACTAATTAATAACAGAAATTCCTTAGCCTATCGCTCATAAAAATGGTAATTAAAATTAGTAGTAACAGAGGACCCGTGTATGTGTGTGTATTTGATTAGTTGTAGTGGAAGGAGCTAATTGATGCTAGATAAAGTTCATTCAGTAAGGTTCTCCACATGCTCAGACTGATCTTTTTGACCAACAACAGATGCACAGGAAGCCAGGTCAGTGGTCAGATGCCTACTGGTGGTTAAAGGAGCAGCTGTCAAGGTCCACTAATCATGCCATTTTGGGAAAGCTGAAAAATTTCTCCCAAGAGAATGAAGTGTTCCAAAAAGGGCTGCAAGAAGGGACACGCTGCCTTAAATGGGGAAGTTAGAAGTGTAACTCGACAGCTGGTACACCAGCCTGTGCACCAGCCATGCCTGCCTGTGGAGAGCTCCTTTACAGCCTCTTGGCCTTACACCACGCCAGGCATGTGGTTCTACTTCAGGAAACACTGAAGGTTTGTTCAGAGGCCTTCAGGGCATTTATTAAAGGGGAAATTTTAGCACAAACTACTACTGATAAAGAAGAAAAACAAAAAAGAAGAAAACAGAAGCTGATTGTGGAGTGGGGGTGTGAAAGGTAATCAAATGTGCTGGGCAGTCATATCAAGAGATTTCCAAGATTTCCACTCACTGCTTGTGGATATTGCCAGCACTTCACACTCCTGGTGGTGATGGTCTGTCATGACTGCATGGATTCCTGGCTGTCTTTCAACAAATGGCAGGATACCTCAGAAAAACAGCATTATAACAACAACAAAAACAAAACAAACAAACACAACCCCAAACAAACAAAAAAAGAAAGAGGAGAAATTTCCCTTTAAAAACAGTAAGAAAAATCTGCATTCATTTACCATGGAAGATTATATCACCATTACCCATATCATTCTAAATCAGTCTCCAATCATCTTTCTGTTGATACTGTCTATATACAGTTATATTTTTCAAGAAACATAAATATTCAGGGTAATGAAGGTGCATCCCCTCTTGCATCATGATTCTAGCATAAGTGATCAACTTATAAAAATACAATTCCAGAATATGGGTAACATATATGTTGTTATGATGTTTTTAGCAGGGGTAGAATTAATCTTTCTCCTCATGGCTAATACAGGGCTGTGTTTTTTGGATTTGTGCTGAGCACAATAGTAATAACGTAGAGACTTTTTTGTTATTTCTGAGCAGGGCTTACAGAGAGCCAAGCCCTGTTCTGGTTTTCTGTACTGCCACGCTGTCAAGGAAACTGGGAGTGCATGGGAGTCTGAGAGGAGACACAGCCAGGGCAGGTGACCCAAACTGACCAAAGGGATATTCCAGGCCATATGGCATCATGCTCAGTGTATAAGGTGGGAAAGAAGTAATGAAGGGAAGTGACATTTGGAGTGATGGCATTTGTCTTCCCAAGTCACCATTACGAGTGGCAGGGCTGTGCTCTACTGGAGATGGTTGAACACCTGCCTGCTCATGGGAAGCAGTGAATGGATTCCTTGTTTTGCTTTGTGTGCATGGCTTTGCTTTCCCTATTAAATTGTCTCTATCTCAGCTCACAAGTTTTCCAGCTTTTACCCTTCTGATTCTTTCCTCAGTCCTGCTGGTAGGGGAGTGAGCAAACTTGAGGGAGAAAGCACAGAGAGCAGTAACAAGCATTCAAGGATAAGGCCATCATTTCAGCATCATTTTAATCCTATCTGAATGCTGACAGATAGGAAATTCCCACTGACCTATCTCTGTTTTTTCCCAGCTTTCTTCTCTCTGTGGCTTATACACTTTAAAGATGAAGCAAACTAATACATTCAGCTTGCTAAATCCAACATTTCTTTCTGTTCTGATAAAACTAATTATTGTATTTCTTGATCTAATGCTATGCAAGCTTATGAAGAAGAAAAGTGACAGAAAGGGCAGAACTACTTTTTTGGAACTAGACCAAACTTGAATCTCCTTAATGCAGAAGGATTCAGCATTACAGTATAAATCTTAAAAATGTTAGTGGGATTTTTACATCTGAATTCATTGTAGAATTTTTTATGTATGTGTACTGACACCATATTGAAATATACATTGCGGATATATTTCAAAATATTTTGCAGCCTTCTACCTATTTAAAAATCATTATCTTTACATTAGTTCAAGTAAATAAAGTATAATTTGGCCCATGATGAGCCTAATTTACATTCTTTATAATTACATGTGAAATTACAGCTCAAAAACAGCATGAAGGAATATAGAGAAATATGCAGCTGAAGAATTTTAGACACTGAAATATCCATCTGTATAAATGTTTCTGTTGAGAATCCACAGCAGCATTCTCTCTCCAAAGAGTTTAGGTGGATGCAGAAAACAGGGCAAACACACCACAGATCTTAAACTTCGAATGCTTTTATGAACCAAATCTGGAAGAGCTAAGAAGTCTCTGTTTTTTTCAGTCTCAGATTTCAGAAGCAGAGCTAAATGGGATTTTTCTCATTACAGTAAATTAGTCAAACTTCAACATGAAAATGTGCATTTAATAATTTTTTTGCTGCTTGTGAAAAAATCCCCAGGAAGAAAATGGAAAAGGAAAGGTTAAAAACAATTCAACTCACACAGGGAAACATCTTAGATTGAAAAGAAAACTGTTTTCAAATGACAAATTACAACCAACTGCAAAAATAGTATAAAATCTTTCATTAAGGTAAGAGCTAGAAAGAAAGACCTATTTTGGCAAACCTAGAATAAAAGTTGACTTCACTTCTCTCTGAAAGTCAGGTTATTGTAAAGCTTTTAATACCAATCTAGCTTTGGCAGCAGTCAAATACTTTTCAAAAATTGACATATTTATGTCAAAAGAAAGTGAATTATTTTTGCTATTGGTTAGTCCATTCTTGTCAAAATCCACCTAGCTTTCCTTTTCCCTTCATTCTTGGAATGTCTTTTCTAGAGTTGTCAGAAGTTAAGCTATATGGAAAAAATAAAGATAATGGAGTACAACGACACCTCTTTTTAAAAAAGGGAGAGAAAAAATCACAAAAAACTATAAAACCATACCCACACACAGACACAGGAATTTAAAATATTCACAAGATTATTATATAACACTGTAAAAAATAATCACCTTCAAGGAAAACAATTAGGAGTTTTGTTGAAATCCTTATTATAAAAAAATCAATAATTAGAAGAGTGATGAAGAGAATAACAAACTAAGGATGAACCAAACCCAAAGGGAATTTTCTTTACTTTTCTTTACAATAGAGAATTGTATTTTGTAATGTCTAATAAGTCTTCCTGTCTCTTGGGTTGGCCAAGAGAAGTGTTAGGAGAAAAAAGGTCCTATCACTCTTTCTTTTACTCACTTCCAATAGAGCTACCAGTGCTCCATTAAAAAGCTGTCAGAAGATGATTTTCTATCAGCACAGCTGTAACCAGTTCTAGGGATAGAGACAGTAAAATTTAATCCTAATAACTGACACCTGACTAGAGTCTCCTGCAGGAAAATTAGTAATAAAAACATGCTCTAATTGTGTTATTACTGAATGTGTACTACTAGTAAAAGCAGCTAAAACTTTTACATGAACAAAGCCAGTTCCTTTGTAGCACAAAAGACATAGGATAATGGAAACAATTTTCAGCTTGTACAAGAAGTGAATTTATTACTTATTTCATTACACCTTCTACATCATTAGCAAGAATTAATATTATTAATAATGATTATTATTGTTGTTATTATTTAACTTAAAATCAATCCTTCCAGTGGAATAAAATAATTTGCCTTTAAACATATTTGCAATATTGTTTTAAGTGGTCTTGTAGCATCTGTCCTTTTTTAGCAGCCCTGAACTTATGTGGCATCATACACAAAACTGGATTCGAGCCTGTTCCCCAGAAGTTTGCACTGCATTCTGTCACACTACACTAAACCAGTGCATGGGAGAAGACCCCTAGCCTGGGATCTTCTTCATAATCCCAAATATCCCCATAGCAAGATCATCTCTAAGCATCTTTGAGAGACATACTTTATGTCAGAGTCTCTTCACAGGTATTAAGAATCAGAATCTCTTCACTCAGAGTCAGAATGGAGTCAGTATCTTCCTCATGTCTGAGTGACCAGAAGCCCCACACCGTGCCCCATTCACACTTCTTTAGCTAATCTATTTTGAAGTCTTTAAAAAAGAAATCACTGGATCCCCAATATGGCTGGATGTCTTTTCCCTAAAAGGACCAGCAATTTCATAACAAAGGTGAAATCACCTTAAATAGCCTAAAGGAAAAAGAAATTTATGAGTTCAGACCTGTTTTGTACAATTTGGCACATCAAATTAATATACATCAGTTACTCTTAGATAAAATGCAACCTGGTAAAATAAGAAATCACTGCAGCACTCCACAGCAAACCACAATGCAACATGACATAAAGGTGAGAATCCTTTCTTCATAAGAATAAAGGTTTTGAGATATATAAACAGTCTCTTAGCTGTAAAGATTTCAAGTTTTTTACCTACTGCTGTTTTCTGGGCATGATAAATAACTTGTTGTGCACAGGATTGAGATATAATTGCACTTCCCATAGCAAAACGCAGCCATCCTTATCCTTCTGGCATATATCTGGTCTCCACACATTGCTGTTTTCAATATTCTCTAAATCCTAAGAGGTCTGAGCTAAGAACATGCAAGGTAAATAGATATGATTCTTTCCCAAAGGGACAATCAAGGAAATGGTTGCAAGGTATCTTCAGTTCCAGTGACTTGCTGTATGCTAATAATCTTTTAATTCCCTCTCACACCTACCTCCTTGCTTTCAATACCATATTTAGATCTTTTATTTGAGCCAGTTGAAGAAATATAGCAGAGGTGATCTACTAAAATGGAACAGAAAAAGTACATCAAATTACAGGAAAAGCAAAAATCTGCTTTGCTTTTCTTTATAAAGAAAATTAATGATTCTCAAAACAACCACATAATTTAAAAAGCTGGGTAGAATAGTGTATGTCGTCATTAAGAGCTTCACCATGTGGTCAAGATCTTAGCTAAATATTAAGTTCTTTAACTGAAACCAATGCAAGAAGTCATCAGTGGTGACAACATAACTTCAAAACCAATAGGAGAAAATCAGATTAAATTCTTTTAAACATTATTAGAAACTTAATTAAAAATTAATTTAAAAAATTAAAACATTATTAGAAAATTAATTAAACTTATTAGAAGCTGCAAAGTTGAATTGATTTAATTAGTCTGACTGAGTATCAGAAGCTGAGGAAGGTGTTAAAATTATTTTAACAATACCACAAAAACACTGCCTTCCAAAAATTTTGGAATGCTTTCTCCTCAGTAACTGATTTCTAGCTACAAATCATAAACTATCATATCAGCACTTAAGAACGGCACACAAAGTATCTGAAATGAAGCCAAATCAGAGTTTGCCTGAGGATCCTCTGATCTGAGAAAAACATTTTTGTCCTATGTGTTTACGAGATCTTTGGAAACTCCTTCTCTTCCTGGTAAAGCATCAGAGCCATGAGTGTCTCTTCCTGGAAGTGCTACCACCTTATCAGAGGGACAAGTATCTCAGTGTCTGCTTCCCAGCCACTGCCATGAGGAATTCATAAACTGCATGACAACACTGCAAAATTCCCCATCTGCACACACATTTTAAAAAGGCCCCTTCCAACCAAAAGCTATTCTAGAATTCTGTGATTCTAAGGGTGGGCTCAGCAGCTCTGTGTTTGAAAACTGGCATCATCAGTCAGTTTATCCATAAGACCAAAAGGAAGGGTAGCCCTCTTCCCCAAAAGCCCAGAAATCTAAGCAGAGTGCAGTAACTTTACTCAGAGTGCAGCTTCTGTGCCATCACTGAAAGATGAGTTTAAGTCACATCTTTTATTTGCAAGATGAAGTCATAATAATTAGATTTTATTCCAAAGTATTTGCTTTCTCCCAGATTTATTTGCATCTATAATGAAAATCCAACACTTTGCTTTCACAGTCAAAGGAATTGGAAAGATGAATAATTTGGATAAAAACTAACAAAATTATTGTCCTTTAAAAAAAAAGAACAAGGCACATCAAATGAAAGCAGGAAAACTCATGACAAAAAGAGCCTGATCACTGAAATTATTTCCTTCTAGTCTACTAAGCCTCAACTACATACAAAATAAAATCCAGCATTGCTATGAAATTCACTAGCATAATGTAAGTGACAGCACTGCTAGCTGCAAAGGCCAGTGCAGACTATGCTTAAGGTCTTTTTGGTGTTTCCTTAAACCCCATCTTATAAATACACTACTTTTTTTCATCCAACAGTTGGTCTCACAGTATAAATTCACAATTTTAAATTATGGAAGTAAAAATCAGTAGTATAAAAGCATACTACTCATTTTGGGCTTCAGTTTCTTTTTCTTCATCTTTTTAAATTTCTTTGTTCATCTTTTTTCCAGTGCACACACATGAGAGCATTAATAAGAGAGCGGGGAGAGAAAAAAGAAGAGAAAGAAATCATATATAAAGACTGTCCTAAAGCAGGGTTTTCCTTCAACACATTTGCTACATTGGCCTTGCTGAATGCATGCAACTGAAGGCTGAACATTTCATAATTTGTAAAAAAAATAAAACTTCTTAAATCACAAAAACATCCAAGGTGTTAAATTGAATCCTCTCAATTTATAAATAAGAGTTTCATAGAGATGCATTAAATGGACTCTTAACCAACAGAGAAATTCATTATAACTGTACTCAGCACAAGAGAAATTATACCAATTTCCAATCATTCACACATCCCCCATAAGACAAAATATTTAAAATATTTTTATAAAGATTATCCTGTTATCAAGTAACATCTTATATTTGGTTAGTTTATGAGGGCAAAATATGGCAAGAAAATTCTGGTAATTATTTTTAAGGTAAGCACAAATTAAAGCTGGGGCAAGGGAGAAGATGGAGTATATTAAACTGTGACAACGAGTAGTGATCAAGAACATTATCTGTTTTTTTAAAAAGTACTTCTGTGGATCCTCTCAGGGTGTATAGTGCTACTGGGCTCAGAGAAAACTGTTTCTCATTATTTGAAAAAAAGTAGTTTGCTATGCCACAGTTTGAGTTTACCCAGTATACAGTATGTAAGAAGGATCCTTCTTTTTAGCACTCATTCTGTATTTAGAGTGTTTCTAAATTTTGCTTTTGCATGACCCATGCATCTTAATAGAGTCCTCTAAGGGATTAGACAGATACTGGAAGTGAGCAGACAGCTCCTAATAAGAGCACACCAGGCAGTGTGGGAGTAAGCACCATGAGAAAACGCATCAGGTTGTGTAGGAAGCCCTACCACTTTTCCTCACAGTCTCTTCTTTAGCAGAAACCCACCTGTGACAGACTGTCTTCCTCCTCCTCCTCCTCCTGTTCCACACCTGGCAGAATGGAGCAATGCAAAGAACACAGTGCTGCTGTTGATATCACTAATGTCACTGCTCTATCAGATGCAGATACACGTATTTGTGTTATGCAGTTCACCTACAGCAACACAGCATCAGAAAAAACCAATAACTCTGCATCCTCACAAACCATTTCCTAACAGTGAAATGAGAAGACTTAATTGAGGTAGGTCAAAGGAAAAATGGCCTTAACAAAGTTTGTTGAAAAAAAGCCTTTTAAAGCTTTTACATAGCTTACTACACTCTCAGTGAAAAATTTCCTGATCTTCAGTATCCTTCTAGGCTATTTAAAAAGATACTCTAACATAAGTTTCACTTCGAAGAGCAAGCACAAACATACACAAAAAATACAGAATTGCACAAATTTCCTTTTTCTTGTTTTAAAAATATAGAACAGTACTCAATAACATCATCATCATCATCATTATTATTATTACTATAATTTATTATATTCCTTCACAGATCTTGCCACACAATGAATGTGGAAATGGAGCTCACTGCCCTTCCCTGCAGATTTCTTTTCTCTTGGTGGGCTACAGTTTCAAGTGGATTCCAAGGATAAGCCAATTTCAGAGGATGAACCAGAAGAAAGAATAACTGCAAGAAAACTTGAACAGTTTTGTGTTGATATAACTTGCTGTGACTGACTTCATACGGGATCAGACAAGAATCTGTATTTGCAACGTGGCTGTACTAGGAGGGCAGTAAGGTAAGACCACCACCTTCGGAAGTCACAGAGAGTCTCATGAGCTTGACTGTGTCACAAAACCACAAACTTCAGCTATGCATGTGTCCTGGTCTGGGACAGATTTGGGAGGGAACTTCCAAAGGAGTCTCCTCTAGAAAGCAAATTTCAGCAGCCCCTCCCCCAACCAGTACAAAAAAAAAGCTGGGAAGGAAGCACATGAGACATTTCCCCACAAAAAATAAAAGCACAGAGAAGAGGGCTGGTGACCAGTAAAACTTGCTCTGATCTAGCAGGGAACTTAAAAGCACTTCTACGTTCACCAGTCTAGAAGTAAAAATACAAAAGTATGTCTTTACCCTCATTGTGAGTCTCAACAAATCCCAGCTTTACAGCTGGAACATAACCGTAGAATTAACTCCTTTTTTAAAGGTACTTTTTAAAATGTAATAAATTGTGGAAATAGCAATATCTGCATATCAAGATGGACTTTTCATATGAAAATACTATTTTTAGAAGATAATTCACATATCAATACATAAAGCCTTTATAACTTATAAAAATATATATTGCATAGACTGGTGATAGTGACTTCCAGCAAATCTCCCAATGCCTTAGACAAGCTTCAGGTGCACATTTGCCAATCCCAGCCCAGAACTTTATCAAGAAAGCACACGTGCTTAGTGAGACTTTGAAAATCATACTGACATCAAGAAACATGCTCCTTGGGCCTAAATTGCAACAATATTGATGGAGGCTGAGAGAGTTCATGTTCTCCAGCTTCTTCTCTGGCATTACCTATTCTCCTGATATTTGAATTCTCTTGTCCAAACAATCAGCAGACCTTCTACACTAAGCCCTCACAATAAGCAGCTTTCTTCCTGCTCCTGTAGCTTTGTTACTGTGATCGTCAGTACAAGAATGACTTTTCTCTGAATGACACAGGGCACTATTATGAGGCAAAAGTGTATGATTGTTACTACTACAGGCATGTTGCCTCTTTACCTATGCAGGTAAAGAGGGGAGGAGGGAGAGAGAGACATTGATCTTCAGGAGTTTGTTGACTTGGTTCCATGAATCCTGGTAGTTACAGCTTCTGAAATTCTCCAAGGAGCTGAACAGAGCTTGTACATGATTTTTGCACCCCATTCCCTTAATGCATTCATCCAAGTAAATCCTCTTGATGGAATAAAATTACCCTCTTCCTTTTCATCCAGTGAAAGCAAACAGAAAATTGGCAGTTCTTGTCCCATTACAGTAAGAGCACAGGCATTATTTAACTGCTATTAGTAGAGCTTTACTATATTCTACCTGTCTTTTCATTTCTACAGTCAAAGCTAACACAAAGCCTTCTCCAGCTTTTCAGGAGTAATTTTATTTCAAAAACTGAAGGAATAGCTACCTCATAAATCATTTTTCTTTAGTACCTTCCATTTATCAGCTGGCATAACCCAGCTATGAAAAAACATTTACACAAACATTGAACGTTTTCTTTCCCACTCTCAGAGAAGTAAAAGAAAAATAAAAGATACATCTAAGAAATAATTCTTAACAGTAAATAGCATTTGAGTTCCTCAACTCTTCCATTTTTCTTTACTATAGAAATATTACTAAACCAAATTTTAACTTGACTGAAGCTTCTGCTTCTGCAAGGAAAATCCACAACATAGAAACAAAAGCCTACTTGTTGCAGAAAAATGCTTTTTGTCATTTTTTTAAAGTTGAAGTTTTAATCACATCATCTATTACAGTTCTTCCTGAAGTGTCACTCAGCAGTTGCCACTATGATCTCTGAATTTCAGTCTCTGTAAACAAGGTAACTTTCTTGCTAGATGAGGCCATGCTTCTCCCTTACCATTCAAAGGAACCCACTGTAAAGTCACTTCCAATTTAATTGAATTAGCCTGCAAAAATATCACTTGACACATCCTTTTTAGCCTTGCCATCTCACCAGGAAATTCACAACTAAGTAGATTCATGTTAAAGAGGAAACCTTTCACAAAGATGTACAGGCTGAGAAAACAAGGGGCTCAATATCCCAGTGTAAGGAATCAGTAACA
This sequence comes from Cisticola juncidis, assembly GCA_013400215.1. NCBI lineage: Eukaryota > Metazoa > Chordata > Aves > Passeriformes > Cisticolidae > Cisticola > Cisticola juncidis. Next base: position 52,674 of record VXBR01003457.1, read on the forward strand.
ATGTAGAATTTGCAACCGAAAGACTGGATTAACTGAGTTATTTTTCCCTGTATTTACCAAATACAGAGACTGATATAACCCACAGATGCATATTCCTAGGGAAAATGTGAAATGTCAAGGCTTTACCACTTCACCAGAGCAGATAATTAAGTAATTAGAACAATTAAACGTTGACAGAGCACCAGCGACCCCCAGGTGAATTACAGCCATGAATTATGAAAGCATGAGCAAGGGAAGAGAGCAGACTTTGGCATATATGTAGGACAGATTGAATGCAATTATAGTACTGGGTTTACAATTAATGCACTTAACTTCCAGATATGCTTAGCCTTCCAAAATTTTGTTGTCAAATTGCTTATTTAGATGTCAGGGGCAAAGCCATCTAGGTACTTTTTCCCTCTGAAAAAAAACAGTGAATTAGAGAGCAGAGTATATATTAATGTATTCTCTCAACCTCTTACACCTCGTGAACGGGCTGAAACAGTAAAAAACATGCTTTAACAAATCTGCATCTATCTCAGTAAAATACATCCATCAGTCAAGGCACCTGGGAAAAGGAATGTCAAAGGGGTCCTTTGCACTAAACATATTCAAATCATCAATCACTAAATTATGCCAGAGGCTTATAACCTCCATCACACCTTTTGTTGGGGCTGTCTGCTCGTCAGTAATTGCTCATGTGTGACATGCAGAAATAGCCTATTTGCTAAATAAGAAATATGGGCAACACAACCATCACAGCGTGAAGTTCAGGAATAATTTGCTTCTCTTACTATTTGGGCTGGTCTGTTTTACTTAGTTTTTGGGGGGGTAAGGAATTTGGTTTATACTACTTTGTGATACTGCTGTGATGAACCAGCTCCTGGTAGAATGAGCTGGCCCTGGGGACTGGATGCATTATATAGAGGGGAAGCAGGGACAGGCACAATTTCTGAGCAGGCACAGCTGCAGAGTGCAGGGGAGATGGGCAACACAATCTAATTCCCAGCAGCTGTGAGAACTTCAACTGCTAGATTTGTTTGAAGTGAGAGTGTGTGAACATCTTATATGCTGCAGGTTTTGGGTTTTTTTTGGTGGAAATTTGCTTTAAAAATGAAGAGAGAATAGCAAAAAGAAGAAGAGAGACCCACCAAAAAGCCAATAAAAAACATGTCACATACAGGAGACTTCACACTTCTGTTCCTCAAAAGCACATCTAATATTCCTCTGCTCTGAAATTCTTAACAATACTTCATTGCCTTTACTAAATGGAAATAAATACCCTAAAGAAAATAAGATTAAAAACTATTTTTAGTCTTTAATAGACTAAAATTTTAAGAGACTAAAACAATTTTTTCTAAAATTATTAAACCATTTTATAATAGAAATATAATAAGAAAGCAATTTTTCAAATAGTTGAAATATGAAATATATGATTAAAAACCTAATTATAATCTCTCAAAACAAACTCCATACAATCATACTTTATTTATAAAATGTCTGTTGTAATATATATATATATATATTTACTTAAATATGAATTTTTAGAATTTTACAGCTTCAAATCAGGCCTGATATTGATAGGGTTTAGCACATATTACTTAATTTAAAAAATAGTCTAAATTAGCTGATGACACAAAAAAGGTAGAAAGTATAAAAGATTATAGGGTAAGGAACAAACCTTTCAGAATGGTTTCTGTAGATTAAGCATGTGGGTGGATAAGTAACTCTCAGAGTTCGGAGAAGAGAACAGAGCAGTCTCGATGGAATGAACAGAAGTAGGTGGATGGCTCCAGTTCGAATCAGAACATCTCCCACTTCATCAAGGCTGCTGAAAATGATTCATCCTATGGTACATTTTACATGCCATGGACGTTCTGTGGGTTTTCTTTCCTACTTCTCAAAGCCATGTACAGTCAGAGGAGGTGGCAAAGAAATGCCCTTTTCATTATGTTCCAGCATTCTTTTCCTTCATCAAAAAAAAAAAAAATCACACAATAAGTTTGGAAACAAGGAAGAATAGGGAAACTCAAACCTAAACTAAATCCAAGCCAAACGAGAAGCAAATACAAATCTAAAATATGGAATTGGGAGAAACATATTTGGATGGAATGTAGGGGAAAATAAAAACAGAGAAGGAAATTCCAAAAAGCAGTATTATTGAGAACACTTAGCTTGAGTTTATATATCAATCCTTAATTAATATCTAGGTATTTAGCTGCATTATACCTTATCGAACATTCTTCTAGAAGTTTCCACAGGGGAACAAACCAGGACCCATTCCTCAGAAATAGCTAGAAGAAAAAAAAATCAGCGACCTCCACTATTAGTCTCCAGAATCTATGCAGCTCCCAAAAATAAAAGATTTCTCTGTATTATACTTTACTAACAATGCCATTAATGCTCCAACACAGACCACTAGTTTAAAAGAAGGTAGAAAACACATGGAAAGCACAAGCTGGTAATTCATAGCTCTATGAAAGAGATCATTCTGAACCTGTAATGGCCACTGACAGTGCCGAGCTATAACCTGGTTACACAACCGAACTGATCACATTCTGCCTCTCATTAAACCTCCCATTATACCTAAAAACATACTGAAACCAATTTTCACTGAATAGGAACCTAAACATATGTTTAATTCTGAGCACATGCTCTGCTAAATGCTGCAGAACAAAACCCATATCCTGTGTTGTAAAGGAGGCTAAGTAGAGTTAAGAGCTTTTTCAGATCATTATCTTCCACCATCCACGTCTGTAGAATGACTTATTAATAGCAGAGATTGATTAGTACCTTCCAGATCCACCCTGTATTGCCAACAAAGTTATCCTACATTTGATGCAGCAGGCTAGTGGTATTCTTTTGGAATCATCACAAAAGTTAATTTTCAGGAAAAATTTCTTCTCCGTTAACAGTTAGTTGTCTTACAAACTAAGCAGAATGAAAAGAAGGCATGTCCTCTTTACCTGGAACTGAAAACCAGAAGTATGGATAGTGGCCTCAGAGAATGACTGACGGTGGAAAATCAAATGGAATCCTAGGGATTTAATCTAGTCCACTTGGCAGACTTTGCATTGCATATGGGGACTAGGTGACCAAACAGAAACATTCTGGATTCTGACTACTGATTCATAACTAGGTCTTTATACATTGCAACAATCAAAGAATCAGCGCCAAGAAATGGCACTTGAATTTGGGAGAGGAGGATGTAAGGGAGGAGGTTCAGAAAGACATAAGAGTAAGAGAAACAAAGAAATGAAGAATGTAAAAGAGAGTGATAAAGTTCACCTACAAATGTAGTCACTGACACTAAAAGTGATGAAGAATCGATTAATTAACCAATTCAGGATTTAAGCAGGTATCATTCCCTGCATTTGCAGCTTTGAGAAAACTGTGATGGCTAAATATTAGCAGCAGTCACTACAGTCTTCTAATAGAGAGCAAGTCTCCTATTCATCAGAGCAAGAAAGTCATTTTACTGGAATAAAACATATAGTAATGCAAGAAGTCATTTGCAATTAAAAAAGAAACAGTAAAATACAATAATATGCAGGAATATACATTTCCTTTTTATCACAATCCCACTAAACTACTGTTTTAGCAGAAAAACAACACATGTATCATTTTAATGGCCAGGTCAACCAAAAGATAATTTTCAGGGTTTTTTCTTCCACTTTACCCAATACTGATAATGTGCACAAGCTGCTCCTTAGTGTTTTATAATTAAAACGTAGCCTCTCTTTCTATGCACACATATGACTTCAGTATATGTTTAATTTTGTCTTTTGTGGACTCCTCACACATACAGTAGCCAAAAAAATTCCAGTCCACAGGCCAACTTTACAGTTGGGTCTAAATTTACTTACAAGATAAAAAAATTTCCACACTCTTAATCTCAAACATATGGTTTCTCCTTATCACTTCTCCGGTCTCTCTTTTTTTCCCCTCAACTCTGTCAATTTACAGGCCTCAAATTCCACAAATGTATTGCATAAATCAAATTAACTGATTTGATTTAGCTATCAATGTAACATGAATCTTTATAGAAATCACTCTTTTAGGGATTGATCTGAGCCTCTGACAGGTACTTGTAAAGCTTCCTAGCAAGGGTCCTGTATGTTTCACTTGTGACTTTTCAGTTTTTTCAGACAACCATTCACATCTTCACAACTTTTTGAAGAGTGTATACTCTATAGGGTACTTAATGATAACTGAATAGAAATATTTTCCTTAAGGAAAAGCTGATATTTCAAAATTTGATATTTTTATTTTCTTTTTTTTTTTAATTTTACATTTGCCAGGGGAAAAGGCACTTTCTACTACAAAACTAAATAACTTTTGGGTTTTTGAGCTTTCTCCAGGGCAGGTTTAAACCTCTGGCATTAAATCTGAAAAGAACTGAAAACTTTTGCAAACTTCACTGTCTTTTAAATGTAAAGTGTCTTCTTTGATGTATCCCAGCTGAAAGACACAGCGGGATATTTGTTTTCTAAAGGACTTGTGTCAAAATGAAACCTACTACAAAAAAAAAAAAAAAAGAAAAAGAAAAAGAAAAAGCTCTCCTTACATGAAGGAGATAAGAAAAGAGTAAACAACATATGAAAGTAATATACTTCTGGAAAACTTTGGAATATCTCAGAGAAAAATATAAGTATATATATCTTGGGAGGGGAGGAGGAGGTAATAACCCCAGGGGGAGGGAGGGTACGTTTGGTGTATACAAATATACACACAATAAATAAATAAACAAACCCTAAACATCCTCTCCAGTTAACACATATCCTCTTAGTCAGTGCTGGCTCTGATGGCCTTTAGCTGGTGATAATCTCAACAGAAAGTCTTACAGTACCTAATGCAGCAAAGTCTCCAACTGTAAAATCAGTTGCAGCTCTTCCTTTGAGAAGATCCATTCCTACCAAAACTCAATAACCCTTGATAAAATGTTTGAGGCTTTTCCTCCCTCTTGCATTAGGGAAGGATCCCAATCTGTCACCAAGCCTGGCAGTCCAAGATACAAGCATAGGAAGCATTCTGTGCCTGCACAAAGGCCCTCAATACGGAGTTCCCTGGCTGCCCATGTGGCCACAGAGTGTGACAAGTGATAACTCAGGACAAGCACGAGCAGGGGAGCTTAAGAGAAAATGAAAAGGTTATTCACAAGCTAACAGGAAATTCTGCTTCCAATGGGTAACAAATAAATATTTACAGCTCTTTTTTATTATTTTTAAAATTAATAACCTTTATTGATCTTATCCAATGAATGTTGCTCTCTTAAAATTCCGTTGAACAAGACTACTACAAAATTTTCTCTTGAGATATCCACCAGCTAAAATCATTACAGACAACACTGGTTAAAAGGATCCTTCAAGAAAAGGGAGGATGTAGGGCTATAGGGACTTAATATCTCTGCTTCATTTCCCTTCATTAGTTAGCCAAATTGCACTTAATAGAGGATAGGTAATTTCTTAGTTAGGTCTTCCTGTGTTGAGCACAATGGAGGGAACTTGGTATTCCCAAACACCCTTCTGGGAAGCTCACATTAAAAAGAAAGTATATAGCAGGAAAAGCAGCCATGTTTAAGCAATTTTTGTTCTGTGGATTAAACTTATTTTCCTGCTACATGTTTTGGACAGCTTGTACTTGATTCTTGAACACTAAAGAAACAGAAGCTGCCAAAAAATTTACATACCATTTGCACAAACTAAAATCTTGCCCTTTCCCATCTGAGAGCAGCTATCACCATCTTTTTTGAAGCAGTGCAAGCATTTTTTATATAAGACTAGACCTTACAACATTTTAAAATATAGATATTATCTAAAACATTTTCACTTTCATTAGGTTTTATTCATGTAGGAAATAAATAACCAAACTTTCAGTGGATAGAAATCCATTGGCTTGTCCAGGATCTTTTGTAAAGAGATTTTTCTGGTTGGCTGGCAGCTCCCTTAGAAACTGTACTTTTACACTGTGCAAAAGGAGATGCAATAAACCAAGCACTCAAGATAGCATCTACCTATTTCAGCAGGATAGGGACAATAACAAATGCAGCTTTTGTTATGATTGGAGGCTATTTTTCTTTGAAGGACCCTCTCTCACAGCATAAGATAAGTAACATTGTAAGAATAAGTCAAGATCATGAAAAAAGCTTCCATTTTTAGAGCTTCTGTTCCTTTTTAAGGATTAGAAAGCCAAAGTGAATAAAGAGAAACTGGAAGAGTTTACATAGGGTTGGTGTAACTTCGTGCCTTCTGGAAAAGCCGATCCCATTCTAGCACCTCCCAAAAAGATCCTGGGTGGTGCTAAGCAAATCACTTCAGCTGATTTCACTTTTCACCACAGGTAACTAACAGTGCAGTCTTCACAGCTGACCTATCTCTAGAAAGTCATCCACAGCTAGAGCATACTGTCGATTGATTCTGTGAACTCACTGTGAAGAGTTCCAGTGATTTGTAAGAGAGAGGATCAGACTATCCTAGCTGGTGAGTTTCAGCAGCACAGCATGGCTCCTTAGAGAGCTTTGGCAGTGTTATTAGCCACGTTACTGGGCTCAGTCTCACACAAGAGACACCGGAACTAATTCTCCCAGCTGATGGGAACAGAAGTAAACTGCAGTCCTCAAAGCAATCTTGCTGTCACAGGAGACTCAGCTTCACCCCCTCATCGTCAGTATCAGCCAGTTGAAAAAAAAATTATGACTAAATGTGTAGTCTAGGTACACTGAAACTCTTCTGTATTTGTCACAGGGGTTCACAGAATATCCTGAGTTGGAAGGGACCCACAACGATTGTTATCTGGCCTGTGTTAAAAACTTCTGCTTGGAACTTTTGGATGAGGCAGCTGAAAACAGAACTCTTATCTGTTAGCTAGGGAAAATTCAAAATGCTAAGAATTAGTCTTTCTTAACTGTAATAAGGGATCTAGTTGAAAATGAAGAGTCAATTTGCTCCTTAGAACATGTACTGCTTCCTGTTCATCTCACTATCTTCAGCTGCAGCAGAAGCTTATAAAGAAAAACAACACCAATTCAAAAGCACCATTCAAAAGTTTGAAATGTGACAGTTCAGAAAACTAATTCAAAACACAACGAGATGGATTCATAACAGCACTCAGACTACATGAGGATGTACCAAGATGTTTACACAGCACTGTACACCTGTATGAATTATTTACTTTTGGACTATGTAGCTTATGGAAACAACTGGCCTTTAAGCTCAGTGATGGCTATAAATGCAGCTCCTTCTAAGCTGTATGTAAACTTGGGATGAGATTGGAAAAGACAGAGGTAGAAAAATCTAACTACACACCTTTCTTGACAGGTAGAGAAGTCCCAACCCATCAATCACTTCTCCTCCTGAAACCACTCCACAAGCCTGTACAACACTCCAACACAGCAGAAAGTTAATCCGGGGAGAAAGTAATAAAAAATAGTGTTCTACATGACAAACTGAAATGACTCACAAAAGAGTTTAACTAATCAAAAATAAAATAAAAAGAGTATCAGTTTATCTTCTTGTGAAAATGCAATCTAAGCTTCCATGTATTTCAGTTTCTCAGTAGAACAGGAATATTCATATCATTGTACCTCAGAGGAGTTTTTTGAAAATGTATTCAAATACATGCCTCAGAAGCACTGAGAAAAGTATGATGTGCTATACTGAGTACTGAAGAAAAGTCCATGAGGAAATTAATAATTCCACCTTCAGTGAATGTTCTTATAATTTGAAATAAATAAAATATAAGGCATAATACTGAATGAAGGAGATAAAAGTGAAAAATTAAATAGCTGGTCATGAATGGTGAGCACCATTCATCCTGCGTGCTAAACAATTCACTGGTCCTATTAAGCCAACAAACCAAAAAACAAAAGCCAGATAAGACTATTTAATTAAAACTTATATTAAAACCCAATTGTACTCACTGTTTTTCCTAAAGAAAATATGAAAAGACAACAGTAGATAAATTCTGCAAGTGGTGCCAAAGCTCACTCTAAAGCTAATAATTCTGAGAACACTATAGCTGGTGATGCTTAAACTGGCCAGCCTAGAAACTCTATAAGATGGGCTTAGCTGAAAAGCATGCACTTCAGGACTCCCAAAACACAAAGCTAGGCACTGTAAAATGAACAATACATTACAGGTATAGAGTCCAGCTGTAGAGACCTACAGTATAGATTTAATAAATGGAGTGGTAGATAATGAAATCAAGTTGAGAATCATGACACATAACCAACAGAAAACCAGTCCCCAGTGTAACGTTGTAGCTAAGAGGCTAAACATGCGGTTTTGTTGTATAAACAAGGGTAATACAGCAAGGAGATGACACTGCAGAGGATGACACAGAGCAGGGAGATGACATTGCATAAGAGCAATGTATTACAGACCTGGTGCTTCTCTGTCTCTGAAATTCAGCAATGAAGAGTAAATTTATTGAGTACTCCACACCAGCAAAATACTTTTACGAGCTTCTCCCACCTCTGCCAAAGAAACTGGTGGAAACTATAAGGTTCCTTTTTATCACTGTGAGGGCCACCAGAACAGAAGACTGACTCAGACTGATTAGATACTGTTGGTGTTTTCCTTCCTACATCAGCGAGGTTGAGTTTGGGAAGCTGGTTGGAAAAAACAAAATTTAAACAAAGAGAAAGGCAGCTGTCAAATTCAAAAATATTCAGCAAGTGATGATTAAAGTCTTTTGATGTGTGATCCCACTGCAACATGGATGTTAGAATCTGACAGACTCTACAGAAAGCAAATCAGCAACGACAGATAGTACCAAAGTGTCAAGGCAAGGAGGTGGCTGAAGAGCATCTTCTCAATCATCTCAGGTTTTTCATCTGCATGGTATGGAAATATCTTTGTTTCTGGATGTATATTTGTGATAATATACTGTTTTGACTTTCTATTTTTTTCCTGGGAAATCTCACCAATATGTTCTAATTTTTCTTCTTTACCAAAAACTAAAAGTCATTCATTTATGTAAGTCTATGCTGACTTGCACAGGAGTGAGAAATTCCTGTTCCATTTACATTTTGGGCATAGAAAGATAAAAATATTCCCCAGATTACAGAAATTCTACCTGGTGCCATTAAAAACAGATTATGTATTTTGGTTCCAAATGTATCAACAAAGATAAATCAAGGACAATTTTCATCACAGAGGATCATATAACTGCTAAATTATTCACTGAAAAGGGATGCTGAACTAGAGAAAAAGTAGTTGAACCAATTACAAAAAAATAACCCTATATCAAAATGTTATTTTATATTGCCCCAGCAAAAGAAATGTTGGCAAGATAAAAAAACTATTTAAGGAACTAAGCTAGTTTAGATGACCAAGAGAGAAAAAAAAGAAAAACTATTAAATCCATTAAATCCTCTGTTAACACCATGCCTGAAATAATTTTGCAAGCAGGATTTTTTTTTTCTTTTTTTTTTTTTTTTAACAGAAAAGAAACAGGCGGCATGTAAGAATGTTGACTTGGACTGAAATTCCCACTCGGAAACACTGCAGCTATGGAGAAATCATCTGTCAGAGGAACTGAAAAAAGTATTTTGCCATTTAGAATCTATTATTCAGAAGCAAAAGCAACATTCAAGCAAATTTCACTCTTTGCATCAATCTGAGCTTGACTGAACTGACAAAATCTTGGTTTGGGATGTGTGTTTGCTGTTTGCATATTGACCTATATGTTTTTGTTTTGTTTTTCACTTTTTACAGCTCAGATGCTTTCATTTCAATTATTAAGCCCAGAGAAAATTTCTAACAATTACCGCTAACAGCTAAAACCGTAACAGCTAAAAAAATTACCGTAACAGCTAAAAACTTCTTGCTCACCCTTAGTTTTTTCTTCCATGGGTAAAAGCACAAGGTTTTAAAAAGCAACCAAATTAACAGCTTTTTGAACTCTTGAGGAACTCTGACAATCAGAGTATAGTTGTTTCCAGTATTATTATTATGCAAAAAGACTAAGAGGTAGTAAATCCAATGTACATCCTAGTAAAAGGGTTAGGTTCTAGACTGAGTAAAGTTCTTAAATGTCCTTAAGTTTCATCTGATCAGCAAAAATTCTTTAGTTGCTCTAGGGAAATCAGACTGAGTTCAATGATGCAGGTAGAGCAAGTGACTGGACAAACTGAGAAAAAGACACCATATCTGACAAGGTGACAATATACAGAAAAACTCATTGCACACAGAAGAGCACGTACCCCAGCAAGCCAGACATGTATTTCCAAGCACACACACTAGTGTCTTTCTGGAAACAAAGTGAGCAGAAGGACAACAGTTCACTCGTGTTTTCATGGTCTGACATGGAAACTGCTGTCATCACTACATAACTGTATGTGTAGAACATAACATAGAAAAAATCCCTATATTGCAATCAATCTATTGTCAAATAAAAAATTAAATAGCACATTAAATTGTACATCTGAGGCCCTTTTATCTCCAAGCCTGATATATACTCAGGACCCTCCTGAAACTAGTAAGATAACTTGATGATGCAAATAGGGTTTCATCAAAACCCTCTTATTTTCAAAGGACCAAGAGGAAGCCTTGTTTCCTTATCCATTGAAAGGCCTGGGAAATGACACTACTTGGCAGTTTCAAAGATGCCTTTCAGCCAACACAAATCTCTGCATAACTCACAACTGTTCCTTTCTGGCCTGCAGCCTTGCAGGTGGGATTTCTGCTCAGCCATCCACCATGCCTCCAGCAGTTGAAGCCCTGTGGTGACATATTTGGAGGGTCTGACTGGGGAGCTGTTGGAATGGGCTGCCAGAGGGCCAGGGCAATAGTGGCCATGGACCAGGAAATGGTCAGCAGCAAGAGTCAGGCAGAGTCGAATGTCGTGACTGATCTTACACAGCCCTTACACAGATCAAAACAACCAGCTATCTGAAACAATGTTTTATTTTTATATTTATTTTAAATGCTTTGTAGATAATGGATAATACTTTGGTCATTTAAATTTTTACCCAGAATGGTAAAGTTTGGTTTCATTTCTTGCTCATCTTCCATCTCTTAGGAAAAAAGTCACCACCCACCTGGCCCTCAATTTATATTAGATGAATTCACTTTCTATTTTGAACTGGGTCTCTCACAAAGAGAAAAAGAAAAGAAAAATGGAGGAAAAAAAGGAAAAGGAATAGCAGAAAAACGTAGAATGAGTTAACCACGCCTAAGTTCTAATCACTGGGACACCAACTGGAACATCAGCCATGATGTTCCATGAGGAAACCCAGATTCAAGGGCATGCTCACAGAACAATCTGTATAAATGATTGTGAAAGCAGAATTGATAGACAAGATTCCCCCCTCACTCCTCACAAAGTAAGGGTCCTAATTGCTGTACTACACAGCTTGTCCTACTCTTCTCCCTTCTGCACTTCCTACAAATCATTAGATAGAACATGCCACCTGGCAGAATGGTTGTATTACCTAAGTCTGTCTTGATGGATAGAAGGGAGATCTGCTCCACTCTTTCAAAACTAATGCCAAAGTGTGTCCATCATAGGATGGCTTTTAGTCTCCATACCTCAAAGCAGATAAGTTTGTAACATCTGGAGAGAAAGGAGCTTTGAGGCATACTCTTGCACTTTGCATTTTCTCTGGCTTTTGGCCCAGCATTCAGGATTTTCTAATTGTTTTTATGAGCCTTTCAAATACCACAGTGCTGTTTGTGAATCTGGGTTCACAGAACCCATTCACAGAATGGGTAAGGTTGGAAGGGACCAAAGTGCATCATCTGGTCTAACTTTCCTGCTCAAGCAGGGTCATCCTAGATCACAGGATTGTATCCAGATGGTTCTTGAATATCTCCAATGAGAGAGACTCCACACCCTCTCTGAAAAATCTCTTCCAATGCTCAGTCATCTGACACAGTAAAGAAGTTTTTCCTCATACTTGGGAGGAAATTCTTGTGCATCAGTTTCTTGCTGTTGTCCTGTGTCCTATTTCTTAGCACAACAAAGAAGAGCCTGGTTCCATCTTCTTGACACCCTCCCTTCAGATATTTGTATACATTGATGAGGTCTCTCCTCCGTCATCTCTTCTGAAGACTGAAAAGACCCAGCTCCCTCATTTCAGATTTTGTCCTTTCCTTGCCTTTCAGAAAACAATACCTCAAGTGTGGGTAATGTTTAATATACTAATATTATAGGCCATTTTTTTTAACTCTAGTTCCTAGCATAGCACTTCTGTTGTCTCCAGATCTCTATTACTTATTTATTTTGCATTGCCATGAGATTTAGCAAGATCTAAAGACACTCTGTAGACAAAAGTCAGTCGTGTTTCTCTGTTGTACTGGAGTACATTAGCACTCTTCACATTGCAAAGGATTGAAAGATTCATCAGCAGTAAAGTGAAAGTAAAAACTAATAGAACTGGATAACCGATACACTCCAAACAATATACAAAATAAATTCTCCTCTCTGCAGATTCTGATGCCTTTTTCTAGCAATTCCAAGTGAATTTACCAAAATATCTCAATGGACTATTCACCTCATTCACCAATACAATATCTGTTTGAAAGTGAAGCTAAAGAATTCTCTTATTTTCTTTAAACCTTAACTTAGAAACAGCTGATGTTACCTTGATTAAATTTAGCTTTTCAAACATTATCAAATCTGTCCTGTCTGGGATATGTTATCCTGCCAAAACAGTCTCCAGTATTAATAAACTAAGCTATAAACTCATGAGCAGGAGAATCATACTGATGACTGTATGTTAGGATAAGGGGATTGTCAAGCATTCACTCAGCAAGAGAATACAGAATTAATGGTGGAAATCTGCAGTATTTTCTCATCACAAAAAACGCTGTTTATATATTTAGAAACAATATTTTCCATTTTCCCCTCCTTCTGTCTGTTTTAGCTCTAATGTCTTATTTGTAAGATAACTAGAGACATAAAGAAAATTGTGGTTTTATTCCCACAACAAGCATAACATAGAGCGGGAAATAAATCCAATTTAATTTAACTTAGTTTAGTATATAAATTAAACTATAGACTGTATAGTTCATCATTAGACCTCCATCTGTATCCATTCTTTCTTTCATGTGTTTATGAAATTAACCAGATTTACAACTACTAAAAGTATCACAGCTCACAGCCCACAAAGTGCCATCAAAAACTACTAGCAAAAGAAGCTTTGCCAGCTTTGAGACACAGGAACACTGACTGTGAAAAAAACAAAGGTTCTAGTGTGTGGCACTACTGTTGCCTTCCTCTGTCAGAGGTAACATTCGACTCTGATGTGCTAAGCAGCCCCCAGAATGCCTGTGAAGCTGAGCCACCCCCAGGGGCTTTCACATGCCAAGAAGACATTTTCCAGCTGCATGAGAAAAGCAGAAAGCCAACGGTTCTGACCCAATCTCACAATATCCCTTAAACTGCAGAGCAACCTAAATCTGATATCACTGTCAGATACAAAAGACTCCCGGGCATATAAAAGCAAATTACATCAATAGACTACAAATTACTTCATTTTTCTGGAAAGGAATGGACAAGGGGTAAGAAAATGCTTAAAAAAAAAAAAAAAAAAAAAAAAAAAAAAAAAAAAAAAAAAAGAAAAAAGAAAAAAAAGGTAATTTTGTTTAAAGGAAAAGAAATGCATTTTAATGTAATGTGGTTAATATATAAGCCTCAGAAACTGACAAACTGCAGTCAAGACACATAAATTTATGAAATCAGAATCAAGTGAATTTCTATTTCTAAGTAAAACTAAATCAACCAGTTATGACAGGTGTGAAATGACCACCTTAACTGCGTACATTTAGCTCCTGCTAGCTAGAACACTGATGTTAACACAAAGAAGAGAACTATTGTCATGAAGGAAACTGGAAAAGTTAGAATGCTGGAAATATATTGAGGAGACTGTCAAGTGAAATGTCAGTGGGAAATGAAAGTCAATGCAAAATTATTTGTACAGTGAAAGGAGAAGAAATGCTGGGGAGAAATAGTATTGACAGTAATTTATATACACGAAGAACTTGACATAAGAAAACCAGAGGCAGGAAATGCCTTTTAATTGTTAGCAATAAATACTGCCAAGAAGGTTGTTACAATCAAACCAGGTAAGAAAAGAGTAGCACATTATTACTGTGAGAGGAAGATCTCCTGCTGTTACCCTGTTACTTTTCCTCCCTCTACCACCCAGAAAACCTGCTGACAGCCTGTTTCAATTAAAACTACTTCTTGAAACAGAAGTCCTAGTCTCGTTACAAAAAGTTCCTGTTCACATTTCTCCATCAGGGACACACCAGTGAGGAAGGCCCAGGTTGGCTGGTTAATATTCCCACAGTGAGAAGAGTCCTTAGTTATTTGTTACCATGCGTTATGTAAATACTCTGAACTAGAGACAAACAAAAAAAGAAACCGCAAAAAAAATTCTGATTAAGAGACACCATTAAGATAAGTGCTTGTTTTTAAGGTGTAATGATCAAAGAGAAAATCATTTGCTTACAATTAGAGGAACGTAAGTTAGATAATCAAGTAAATTTCCTGGATCAGAAGTAATTAAAAGTAGTTTGGTTAGAGAACAAAACTGATACAATACGAGCTTTATAGCAGCACAGTATAAATTTCAACAGTTCATAATATGATCCTTATGGAAAAAAAATCCAGTTGGAAAATTCAGTCTTGGCAAAATCTAGTTGTAGTCCAAAAAGCTTTTCTGTTTCTAAAACATAAGGTTCACAATCGTACAAATATTGGTTTAATGACATTCTTTCTCTGATGTTTTGCAGTATAAAGGCAAACATCACTGGTTATCTTCAGAGTGGATGTGAGTACTATGCACAATAAAATGGTCAGTAGAGAAGTTTGTTAATTAGATCCTTTTCCATTTAATGAGTGGTTGCTAATGAGAATGGCTCTGCGACCTTCTGATTCTAAGAAAAATAAAGGACTCTACTTTGAAAGGTTTTTTTTTTTTCTTCAGCAAATTATCTGTTGTGCAATTTCAATTAGGATGTTTGTGTACCACTGTGTGAAAAATATGGGATGTTAATTCGTGTTCTTATGAGTTATGGCATGTTAGAAATTATAAAAACCACTGTATATATGTTATATGGGAATATAGTCTTAAGTTTCAGTCTGCCTTGAAAATTCACTGAGACAGAAGCAGGCAGCACCCTGGAATTTACATTTACAAAGGGACAAAGGAAAACCCTGGCCTTCTCTTTGGCATCAGGAAAGGACACATTAAGATAAGCTATCAGTCTTCCCCTCCCTGGATGACAGAGTCAGCAGCTCATTATCTTCAGCCAACACCCTCATTTCCAGCATGGAACACCACCATCAGAGGACCATCATCATCAACATCTCGGGAGATGAACTTTTACTGTTCATAAACTTTGGTGTCCATTCACTCGCAATCGACACCTTGCAACAAAGGAGGAAGCTCTTTTCAGCTAAGCTGGAGACAACTATGAATTCGAATAACTAGCTTGGAAACAAAAGGACTATGGGGAAATTTTTGCCAGAGGCGGAATAAAGTGTATAAAAACTAAGCCCTGAGCAAGGCCAATTTGTGAACTCAGGGGGGGATGGCAGTCCAGGTACTGCATCCAGGTTCACCCTTTGATGATTCCCTGGGTCAATTGTCAAAGTATCTCCGCTGCTGGTTGTTTTGCCAAAAGTCTGTAATTCAATCCTTTTTAATAAACCAAAAATTGTAATTTTAATTGGACTACTGTATTGGTATTCATAACACACTGGAAGGCAGATACTAGCAATCAAGGTGAGAAAATGCAGGCAGAAGTGTAACTATCAGCTCTCACTAGTCATGACAGTTTTTGCTACTATGAAAAATGTAATAGGATACATAGATAATAATAAATTTCTTGTTTTGATTTTACATTCTTTACTTGTTCAGTGAAGTGCAATAAAGCCAAGAAGAGACAAAATGACTGACACGGAGAGTTCAAACTTATCTAGTTCTTTCAAAGTCCTGATTTCTCTCAAATATCTACAAGTAGGGGAAGCAGGGAAGGAAAATTAGACAATGTTGTTTCTTTTCCAAGAGCCAGTCCCTAGGTCAGAGAATTGCCCTTTATAAGGCAGCATATGATGCAACAAGAAAAGTAATTTCTTAAGGCACTTTCAGGGATTCAGGCTGAGTTTTGTAATACCCACTGTGGGAACAGAAGTCTCACTAATAAAGCTCAGTAATGTACACTGGAAAACAGGAAAGAAAAACAGAGTACTCCAGAACTGAAACAAGCCAAAATACTACTGCTTTTGTGACTCAAGGGATATGTAAATTGTAACCCATATCACAGCACCATGGCCAAAGCTCTAATACACAGAAGAGATTAAAAGTGATGGGTTTTTATGAGAGGGAGAGTGTAAAAAGCAAGGGTGGACCCTCCTGTGAAAGAAAGGAAATTAAAGGTGATGGGTTTTTCAGAATCAGCCCTGAGGAAAATAACTTCATAGAACTGATTCTCTTATACTCTACCACTACACAGGAGGCTGAGTAAGGAAAGGAGTAGAAGAGCTTTTAGTCAGCTCTGTACTATATTTGGTAAGCCTGTTCAGGACTCAATATGCTCCTGCTGTAAACTAATGGATTCCCAGACATGTTTCCAAGTCACAGTTTTACACATTACCTGATACCTGTCCTTCCCAGGATCATGTGCTGCTGCCTCTTCATGGCATTTCATGCACATGCTGAACATACTGCCTGTTATAAATGCCAAGACAATTTTCCGATTATAATTAATAATTTAATTTATTATTACAAATCAAATCATAAATTTAGAATTGGAATAAATTGGATTAAATGAATTTAGGTAATGCAACCGAATTACAGAATCACAAGACAAAGATTTTAGACAGCAAAATCAAATTACAAGAATTAAAGACAAAAGTAACAAAGCCGAATCACAGAATTTAGGTNCAGGAATCTATGGGACACGTAGGGGGTCACGTACACTTCTGCCTTGCATTTATACAGTATATTACAGTTTCCAGTTTATTATTATTATCTATAAGAACATGAATTAATTATTTCCCATTTTTCACACTGCCCATTGCCAAGTTAATTCAATTAATTAAAGCAACAGAAAAATCATTTTCCCTAAGGAAAAGGAAACCTTGTCCTACTGAGACAGCAAACTGAACTGGTTCAAAGAGCTGTCAGTGAGTTGCCACTGGAAGAGAGTGGGGTTGTCCCTTTTGGCAGTGAGGAATACCTTCAGCTAGCCGTGCACTCAGCAGCAATGCTCCTTGCAGAGAGGGCATTTTTAAAGGCCTTTTCATTCATCTTAAAGAACATTTATACAGAGAAATAGAGAAAAAGCAGTAAATCAAGCCAAGCCCAAATAGCTCCCAGATGCTCTAACCAAAACACTTACAAAGGCAATCTTTGCTGCTGCTGACCCCAGACAGACGACAGCTCGCAACTCGAGCCCTTGTTCTTGGTAAAATTCTTCTGTAAAAAAGGAAAATACACTGGATGCTATTTTGCTTTTAATTTAGAACAACACTGAAGGATCTTGGTGGACTACAGCTACTGAAATAAGGACTAAAAAGTAGCTTACACTGTTAAGCTTCCTCTTTACAATCAACTAAGTCACCAGCCTCTGGTGTCTCCATCTCTCCATTTAGTAAACTCTGCATTAACAGATTGACAGGTGTGTCCTATGTATTAAGTTCTAGATACTTTTAAGTAAAATGCCTCAAAACAGTTCAGGTTCAAACCAGAAGAAATTATATGAACAAAACAAAATCCTACTTTTTCCTCAAAGCTCTCCTTGAAGATAATAAGGCTAAAATCTCTTAGATAACACCACATCAATAAAAATGTTTAAAGTATTGATATTCAATGTCCTTGCTCTTTAAAAATCTTATTACCAAGAAAACATTTTTCATAAGAACTCAGAAAGAAAATGGAAGGTAAAGGGGTATAAATGTTATTATGAAGAGGGAACACATAAATGGAGAGTTTGAAGATAAAAAATTTCTTTTCAAGTAACTCATCTGGATCAGTTAAAGCCTACCCAATATATTTACAGTTTCACATACATCAGTGGGGCAGCATTTCTTTCTGTAGCAACAACAAAGCAGAAAAAATTTGCCATGTGTATCAAAATAACCATACACAGCACCAGTCACACTGGTGCCATTTGCTTGCATGTTTCTATTCCATGAAATAAATTGCTTTCATTCCTGTTAATGCCAGCACTTCGGCATTACACAGAGCTCATCAAATGTTAAATGAAAGCCGGAATCACTTTCCTGTCATGTTGTTAAGATCATTACAGAGAATTAAGGAGGGTTTCAGCACAAAATACGTATATACAAACATTTCATGTATTTAAAAACTCCACAAATCTCACTGAACTAACACCCTATGGGTACTCAAAGTCATACACATATGCTACCAAACAGAAAAAACACAAATTCAAACCAGCAGACAAGGGAGTGGAATCACCTAAAATTGCTGCCATAAGAATCATCCTGTCATTGTTCTTCTTGGAAGTCATGCTCTGAGTAGCCTGTAACAGCTGCAGAGAGGTAATCAAATTTTTCAATCTAAAATAAGTTGGTCCTGTACAGTGAGAAACGCTTTTTATGGAAAGGTGTATATGGGAATGGTACATAAAATCCAGAATGGCCTTGGAAAGTACAAGCAGAGTTACACATTATCATGGGGAAAATGACCCAGACAGCAGAGACTTTAGATCCTGCAGTATTCAAATGCAGTTCCTCACTACTCCTCCTCATGCAGCACTATCACTGCCAAGGGCAGAGCGAGTCATGGACAAAAGGTATCCCCTTGAAGGACAAGATGAAAGTTTTGCCAGTGGACAAGGAAAAACACATACTGGAGGACTTCAGGCATCTTTTTGTAGTTTACTGCAGTTGAAACACCTTCCAAATCTGGAGTTTAGAAGTGCTCCCAGATTCCTCTCCCACACTAAGCTAACACATCCTCCAGCTACTCTTTTCTTTGGCTGAAAAATCCATCCTGTACTAACTTACCAATCTTTGAACATGTGACAACAGGAGAACTTTTTCTCCTCAGTTTTGCATATGATCAATATTGCAAATTGTTTGAGGCCTTTATCTACAGGATTTTTACCCTACCATTACAGAGAAGTATGGAGACAGTAAAGAAAGATATTGCAAGTAAAGATGGCAATCCCAAGGTGAGACAGGATGATGATCTGGATTCCATCATTGTATTTTAACGGACTAGATAAGGAGGTCACTTATTCTGGGTTTTTCCTACGTAATCAATAACAGCACATTATTTTATCGATGTTCAGCTTGAGGAATTAAAATGTGATTAATTGCTTAATACCCCAAAGTATGAACTGAATAAAATTAGGGTAAGAAATTAAAAGTGGTGGATATCCAATCTGGGCTTCAGATGCTCTGTGTCCCCATTGTGATTTTGTGTGCATAAGCCGAGATCAGGGCCTTTGTTTGAATTCCAGCTTCACTGCTTTAAGAGCTGTGAAGTTTCTAGGACGTAGGGTCTTGACAACCTCTAGTTACCAGAGGGAAACCATCCCACTGCCCCAATCACTTATATGAAGGGAAGTAAGAAAAAGTGCTTAAGGGAGCTGATCCTTATTGCTATTGAGTTCTTAGTTGTTGTTTTTTAGATCTAGTCTTTCTTCACACTATGCCTCTGGGCAACAGCAAACTCTCTTGCCAGTCATATGCAATTGCTGCCTTCTCCCAGAGTCCTCAGCACTTCAAAGCAGCATATTGGAACAAAAGATTAGTATGGAAAGATACATGTATTTTTATGTGACACCAATTATTTAAAACATTCCAAACAGTTCTCCCGAAGTCCCATTTCAGCTGCTGATTGCATATTCATGATTATATATATATATTCATTGTGGTTTTAGTTGTAGTATGTTCCCCAAAGGTTATTTTTTTTATAAATTCACCTACACTATACTAGAGAAAATTCACAGAATTTCCCTTTTTCCAAATTTATGAGAGGCATCACTGTGAAAAACAAGCTCATTGAGCAGTCCCTGTCCCTCATCCTTCCACACAGCTTCTAACTTAATATCAGAAACAATAACATAGATATACTGCTGCCAGAGTCCAGATAAGGCAATGTTTTCCTGATCCTCAAAGTCATGATCTGATTGATAAGAAGGTATATTTCAAAGATTTTTTTTTCTTCATACTGACTTGAAAAAAGTATTTGACAAAAAAATCTGAATGGAAAATACATCTTTATCTTCCTGGATGATGCTTACACAATCTCCAAGATTATGATCTAAGGTTCTATTCTATTCTATTCAAATATAAAGGTGTTACAGGTCCAGTGGCACATGCTGCTGAATTACACATCACAAATGTTTTCTTTGTTGATCTTCATAACCACTTCATTTTTGGCTCCAAATGCCTCAGAATTAGTCAGGCTTTGTTAAGTAATTGCAGATATGGAGACAACTGATTTTCTACTAAGATAGGAAGGTCCTGTGATTATGGTGTAGGAACGTGATCAGGAAATGTGCTTCAACAGGCAACAGTGCTATAGATTTTCAGTCAATTACAGTCTAAGCTCTTGAAAGATAAGCTCAGAAAGCTGCTTAAAGATAGGTACTTGCTTTAACATTTCCTTCATGCCTCCTAAATGGAGGCAACATAATTTCATTACAGAGACTTACAAAGGCAATTTTTCAAGGCTAGTTCTTTTTATAAAGTTATTATATTTCTTCAGCTTACCTGAGGGTATACATACAATCTCCATGCCTTTTAAGACTGCTGCACCTTGCATTCAGGAAACTATTATTGTGTAGATAATGGGATTCTAACAAATAAACAAAGAATTTGGTTTCCATTTCCACAAGGAACGTGCATCTTCAGACTATTAGGCCAGTGTCTTTGAAAAGCCATGAGTAAGTAATGCTCATTTGTTCTTCTTATCCTATCTCAAAACATCGTCAAAAGTTTTCAAAATCTTAATATTATGTTAGACTGTGTAGAAGAATTTTAGGACTGGAATGCTTGGCTGTGATATGTTCTTACAATAAGTATGAATCTGGACTGCATTTTAACTATCACCTTTGCCACATCTACAAATATGGGCTCCCATATACACCTATACAGAATTTATAAATATGTCCAATGTATGTGTCTGAATAATGCATATACACGAATCATGTTATCAACCCAAATTGTCCCAGTGGGTGAGAAGCAAGTAGATAGACTTTTTTCAGATATTGACACCAGCTGGAATTGTGAGGAAAATCTGTGGCAGTCAGATGATTCTGAGTGCATTCCTTTTCAGCTTACATATTAATTGTGAGCTGAGGAGATTTTCAGCTACTAAAATATGACCACATAGCACATCATAGGATTAATTTAATGTCTCAGAAGTCTTAGTAACATTACTTAAAGGTAAGTACTCAGAAATATACATCCAAAGTCTTTCTTTTCTTTGTACAGGAACATTGTAAACCAGCACTTTCTGTAGCTGATTTGTATCTGAGCTATGTATACCTGTGTATTTCTGTGTTTACTCTTTCTATTTGTTATGACGTCCATTAAAGCAAGGGAACATGAAAGGAGGACCTGAGACATTAATCTCAGGGCCCCAAATCACAGGCATGACATTGGCTTTTAGTGTTTGGAGGCAATGGAAAACCTGTTTCATCTCCAGAACACTTTCCATCATTCAAAAAATAACATAAAATTTATAATAGATGACAAACAGACATTTGCTAAAGGAATATGTCAGGAAAGGTCAGAGGTAATTTTGTGTTTTCCACCCCTGCAGCAGAGCATAAGGACATCAACCTAGGCACTACTCATGCTCCTGTAGATTACTGAGAGGAAGGAGAATTTCCTATGTTTTTTTTCGTGTAGTTAGCTCTGAAGTTTTTCATAAGCCTTTACAGCTGTGGAGAACTATGGTTCAAATATGAAGTTAACCAAGGAAAACTCTACCAACCCATAATAAAATCAGTCCTGTCTTATGTAGGGGTTTGCTCTGCAGTCACACCCCATACTTACTGCATAAGCCTGTGCAGTACAAAGTATCCAAGTAAAGCTGCTGTAAAGGAGGAGGCTGGATGCACTTCTTTCTTCCACCTCATTTCTCCTTCACTGTTCAAAATTCACACTCCCTTGGTCACACTTACTGCATATTTCAGGTCTAGTCATAAGAAATTCACCTGCAGGTTTGAACTCTCATTTATCTTCCTACACTTTAGTGTGCAAAAGACTAAAACAAATCTAAACCGTTTTCCAGGCCCTAATGGGCAATCACCTCTGAGGTCGAACAACTGTTGAAACAACACAAAGTACATCCTTGCACATGAATTTAGTCTGAGTTAAAGAAGATGTCTAGAACAAACTATAACTGTAGGAAGAACTAGTTATGTATAACATCATTATCCATAATTAATACCCTGAGAAGTAACATCAGCTTCACTTCATCTTTAGGATCCCTTCTGACACAAACCGTTCTATGATTCTGTGATCATCTAAGGGACTCTCACTGTACAGCACAATTCTAAGACATGTGACAAAACTTGTCATTGTAAGCTCTACTTCAAATAGAAAAGTAAACATGGCTGAAACTCTAATTGTTTTTTGATCTCAGAACTTTCCAATTTTGTCTACTGTGAAATATGAATCAGTCTGGACATTTATAAGAAAGGAGAGATATTGGTGCATCCTAGAACTACCTTATATCTGACAACCCAACTCAGATATTATGACTTATATTAAAAAATAGTTTATCATGGAAAATGATGTGTCACCATTGATGTATAACAGCTAAAGGATGAAATGCTTGAACTCAAGGCTCAAGTGAATGCTGGCTTGCCATAGGTTCTAGATAACACAGCTGCTTCACCTCTGTCTCATAACTTCAGCTTTTATATTCTACACCAGCAAAAAAAAAAAAAAAGCAAAACTCTTTCATTTTATTATTCCGCTGATACTATTGGGCAAACCCATAACCCAAATCCAGTAGCTTTAAATCCAGCAATGTGTACAATCAGTATAAGGAAAATTAATTTTATCATAACATTATATGATAAACAATGTGATGTGTTGTAAGTTGAAAAAGAGAAACATCACAATTACAACATACAGAAAGGATTATTCTCCTTTGCAGATATAGAGTTCCTGAATCTCTGATGAGGTGCGGGATTAAACTACACTGTCCTCCAAAAAATCCCACCTTAAGTAGTGAATTCTGGTGCAACAGAGAAAATCCATCATCTGAAAGAGTAGCAGTTTCTCTAATTAAGTGATCTTCTCTATACCACTTCAAGTAGAAGTCAAATATTGAAGTGTAAGAAAAACTGTATCAGTCAAATTAATATATATTAATATATATTATATAATACATACACACATTGAAGTGAAGAACATCTTCCCTGTTTTAAGATGTTGCAGAATCACTTTCTATACAAAACAAACAAACAAAACCAGTACCACAAAATTATTTTAGACTGTTAGGAGGGCTTAGTATTAAAAGGGAAAGAAAATGCCTTATTAAAAATGTACCAATTTTTATTTTCATTTATCAGTACAAATGCAGTCATCTTGATGAATCAATATATATATAATATTCCAGTAATACTTACCTGTAATACGACTGCACAGAAATCAAAATTGGGATGAATAAAAGTAGACCAGAATTATTCAAGTAATGACGCGAGTTGTGAATGTTGCACTGAAATTAGAAAGACAAAATGGACTGTCTCAAACAACAAACACCTAAGTCTATTACTGGTCTATTGTATATGTAGTATTTTCTAGGATAAAGGAAAGCATTGTGGCACAGCTTACTTGAGAAAATAACTTCAGAATGCAGCTAGATGCCCAAGCCAATGGCAGTGGGTGAGTTCTGCAAATGTTGTCTGTTTTTTTTCTAACTTAACCACAACTGAAAGTAGCTAAATGCTCCTCTTATCTCATTCTGAAAATACAGTTAAACAAGGAAACCAAAAATTGTCTCAAAAATCAGTCCTTGCCTTCTTCTATATTCTAGAAACTTCAGGTAAAACTGCAGTTTTAAGACATGCAGAACAATGGTCTACTTAGAGGCACCAAACCATCCTTCTTCAGTATCATCATTTCAAGAATGGTTTGCAATATTGTGAGGATACTCATCGAATTATTTCTGTCTTGCAAAATACATCCTCTTTTTCACATAGTTGTTTGGAGTTATCCATTCACAAGGAACATAAATTAAGAAGAAGCAAAGGAAACCAAATAAACAAGCCAAACTCCATTTTCTTAAATCCAGCTAACAGTACAATCCATCATTATCAAGTTAAATTCCCTGACTGAAAAATAAAAACCTTATTATCTGGTGTTGCCCATATAAATTAATTTTTAAATTGATGATTTAGAGATATCAGTTTGAACACATTGAAATATTTATGGGCCCATTACAAAGCAAACTAATTACTTGGAGTTCCTTTCACTGCAAACAGGAGACCCTTTATATCCATTGCACACTCAGATGCTGTCTTTTCTTATCATATCCTTCACTCTTTTCAATTTTTTACATTTTCTTTTCAGAATATTTCCATGTTCTCTCTAATCATTGGAATATTAAAACATTTCCTGGTCATAAACGATTTTGTAAGCAGAGCTACTTACTTGTAGGGTAGAATCTATAGAGATTAAAATGAGACAGAAACACTCTTGGAAATCATACGAGAGTCTTCGGTTAACAAAAGAATAGGTGGTATTTATTAACATATGTCCTCCTACAAGCCTCTTTTCTGGAACAGTCACAAAAGATATGCTAAGGAAGCCCCAAATGATGGATGCCCTGCAGGGACTAAGGGAACAGTTCTCATTGCTGTGTTCTTAAACTGTTTTTTAATGCTATCACAGTTTTGACCTTCCTCTGTGGTAGGATGTGCATTTCTGTCACGCAGTGCTGTGAAAGAACATGGTCACCAAAGAGATCATTCATGTTATTTTACCACAGATGAGTCTGAATTTCTATTTCCACACGTGAAAAGCTTGAGCTGCATAACAATTTACTGTATACTCAGTATAAATACTTGGAATTCATTGTCTCTCACATGTTGATACACAGGGTAGAAAGGAAAAAATGTGAAAACATAAAGTCTTGGCTTTTCACAGTACAAGTAACCAAAAAGCACAATATTAGGATGCAGAGAGGAATCTAACTAGCAAAAAAATAGAGCTGCTAGATACAGTTCGGGTATCATATATGTTACTGACACAGCCACCAAGAAGTTTAAAAAACAAAACAAAAAGAAAAGCAACAAGCAAAACTAAAAAAAAAACCAAACCAGTATTTATTCTCATGGAAAGACTACTGGACCACCCTTTCTGCCCATTCTTGCTGTATCAATTCCAATACCAGGAGTTTGATTTGAGCCATGCAGAATGTCTATATATAAACATAAAACAAAGTTTGAAGAGCAAGACTTGAGACTGCCTTGTTTATAAAACAGCCCACTTCAGAACAGCCAAGTGGAATTCCCTGCTTACTCAGGTTTTTCACAAACAGGATGTTGCTCAGATGCTGCTGAAGAGTAGTGTTGCAATTCATCAATTAAAAGGAGTTGGTGCCGTCAGCCTGTTATTTGGAGATGCGTGAGAAGCCGCTCTGCCCTAGCTGACTACAAAAAAAGAAGCTTTTGCCACCACACTGACTCTCCAATTCCATCATTTCAGTCTTAAGTGACTATTGAGTCATATCTCGGGAACTGTAAGAAACAGCCAAGCAGATGCGCTCAGTCAGCCTTGTCAGCTTTTCCCTTGTGTAAATCCAAATGTATCAAAGTTTGCTTAGCACCGTACAGAAAAAAGACCATCTGCTAACAAACCAAATGCATGTCTCACTGCAGAAAAGGAGCAAAGAGCTATTAGATAGCTGCAGTGCTGAAATGAAATAGAAGAAAGAAATTGTCTTTTCTCTCAAACAACCGTGTGCCCAGAATAATATGGTAAACTGTGAAACCAACAAAGAAAAGGTAAAATCACTAAATCAGAGCACTTTTTCTTACAGTCTATTTTTGGTTTATGCCAAAACACAGGAAGTATTGCTACTGCAGTTTTCTAATCAGATTAAGGAAATCCATTATTCACTGGATAAAATGATCTTGATTATTTTTTTAGTTAATCCTAAACAATTTAAATTAAATTCCTAAGCCTGCATCTGCTTAAATTCCTGCTGAAAAACTTTTGGAACACCCTTTTTAGCCATATGCTTAAATGGATAATATAAGGTCACATTCAGCACAATTCTTCAATGAATGATATAAAATCTTTTTACAACTCTTGGTGCTTTTGAAATATTGGCTGGGGGTGAACAGGAAAACGAAAGAAAGGTCTCCACATCAATTTTGGTTCTGTTTATCCAACAGCTATTGCTCCATAAAAATTGTTAGGAAAACACAGAATTTGGAGAGATATTTCTTTCATCCCTGCAATATCTATTACTTCATGAAATAAATGACCCTGCAAAAATGTCAATTTATATATTGTGAAACAAGTTTTAATTTAGGCCTCTTGTCACAGTACAGAGCAATATCATAATTAACGATGTGAAACTGGTAGCTGAGATGTCATTACACATGGGAATGTCACATTGAATCAAGTTAAACTAGCCACTAAAAAAATTCAGCGCTGGAATATTAGTTTTTATACGCACAGTATATCAAATAAATCTTTGACAAGCCAAAAAATGGTATGGATTAAATATGATATGGGATGAGCAGCTTTGGAACATGGCTGGCCTGGAATCTCAAAGTGCCAGCAAATCAAGGCCTGTGGGTAAGTCAGGCTATTTATTTGCCAAGCTGACCTACTTCTATTACCCTTATCATTCTTCTGAACACCATTTACAAGTCTTTCTGTCACAGCAAAAGACAATGTTAATTCATCAGCAGTCTCATGTAGTTTCTAAAAAGGCTGCATGCCTCTTGAAGCTGTTTTTACAAGGATTTATAGGAAGTGCTCTGAGCTGCTCAAAACACCTTTATCCTGTTACCAGCAAGCTTTTTTTTTAGATCAAATTGCAGTATACCTAAATATTAGGAGTTAAATCTAATAAATACTTATGCCAGATTTAAAAATCATTTCATTGTTATTTTTCATTACAGAAATAAACTTGTTAGTGCCGTTAAGTTACTCCTCATCTAAAAAGTCACCAACGAATTTTTAAGACATCATAGCATAATTGAATCTGCCTGATATTCTGGAAGAATGCAATCTTCTAGAACTAGGAGCTACATAGTCCATTCCCCTTGTGGCTGTGTCCTTAGAGTTCCTATGGGTAGGTAGAGGAGGTGTTGGGGTATGCTTACCCACGAAAATTCCTAGCCCTGGAGACAGAAGTGGAATTTACACTAGGAATCTGAGCTGTTGCTTTTGTAAAAGTAATTTGTGGCTTATCTTTATTCCATTGTATTCAGTACAGCTTCCCTCAAACAGTACACATTATTCGCTGACTAACTGGAACAGAACAAAGTCATTTAAAAACAAACAACTACAAAATATCCAGGTTTTACTTATTGTATATGCATCAGCTTATGGCAGGAAACAATTACCTGTCTACTATTAGTATGTTCTGATATAGAGCTGTTCTTATAGCAACAAATGAGCACATGTAAGAGCTATTGCAGCACTTATCCATTTTGGTGGCTTTGGTTCCACTTTTAGATGAATTTTTTCCCTTTAATAATCCTCCCTTATTAATCTTCTTTTGTTTAAACTTTATTTGAATGTTTGAATCGAAATTTCCCCCACAAGTATGGACTGTACTCCCTTGAAGAGTTTCTCTAGCCACTCATGCTTATGCAATCAAACTTTGCAGCTACTGGAAAGCCTGACTGCTCCCTGGAGATGTAACCAGGCAAATTTTGAACTGGTTTGTTTGGACAAAAACTTCAGTGAGGATTCAATCTCATGGGCTTCCTCCTGACTCTTCCCTCATATATCCAAACATTTCCACAGATTTATATTTAGAAGCCCACACTGCTCCCACTGCAATCACCAGCTGCTTTAACCAGAAAGAGCTGTTGGCTGCAAAGCTGGGCATACAGCAGTCACTTCTCCACTGTTTTATAGATTCACCTTTAGGCAGTATAAATATTTAACAAGGATGTTTTGGGAGCACCCCTATGGAGAGTGCTTTCTTGCCTCTCTCTTCTCCAACAGATATTTAGCTTTCCACTCATGCAACCCTGATTCCCTGCATCTTACACCCATCACTTAGCTGTAAGGAGCTCTTTGGTACAAACACACTCAGGCAGGACTTGTGGCTCAGAGAACATCTGAGAGTCCATCAGGCCCATATCACTTTGATACACAGTTCAGCTCCTGAGTTTGTAATGTGATCATGGCTTTGTGTGGAAAACTTGTGTAAAAAAGTCACATTAATGAAATGTGACAACAAATTTCACAACAGTGCTAAGTGATGGTATGAAAGTAACTGTACAAATAGATGCTTTTTATTCTATTATAAAGGTAATCTTTCAGCAGTAATTTTATTTTGGCTCACATATAATCCCATTTTGTTGATCATAAGGGTTTCAACACTACCTATGCAGTCCCGTAGATGACTGAGAAGAGGAGAAAAGAGAATTTTATCTGCTTTTTCTTCTAGTCAGCTCTTAATGTTTTTACATGTTTTTAGAGACATCACTGCTATAAAAGGTAAGATAAGAACAGTTGTATGTATGCTTGAAAAAAGTATTTCATGCTGTGCATGCTGTCTCAGGTCACCAGTTATCTAACTTGTATTCATTTATACTCCAGGGGACTTTCCTTTTATTCTTTGTTTTTGTAGGAAGGAGCAGTTAAAATCAATCAATCAAAATTTTCTGATTTTAGCATACTAGCATCAAAAGAGGGGCGTAAAGAAAGGCAAAGGGATGGGATACCACAGCACATCACCACTAATATCATCTCCAGGGAAGACTTGGTGCACTACTGTTGCTTTCCTCTTTCCCCTGTGAATATAGGAAATGTAGATTTGTAGGGAAAGGATATACTCAAAATGAAAGGAATAACCTTGTGTTCACAGATAGGATGCCAACCTCAGTTGATGTTCCCCTTTATATCCCACAGTCCTTATTCCTTAAGTATGTAAGGAGAGGATGAAACCATTACTTCTTTCTCAATTACCTTCTCTCTAACCTTTTGAAAAGGGGGGCTGGGGGGAGGATGGGGAGGGTTGGCAAGAGAAATGTGCCTTGATTTGCACTATAATGGTTTTTATTCCTTAACGTAGTCCTGGGCAGACACTGGACCGGCAGGCTTTTAGTGCAGTCATTAATTCTGTACCTAAAATATCTCACTATGGAGCAGGAAAATGCAAAAAAACAAAGAACCTCACTGCAGTAAAGACATCATGAACAGTCTCAAAAATCAGCAAAGTTTCTAGGGCATGCAAGGGATAACGGATCATAAAGAGTGTGCTTTGTATTAGGCAGTGTGCCTTCTCTTCAAGTACCATACAATTGTCAAGTCTAACAAAGATTAGCATTTGGTTCAAGTGGCTAGATGAAAGTGAGGCAGGTCACCTTGCCAATCTGAAGGCATTTATGGTAAAACACTGGCAGCACAATTTTTAAGGTGAGGGAGGAAAAAGAAGTGAACATATTCACTTTGAAATTCAATGTTATTCAATTCAAATACCCAAGAGAACATGGACAGTGTATAGAGGTCAGCTCTGTGCCAACCACTGCAAACTGGAAAAGGCTCAGAGACTAAATTATTCTCTTTGTATGCTGAGATGCAGAAGCTATGAGGAAATGGTAAATAGTTATAAATAAGGATTAAAATAATATTGTATCAAAATATCAACTCTTTCAAAGGGCATCTGCCTTTTCAAAGGCCAAAAAAAGGCAAGTTTGAATAACACCCTACCAAAAAATCAGCCAAACAAACAAAACAAAAAACCCCACCAAACACAGCAATTCATGCTATCAAGGTATTTTAGAGAGAGACTGAGTAACAAGATCTGGGCCATGAAGAGCTTCCAGTCTCAGATGGTAGTTATAGAAACCAGGACAAGGAAATGGAAGAACAAAGAAGTGTGAGATACACATTAAGTATCATTTAAAAAAACAGGTAAAGCCTAAATACCAGTTCACTTCTGTTGAATGGAAAGAACCCTCTCTACCTCCTCCCCTCCATGATTTTTGCCTCACACCCCAATAACCTATCACCCCTCCTGCATAAACTTCTCTTCTGGCAGAATCAGAAAACTTGGAAGGGACTTTTGGAGGTTGTCTGATCCAGCCCATAAATCTCTCTCCACTCCTTCCTCCAAAATAATTTGGCATATTGCAATACGTAAAAACAAAAAAAACCCAGAAGATTTTTATCATCTTAATAGGTCATACCACATCCCAGATGGAACCTCTGAGGTCAGATCTTGTTGCAAGGGTAGGACACCATAACTGGGAGACAAGCAAGATTCCTGCTTCTGAAGGTAGCAAGGCATTATTTAAATTCAACTACACACACAGTCATCCCATCCTCTCTGATCCACCCCTTGTGGAATATTACTACATTATTTTTAATTTTGTATTTTTCTTCTGTTTCTAGTAATCTAGCTGAGTAGGTTCAGGGAGGCAGTGTGGGACTCTCTGAAAGTATGCTGTCAGAAGCGTTCTTATTTGGCTCTGCCTTAGGAACTCTCCTCTAGCAAGGCAAACAGACATGTTCACTGATGCTGCTACAACAACTGCAAATGAGAGATTAGAGATCCATGAGATTTGTGATCCATGAGATTTGTCCCCCTAAATCTCATAGGTATGATCCAAAAACCCTATTGCATGACTCTTGCGGTTATTTTCCTTTAGCACATGTTTCTGTATCTAAGCTCACTGCTCTTTGAATGACCTCACTAGAACCACTTCAAGGGATTTTCTCTGGTGCTACACTTCTGATATAGCCAAACCATGAGGGATTGCCTGGGAGCCAAGCCAAAGTAGGTGCCACAACCAGCCACTGCTACATACTGCGGACTGCATGACTCTTATCTTCTGTAAGCATTGCTTTCCTTTTGATTCCTTTGCTTTAAAGATGTGTGGGTATTTACTGGCTTCTTGTTGTTGTTTTTATCAATACCCACTGCTATCTTACTTTTACCACAACCAAAATGTATTTTAAAGGAAGAGGAATTTTAAGCAAATAAATTTAATTCTGCCTTGCCCCTGATTCAATATTTATTTTCCCCTTCTTTTAAGGGCATCACACTGGCCTCTTAATTCCATTTTCAAGCCAATCTCAGACAAGTACCAGCTCTTACCCTTTCCCAGACAGGTGGCCAGCCAAGAGATTTTGAAGCATTAGTGCTCAACTCATTTAGACTTCCTTCAAGACAGAGTGATTTCTGGGAGGGAACTCAACCTCTATGACCTCCCACTGCACTGTACTTTACTGCTAATCTCTCTGCCATCAGTCCTTGAAACGCAATTTTGCATAATCTGCACCGGGCCAAAGGAATTACAAATATTCCAACAAGCCAGTTGCTCTACTTCTGCAATCAAGTTACAATGTTGCTTAGTTTTTATCCAAGTATTTTCATCCACCTTTAGTACAGATAAAACTCTATATATTTATACATTTTATCTGCATATATATGCAGATGCATTTTTACGTGTCTGAAAAGACAACTCATTTAAAGACAATGGTAATAAATTCAGAAGCTTAAAAAAAACATTAAAACAGCCAAGGCATCCAATAATATATTGTGGGAAGGTGAAATTTGAATTGAAAATATTTGCAGTTTCTTTAGTATGTCACATACACTAATCTGTAATAATCCTAAAATCACAAGATAAGAATGACATTAGTGGTTTGACTGAATACTGACCTCTGACTCCTACTTTCATAAATCCCAACTGCATGTTGGAAGTTCTGGAAGCTCCAGCTGCAGCAGCTCTTTAAAACATGTGGCTCCTTCTCTTCAAATTACCAGCAGTCCCTTGCAGAAGCTGCAGAAGGGATCACATCAGTGCCTCAGTTACCCCAGCATGTAGAGCACTGCCACCTGATAAGAGGCCAGCACAGCCACACAAACACTGACAGCTCTAAATAAGAACAGCTGAAAAATGAATACATATTACTTCAGCTGCTCCTGCCAGGGAATTGGTAGCTTTTAACTGAGAGCTGTTTGTCTTAAACTACCACAGATAAATTTCTCCAACTGCAGGAAAGGTGACTGCAGTATTTGCTGTCAACTATTCACAGTGGGTGACTGGTGATACCCAGGCCTGTCAAATGTCACATAAGGTTTTAGTGATAACATATACCATAGCTGTGCTGTATTTGAGGATACTTTGCCATTTGAAATCAAATATGGGAAACACTTCTCTGCCAGAAGAGCTCATGGGTCAAATAGGATCATGCCTTTCTTGAAAGCTTTATATATCCCACTTCTCTGTGCACTATGCTTCAGCAGAACTGAGCAGAATCTTGCATGCAGGTGTCAGGGCTGAGGCTGGGGCTGCTCAAGAGAATTTGGAATGGAACTGAAGGAGCAGTGGATGTCAGATGTAGTCTAAAAAGTAAAAAGGAAGTGACCAAGGAAGAAATGAGAAAGCATCAAAGGGAAAGTGCAAGTAAACAAAGAAGAACAAGCTGTCAAAGGATGACTTGTTTGATTGTGGATGTTGGTGTTTCCACTAGTTTCACCACAATGAGTCACAAATGGTCAGCAAGAATGGTTCTCTCTCAGGTTTTGTTCAGAAATCCAGACCAGTGCTACAGCAATGAAAACAAATTCACCCTAAGACTAAGAATTGTATTCATATTCCAGCCACCTCCTTTCAGAAGGGAAAAAAATGGTGTCTGTCTTGAGTTCAAGAGTTTGACAGTAACACTTAAATGCTCTACAAGTAATACACTGTGCAGTTAGAGCTGCAAAAGAAATATGGGGATTCTCACACAGCTTTGGACTGATAGTGGCAACACTCAGGCATTTTACAATGTACTCAGGTATTTTACAAAACTAATGGAGAAAGGCAAAACAGAGAATCTCTTGCTTTTTTGAAAAAGCACAGCCAGAGAAGGGGTTACTAGTCAAGAGAAAACAATAAAATAGTGTTTGCAATATATGCTGATAATTGAGGAACTGCTTAATCCTGTTCCTAGGTCTCATAGCTTCTAGGGGAATTTAAATAAGTTAGTGAGGTTTAACATTCTTCTGGGAGATGAGCCTGTGTATAACCTTGTATTTAATAATTAAAACTCTTTTTGATAGGACCCAGAAAATTGATTATAGTAAATTACAATCTGAACAACCACACACTTGACTCTATGAATAATGCAGGAAAACTTCAAGACCAGACTTCTCATGTCTGGATGGTCTGCTGAGGATATGGGGCAATGGAGGACTTGGCTGAATAAATGAGAACCACATGCTCCTGAAGAAGAGCTTCACTCTCCTCCTCATTAGCACTAACCCCAGAGTGGCAAAATGTGCATAATTTCCGCAATAATGTGAATGGTATACTACTAATGAAAGAAACTTAATCCCCGGCCTGGGCTGAATGTCTAAAGAAGAAAAAGACTGCCAGAAAATTTAGACAAAAAAAAAAACTACAAAAGGAGATGAAGAAAAAAAGAAGATTAAACAGTTAGAATGGGCTGGCTTTATTGTGTCTAAGAAGTATCAACTGGGTCAAAGAACGGGCAATTCAAAATAAAGTAATAGCTCAACCTAAGACACATTGACATGAGCTATTTTACTTCAATAACATATTAATTTATTTAGATTAAATATTTTACATGTTATTTCAGTAACTGAGCTAGCTATAAACAAATATAAGTGTATATAAGTAGAAAGAATATTAATGTTTAAACATAAAAACCTTGAATCTTCACCTCATCACCCCTCTTCCAGAAATCAATCCCTTTATTCCAGAAGATATTATTTCAAATTAAGAAGCAAAGAGTTTGCCACTAAGGTAATAATGTCAAAACTGAACAAAGAGAAACATTATTGGGGCACACAGAAAATAGAATTTTAAAAGTAATAGCAGTATAAAAATTATTTTTAAAAAAGAACATCTCAGTTCTATGTCATGTAAAGGAAAGCATTTCTACATCTCAGGCCCCTCTGAATTCTACCAACAAAATAGTTGTCCTTTATCTTCAAGCTCTATTCACACAGAAAATACCACATTCTCAGCCTTTTTGCTATTATTGAGTTCCAAACAGAGAGGTATGCCTTAATTTTCCTCATACAGAAACACATACTTTATTCATCCCTCTTTCAGTTCCCAAGTAGCTTTTCTACGAACCATCATGGACAATGTACACTACAACCCCCCAAAAATATTCACAGACAATAAGGACAAGGTGTAAAAAGTATTACAGATAGAAGTCATGCTCTATCAGCTTTACTAGATTTTATTTCTTAAATAGGTTCTGTTTAAGGATGGGTCAGACTTTAACCCCAGCTGTCAACTAAGCACCTTGCAGCTCCTCACTCACTCCCTCCAGCAGGATGGGAGAATAGAACTGGAAACACAAAAGTGAGAAGACTCATTGGTTTCCAACACAAATCCAAACCATAATCCCATAGTAGGTACTATGAAAAATTTCATTCTACTCCAGCCCAAACCAGCACAGGTGATCTTTCTGTACAAAGATGAAACCCTGAAAGATAAGCTGTTTGATCTTATGCCCAGTTCATAAACAGAAAGCTTGAGAAACACCTTGGTTTAAGTGATGTGAAACCATTAATTGTTGGTTCAAATTTTGCCAGCAGTTGAATACTGACTGACTAATTTGTAAGAGATTTTTCTGTAAATTACTTTTATAGGCATTTCACTGAATTTTCCCCAAAGAGTATCACAAGTACTGGGGGTTTGTGGGGTTTTCTTAGAGGCAGGAGACATATGTCCAACGTAAAATGCCAGATTAAGATGGAGTGACCCCCATGTTTTCTTCAGTAGAATTGTGTATGTTGATAACTGTTTCCAGTTGCCTTTCTCAAAGGAAACTGTCTTTAGCAGTGAAGATGTAGCTATTTTATTAAGCAGTTCAGTTTACAGAATAAGTTCCCTAATCTCTACAGCAACTTATATATAAGGAGTCATAAATCTCTTTCTGCACATGTCATTTTAATGTTGATACCAGTAATAACACCAGATAAAAATCTTTCAGAGCTTTTGTGGTCTCTCACCTCAAAGGGGAAGGGAGTATTGAGGATTCATAGATGCCCACAGTTGAAAAGAAATGTCATAACTCACAGGGACTGCAAAAAGTCAAAGAGTTTTATAAGTAAATGATACACACAGAATGGAAATTGGAAAACATTAGTCCCTTATCTTCTGGTATTAACACATGGCAGTGGATTTTGAATAAGAAGTAGGGTGAAAGAAGGGAGAGAGATTGAAAAGAGGGAGAGGGACTAAACTCAGCACTGGACTCCAGCAAAAATACTAAAATGTAATATAATTTTTGTCTGGTAAATCATATCCTGTATTTGCTCATTACAGAAATATTCTGTATATTTGACTAGAATTTCCCACTATGGGGCATAGCAAGGTCAAACTTCTACTGTAGCCCTGCATTTTTTTTGAAGTATCTGTACAGTCATTTGACTGCTGCATACACAGAACACAGACAAATAAATAAGAAGAGCATTAAACAAAAGCTGGGTAAGAGGTGATTGCTGAGAGCTGTGAACTAATGATAATCCTTTTTTCTGGTTTTCAGTGATGTACTCAGCAGCATATCTGCAATGACTAAAGTAGCAGAAAATCCCCCATCTTCTTGTAGAATCCCAAGGATCCCAATTATTGTCAGAGGGCTACATTTTTAGCCTTACAAAATAGCATCCACCGACTTCAATTTTTCCCTCTTAAAAGGACTGAAAATAGTGACATCTCTTTTACACTTTTGTTGTCATTGCAAATTCGTCTGCCCATACTACATCAATATGATGGCTTTTCTAATTGGATCTATTTGTGGGAGGAAGAAGGATCAGTAGCAGAGAGAGACATGGAGATACATTTTCAGAGTTGAGCTAGGAAAAATATTGAAGGTGAGGTTTTATCAGTATGACAGGAGTTCTGCATCTAATTTCCATGAATATGGAAAAATAGAAAATCTTTACTTATAAAAGCATATTTTTAGAAAGAGATGAACATTTAAATCAGATGCTCTAATTATTTTCTAACCAAAAAGAAAAGTCTCAAAGCACACACTTGGAACATTTAACTAAATCTCTGATGGTGCACAAATTGTTTAGGAGCAATGGAGAGACAGAGATACAGCCCATGATCGGCAGCAGAGAGTGACCCAGGTGACCAGAGGCTGAGCTCTTCATAGCCTACAGGTCTCTCCACTCTCAGTACCATGACAGTGAAAAGTCTAGCAACTTTGCTAGAAATACATCTTCTGTGCTGGCTTATTGCATTAGCCATTATACAAATACTAAGGTCCAAGTACACAAAATGTCTTTAACTCCTCATTTTAGTGCAGTAGAGTAGAATCAATAGCCTTTTCCTCACTTATGAATTCACATGAAATACAGGTATTTGGTAAGGGACCATAGAAATGGTTCAGCTCATGACTCACTGACTGCATTACTCATGGATCTGGACTTCTGCCAGTCCCTTAAGAAGAAAAGTGGCATGACTTTTTTTGGTTTTTTTGGTCTAGGACATCGGGACAGAAAGATATTGGTACCAGAAGTTGTCAAAATAAAACCCAAACTGACACCTAAAGAGGCTATGGAAGACAGGCTAGACAGAGTTAAAGGAATAAAGTAGGTATTTATTAAAAGGCCTTCAAAGGATACTCCTTGGGCAGTACAAGAGCCCAGCCATGGCTCTGCCCAAGATGGATCCAAGATGGATGATGGATAAATGGTCACAAGTTTTCACACTTTTATAAGTTTTGGTCCATTTACATATTGGGGTCAATTGTCCAATTACAGCTACACATTATGAAGGCCCATCCTCTTAGTTTGTTTTCCTCAGTTTGCTGTTGTTTATACTTTTTGGGCCCGAAGCTGCATTGGTGCCCTTGGTTCTTGGGCTGGAAAAGTATTTCACTGTGAGGAGAACTGTTAACTTTATATGAAGTTCAGAGTAACACACTAAGGCAGTACAGAAGCTGGAAAATATGAAAGCTAAAACTTAAGGTATCAAAACCACTCCCTCCTATACCTCAAAAAAATAAAATACTATGGGGTAGGATGGTGTATTTATCAAAAGTACAGAAATGGCTCATTGTTTTACCCTATACATATCACAAGATTCAAGTTATGAAAAAACTAAACCTATCATTTGACATTGTTTTGCTTACTGAAGTAAAAATTAATGGTTTGAAAATTATAGTTTTACATCAGGTTATGGGAGACAAAGATCCTATTTACTGCTCATCCTGACGGATGGAGAATTCCAAGTTCATATTTTTCACTGCTCAAGAGAGTGTCTTGACCATTGGCTAAAAGAGGATGATCTCAAGCTCCTGCTGTGGAAGCTAATCCATTCTGTAAAAGCTACAAATTCAGTGGCAGCAGAAATAGTGCAGAAGTGGCCCAGCTTCCAAACAAGATATTTTTAGCTCACAGCACCTCTCAGATTGCATAACATGAATTTTGACTACAAAACTCCATAGTTTTTGTCCTATCATCTTAAAACAACAGGATTTTAATTAAGTCTTGCAAAGCTAAAGAAGAATAAATTTATTTACTTTAACATGTCTTCCCATTTCTCACCAAAACACATAAACCAAAAATTTCAAAGCCTATCTACTGTCTACCATAGTGCATAGAAACAAGATAATTTTCAACATTTCTGTATAGTACTTCTCAACACATTTGGGAGGAGTGATGTTAATAACTTGTGAATAACCTGTCCAGTTGCTGCTGCTATTTTCAAACAATAGTTATTTTTGGTTCATGTGTTTGAAGCAGAAAGGCTTTGTAAGGTCAGTCTGAACACAGAGCTATTGCTTACTTGTTATAGCATTTCCATGACACCATCATTTAGTTCTCCTAAGTGACTTCACAAATATATTAAAATTCTTGTCTCACTGTCTTTAGTTCTGCTTCATGCTAAATGGATCTCGCACTGTGGCACTCCTGCCAATAGCGCTTTTTCTTACAACAAACATCTCTAAACTTAAGAGATAAAGTCTGGCTGCTGCTGTGGTGCTCCCTGAATTTCTGTTTCAGATAACAAGCTTCTGAATCAGTGAAAAATTTTATGTCCAATTACTGGAGTCAAGTTTCAGGGTAATATCTATATTCCTTTTCACAGAATTTTGTTGCTTTGATTTTTGCAGCGTATACCTTCTATTAAGGATCTGAATTATGGGGACAAACTTATAAGTGCCTGTTGCAATAGGACAAGGGGTAATGGTTTTAAAGTGAAGGAGGATCTATTTACATTATATATAAGAAAGAAGATTTTTACAATGAGGGTGGCAGTGAAAACTGGAGCAGGTTGCCCAGACAGGTGGTAAATGGTCCATCACTAGAAACATCCAAGATCAAGTTAGATAGGGCTCTGGGCAATCTGATCAAGTCAAAAATGTCCCTCCCTGTTCACTGCAAGAAGCTGGAAGCAGATGACCTTGGAAAGCGGTAGTAAGTGAGAGCATTGTGTCCCTGGCTGGGTACAGAGACTGCCAAGAGCGGGACGGTGAAAATTGAGGTTTAGCAGTTCTTTTCAAAGATGGTTTCCAGTATACATAACTCCTAATGGGATGCATCCACATATGCAGAAGGAGATGGCAGATGTCATTGCAAGGCCATTTTAGATAACCTTATTGATTATGTTGACTGGAAGAAATTTTTAAAGACTGGAGGAAAGCCAGTTGTTGTCATGTTGTTAAGGAGGGCAAGAAGGATAATTAAGGGAACTACAGGCTAGTCAACCTCAGCTAAGTCCTTGGAAAGGTGATGGAGCTGCTAACCCTGGAAAATATTTCTAGATATATAAAGGACAAAAAGGTCATCAGGACTAGTCATCAGGGCTTCTCAAGGGGAAACCAAGTTTTACCAATTTGATCAACTTCTGTAATGAAATGACTGGGTGTGTGGATGAGGAGAGAGCAGTAGATATTGGCTATCTGGACTTCAGAAAGGTCTCATGCTCATAGGCAAGCTGTTGGAGTATGGACTGGAGGAGTAGACAGGGAGGTGGATAAAAATGGCCAAGCCCAGAGAGTGGTGATCAGAGCCATGAACTGCTGTGGCAGGTCTTATTAGTGTATCACAGATGCATGAAAGGAGGCTGCAAAGAAGATGGAGCCAGGCTCTTCTCAGTGGAGCCCAATGACAGGACCACAGGCAATGGGCACAAACTGAATTACAGTTTGGGGAATTTTAGCAAAGTCGATGGAAAGAAGAAGAATCAAGAATAATTATTTCTCATTATACTTTATTTAATTGCTTATTTGGTTTCCTCTGGGCACAGGAGAAGGAAAAATATAAGCAGTTTACTTTAATCAAGGGAATTACCTTTAAAGTCTGAAATTATCAGATTACTTCCCTTATGATTAAGGCAAAACTGTTGTCAGTATCACTATTAATAGGTTTTAAATTGTTCTTGAATATGTTTCTAAACTAAATGTAGGACTAATGCTTGAACTCCAGGGTTTATCCCAGCACAATTTATAAGTCATTGATGTCCCACCTAAGTTAGATCTATGACTGGGTTTTTCCTTAGCTGCATCAGTGGTCATCAGATTTCTCTTTAAAACAGTGGTATGTATGGGATTTATATTAAATCTGTTTTCTTTGTTGCTCTGCTCCAATGTACCATCAAACTGTGAGAACAGAGAATGAAAAACACAGGCCCAAAGTAGGGCTAAACATTACCACAGAAGAAAACAGGACCTCTTTAATTAGACAAGGACCTGTCTTAGGTAGAGGACACTTTGGAAAGAAACAAGGTGC
This sequence comes from Cisticola juncidis, assembly GCA_013400215.1. NCBI lineage: Eukaryota > Metazoa > Chordata > Aves > Passeriformes > Cisticolidae > Cisticola > Cisticola juncidis. The sequence continues at coordinate 92,518 of VXBR01003457.1, forward strand.
CTAGAGAAGCTCACTGAAGATGCCTTTACAGCCTCTAATCAAAATGTGCTTTTCAGTCCAGAAGTCACAACCACAGTAATAGTGCGTAATCCAAACAGAACTGGGGTAAACCATGGTAAACCCATGGATTGCTTACAGGAATGGTTGTTCCATCTGTGCTTACACAAGCCCCTTTGCTGAAGGACTGATGATTCAAATCAGCAACCTTAGTATCAAGAGAGAGGAGAATGAACAGATTTATATATTTATGCTGCCTATTAACTGAATAAAGTACCTATTTATCTTGATACCAATCAAGGTAACAAATAATTTTCTATTTATTTTTTCATTAATAATTTCAAATTGAATATTTATCTTATTTTCTTCTTTGTCTTTATTTTTTTACACAGCTTTAATGATGGCTTATAAGAAACTGTCTGCCTGCAATTCAAAAGCTTAAGAGGTGCTATGTTTTAGATGAAGTATCATTATAATTAATGACTAGAGAGTCTTAAAAATAAATGGGATACAGATCAAATTATAAACTTTAGGAAAACCACATTTACCATGATTCATATTATAGCTGACTTAATATACAAGACAATACCTTTAAAACAAAAATACCAGGTTTCAGCCAAGCTTCAAAATCATCTGAAGTAAAAAGCTTAACTGTGTGCATCCAGAGAAATAAAAGTTGCAGGGTTTAAAAGATCTTCATTTGATCTGTAGAATCTCAGCAATCCTGGAAAATGATGGACCCATTTTAAGTATCATACAGACCTTGACTACAGTGTTTGGACAGGATCTTAAAAACTTCTCAAAGGAATAGAAATAATGTCAAAAGGCTTTCAGACAAAATTTTCAAATGCATGTATTTTATTTCTTATGACCCCTCTAGATAAATGGCATAATTTTGTTTCTGGGACTCAAATTTTTGGGGGTTTACTATTAGAAAGGTACTTAAAGCTGAAATCTTCAATATGTTCGTTTTCTGTAGCATGAGGCACTAGCATCCTTCAAAAGCTAATGTATTACAAATAATATTCACACCAAGAAAAGTTTTTTTCCCATTTCTCTCGAGATTCATTTTTCCTCTTCTAGCTCACCATCCTTAACCGATTTACCCCTCTTTCCCAACCTTGAATGCTTACCAGATATCAGTATTTTTGGGAATGTTTCCACTTCTCTTAAGTCTTTAAATCCTCGTCTATTAATGCACCAATCTATTGCAGTTGTGTACAAAGTAAGTCCACAAAGGAGCTTTCAGTGTTGTGCCAAAGGAAAAATTTCTCTAATAGGTCAGTTTGTACAGGGGCCTGTTGCCTAGCAAATTTTATTTCTCTCACCTCATTCTTACTTCTTTAAAACCCTTTGTCTCCTATTACTCAAAAAAGATCATTTAGACTATTATCCAATGTGTCATACAGTTCTTGATGATACAAATAGGAAACTATAGCTAATCTCAACACCATAAATTCCTTTTCCAATAGATCTTGTAAGTCTAAATCCAACACAGTATGTTTTCTTAGTAATACTTATCAACAAAACTATTGCATAATGATATTTCTCTTGCACAAGAAGTAACCAGGATTTGAATTTTCCATCTTCATTGCACATTTCACCATTGTCTAAAAACTAATATGATAGCAGCGGGAGACTTACCTGGCTTGCAGCTTTTGCTTTTCCAACCAGCACAAAGAACTACAAGTACTGTTAATATGAGAAAAGAAAAATACAATATTCAAAGAAGACACTTTGAATTCCAACCCCATTGGTCTGTTTCAGCTACTGCAGGGAAGATATACTCTCATGATTATCAATAATGGGAATAGCAAAGAAATTCAGTGCTACATATTTCTTCTCACATTTGGCATCAGCAAGTATGATTTTGTATTTGGTTTTTCATCTGATTTGTAGGATGATTGTTTTCTTCTACATAAGAAACATGAATCCTGGATCAATTAGAAGTATTAGCACAATATAATAAAGAACGGAAGACCTGACCCACCCAGCAATTACCATCTCACTAAATCATATGAAGAAATGCCAGTACTGTGGAGAAAGCTGAAGTCTTCATGAATGTGATAAATGACATGGGATAATTCGTGTTTATGGTGTATATAAAATATAAATTAAGAAATGTTCTGTAAAATAAATAAAGAGTCGTTTGGGGTTGGGACAAATGGATTTTTAGGATGGATCACTGTCTCTACCAGAATTTGGGATGAACAAATTCAGGAAACCTGGAAATACAAAATTAGCAATAGAAAAGAAGGTGGGTCCAGAGACAGATAGGTCTTCTTGGGCAGTGGAACTGTGAATGATCCAGCCATTAGGACCGATATGGATCTCACTCCACCATCTGGGGGACACCTCTCCATTCATGATTCTGACAAACTGAATTAATATTCATTCTCCCTCGGAAAACCCATTCAACAGACCAGACAGCAGAGAGGAACTCCCATGAATATGAAGAAAAAGATGAAAGATAAAGAAGATGTGGAGAAACACACACTCTGTCCCCGGCTAAATAAACTGTATATAAGGAAACCCCTAAAAGACTGGATTTGTGAACGGGGCAGTTACAGTGCGCTAGAGGCCGTAGCTGAGGTTCACCCAGGGCCGATCCTGGGACTTGACACTGAACTTTTGATTGTTGGCTGATTCTAAATTTTGGGTTGTTAATTCTTGAAGATTAATAAAAGTATTTATTAATTTGGAAAGGACTAAATATTTATAAGAATGAACAAAGGGACAAGTGCAAGGTGTCTCATGCTTTCTGAAGTGGAAAATTCTCAGGAAGAAAATCCACACAGCAGCTCCAGCAAACTTTTTTAATGAAGGTGATCTGCAGTCTTTGAAACCTTTGTTGCTATAAAGTCTCCTGACTATTTTCTCTGCCAGAGTGTTTATGCAATAAATACTAATAAATACTGATATCTCTAAGGGTTTCTTACAGCACACAGATGCCATATTTTACTACCTTTCTGTACAGAACCACTACTATTTATGATTCTCTATTTAAATAAGAGACGTATTTTTTATATTACACGGCTAAGCTACCAATCAAATGCCATTCTAGGAATAAAAAATTGTAAATGTCTACTAATTTCTACCTGCCTTGATTTCAGCATGATATATCTTACCTACCTCTGCTTACAATCCTTTCTGTTTGGCCACCTACTGATTTCACTGATTTTCTAAACTATGCAGTTTAAAAAAAATCTTCTATTTTGTAGCTAATTCTACTTGCAACCTTTTTTTGCCTCCATTAACCCTGAGACTCCAAAGCCTTCAAGAGAATACCAGACTCACAGAAATTGAATTCTGAAGGAAATATCTGAAAATGGCCAAAAGAGAGAGGTGATTTCCAGTTCTTGAATGTTAAAATAATTTCAAGATAATATATTTTTTCAGGGTTTTTAGTACTAAAAATACTGCTTAACAGATAATTTACAGTCATCTATCATGTTTTTATTTCTCTGATAAATACCTTAAAAGTATTTTTAAATTTTCAGATCCATTGAGCCGTTCTCAACAAGAACCAGTCAAAATACTCTTTGAAGCATCACCAAACTCTGCCTTCAGGAGCTCTGCTGCAATCTGTCTGGCAAATAATCATAAAGTGGAGAAATAAGAGGAATGTACAGACATAATAACTAAAACCTAAATATCATATCATACCTATCTCTCACTTGGGCTAAGTAGCAAATAAGACCCTCTAAACATCAGCTGAAGACTAATTTATACCTATTTGCACCTTGCTTTTGGTAGACATGCTTGGTATTTGTTGATATGATGCCATTAAAATATTATAGCATGGCCATACTTTAAATTCACATTTCCCAAGGAGCTTGCCATTATGCTCAGACAGAAGTCATTAACACACTAACAAGGCAGCAAGAATACTACAGGGAAAATAAAATTTGACTTTGTTATCAGCTTCATAAAGTACATCAAAGACTACAGATGGAATGGCTGTTCCTGTCAGTGCATTTACATGGCCCCATTTATTACTCTTTTTATAGCCTTTCTTACAGTATTTTTTATTTTGTTCTTAGCTTAAATCAGAGATCAGCAAGCAAGGTACACCATGAATTCACAAATTTATTTCTCTGGTGATACAAGGATGATATTGCAGAGAGCCTGCCTGGGTTGGAGTTATGATTCTTCACAGAAGCTTGTACAGTGCTATGCTTTGTATCTGTGGCTGCAGAAGAGCTGGTGCCACACCAGCATTTTGCCTGCTGTGGAGCAGTGCTTACACACCATCAGGCCTCTCCCTTCAGCTCCACACCACCCAAATCCAGGAGGCTGGGAGTGTATCTATACTATCTATGTTTGCTAGTGTTGTGATGACGTTACTTTGATTTTGGTGTGAGGAACTTTTTGTTCTTGCTGCAAGAAAAAAATCATTAAAAGTATGCAATGAATTTAAATATTTTTGGTTATTCATAAATATATGTTTCTAAGAGATGGAGATAGAATGTACTGGATACAGTGAGGTGGGGGCAACTCTGGGAAACCATATTTTAAAAAAGGCACAAGAGGTGGGAGACAGGCGTGAGGAAAAACATGGGTGAAACAACCCTGTAGATACCAAGGTCAGTGAAGAAGTAGAAGGTTCAGGTTCAGGAGCAGAAAGTCCTCCCCAGCCCATGGTGAGACCATATGGATCTGAATGACTGCAGCCTGTGGAAAGAACCACATAGGAATAGTTAGTGAAGAACTGTATACCCCAGGAAGGACTCCATCCTGAAGAAGGGGAAAATTCTCCCCAAATCAAGAGTGTTTTGGCCATGATGGTAACTGGTAAGGGATCTTCCCATCTTAGTCTCACCCACAAGCTTTTACATCCTATTTTCTTCCTCTGTGAGACTGAGGAGGGGGAATGAGAGAGAAGGTGAGTGGGTATCTGACAACAAGCCAAAGTCAACCCAACACAGCTTGTTCAGGACAAGGACTTCCCAATCCCAAATGTTCACTGTGACATTAGTCCATGTATCCTGTGTGCGTATTATCTCCCTAAAAACAGCTAGGAGAAATGTAATAGCAAGAAATTGTTGCCATTCCTCATTTGTTTCCCACTCACAGCTTGAGTAATAATTTCACTCTACCATGAACATAGCTTCAAAGGTCTAAATGTCACTGGTAGAACTTCTTCCTTAGAAATACTGATATTGAATTTCAGTGTCTTTCACTTAATCTGTCAGTAGAGAGTAATATTTTGTCAGTAATTCAAGCAATTCTAATTGACAACTAATTGACAGCTCTTAATGTGTGTCAGTCAGGCATCACAACTGCAAAATCAGTTTTCACCAGAACCATCAGAATAATGTAATGAAAAATACTGCAGAAAGACAGCATAAGACAGAGAAAGAAATTAAGTGGTAAAGGTGAGGAAAATGTTGATTACTGAAAGAGAAGTAAAAGCTCTGTACCACATCTGTTGCCTTCTGATAAAAGGCAAGGCGACCTGCTCTCAGAAAACGGCACGGCAACCCAGCCTCACCCAGGTCACTCGGGCCACAAACAACACAGACATCAGTATGATGGACGGTCAAAATGGCGTTTATTGCTTTACCTCGTGGGGTTAAATAGTCAAAGGGGGCTTTACTATGTCGGGGGGAGCGGAGGGTTCAAAGGTTAGTGGGCAGTGGAAAACTACTGGGGTTAGAAGGGGCTGCTACAGGGAGAGAGGGATAGGGTCCTTATCACTTTCTGTAACATCCCAAGATCTTCCAGGCACCTGTCCTTATCTATCACACACACACATCAGTTATGGAAATATTGGGGCATATAATCTTTTATTGCTAGCCTGTTTTGTACTTAGTCAAATATCTCTAACAGAGCAAAATTAAAAGGAGAAAAAAATTACTGAAGTTAGTATTGTATTTCTAACCTGTACATATTATATTATTACAGTATATGATGTAATACATGTCATTTATATTCTAGCCTATCATTTATAATAACAACACAGAAGTAAGCTTACACAGTGCAATAAGTATGGCTAAGAGCCATCATTACCTTATTGTACAAAATTTATTTCGTGTTTGGACTAAAGTTCAAGAGAATAGCAGGATAAGAAGGTTCTGGGAAAGTACCAAGCATATGCAAAACTTTTCAACGTGTTTTGTATTGTTTTATGTGTAGAAAAGGTCACTGAAATATTTCACCAAAATGTGCTTCAACCAGATCAAGCCATTATATGTATGCACTTTGTACTCAAATGTATTTTTACTGAGGTAAATCTATGGTAAGTTTGAATTGTTTTAAAATATAACCTCACCTTTGAATTGAAAAGTATATCAAAACAGACGTGAGGAGCATGTATTACGTATTAACTGAGAGTTTAAAAAAGATGAAAAAAGTCATCTTTATGGTATTACAAGAGCAATTTTCTTTCAGTGGGTTAATAACTTTTACAAATACATGTTTGTGTACTCTAAACTGGTGCCTTAGTAAATGAAAATAATGGAGATTAGAATGGGATTTTGCATCTTTATAGTATTGCCCTAGGGCTAATCCTAAATCTTATAACTCTTATAACTGCTTAAAATACTGTATGTGGTTTTAATAGAAAATAGCCACTTAATTCACTTTAATAGCTGACAGCTCAAAAAGAATCTTGCTTATCTCCTGAAAAATTGAAACAGTGACAGTATATGGAAGCTTCTTTTCTATAACTCCTCTATGACTCTCAATATGAATTCAATTCAGATCATCCTTGTTGTCAGTCAAGCAAAAAAATGTATCCACACACCATCCAGTAAAGAAATACTAAAGGCTCCACAGAAATCAGTAAGTAAGCTTCTCTCTATTCCTAAAATTTATGCTGAAAGCAAAAAAAAAAAAACAAACAAACAAACCCCACAAAACCAAACACACATGCAAAAATACTTTAAAGCCTAATATTAATACATTAAACAAAATAGAATGTATATATTCAGGAGAACATTTTGGCTTGTACTATTTATTACTGCCTGAAGAGTTCTGCCTGGAAAATTCCTGATTGGAAAATATATTCTTTACTGCAGACAGATCTGACAGCTTATAACCATGCTTTACTTCTTTTTTAAGACCTCTTTTAAGACCTCTTCCCTTTTTAAGCAGGAACAGTCCTTTTGCATGCCTCAATTTACTCTTTATTGGTCTGAATATAACGAAATATGGGAAACATACTTTTTTATGTCTTTCAGTCTTACCTTAGAAATTATAGTGACAAACTTTTACAAACAATGAAGCAGAATTTCATCCAACTGAGTTATTATTCAGTTCCATATTTTATTACATCTATCTATTTTATATTGGCTTAATTAGGCCTCCAAAATACAGTTAATCTCTGCCTTCACAACTCAAGACAAATCATTAAAATACAGTGCATATTATTAGCCTGTATAGAGCAAAAACACTGATCTAGAAAACACTTCTCCTTTACTATTCACTTTGACATTTGACACCGCATTTTGACTCAAATGTGGAAAGTAACACTATCCCATCTTTTTTTCCTCGTTCCTTCTTTAAAACCTACACTAAAAGTACAGTACTTCGTCAAGAAGGACATCAGGACTGCTTCTACGTGAACTCTAATATGTATGAGCTCTAATACTTATCATATTTTACTTGCTTAAAAACTGAAGGAACACTAAAACCCAGAATCTTTCATCAGGGACTGAAGAAATCTATCCTATAGTTGCCCTCCTTGCAATACCTTATTTAGTTCTGTCATTATTTCACCCTGAGAAATTATTATACAAAGGTATTTTTATAACTGCCAGTAACTCCATTTTCAAAAAAGAAAATAAAAAAACCAAACCATGTTTGGTAAAAAAACCAAACCAAGTACAACAGAAAGCTATGTGTTACTATTAACTGCAATTTTGTTTTTAGGTATATTTAGCAATTTCCTCTGAAAATTGTTCCCAGTATATATCCAACCTAGCCATTCATCCAAACTGTCAAAATATTATAAGAGATAAGCAAAATTTGATAATTTCAAAGAAAAAATAACATTGATTTTAGTCTTAGATGCTTTCTTATAAATCCTACATGCTCAAATCTTTATCAGAAAATAGTACAAACTTAATGAAGGATTGTTTCAAAGCTATAGTTTTTAAGACTTTCTTCTTAATTGTATTCTTTAAATCTATTTATAGATTCTCCCTGTTAAGAAATGTATAATTCTTACATAAATATTAACCCAAAATATTCAAAATATTAACCAAGTAGAAAAAAAGTTAAATATAGATGCTCTTTTTTATCCTCTGATTACTCCCTTCTGAACCCTGGACTACAGCTGGGACAATTTCCTTTCATGCACAGAATGACTATTTTGAATCTCTCAAGCTAAGCTTTAGGCTATGTCTAGGAGTGTGCTTGCACACATCACCTTTATACACACTCTCCTCCAGGTGAAACAGGATCCAACCCTGCTTCGGAATCAATATTATAGTAGCAGAGTACCGTGTTGCTAAAGCTCTAGAAGAAATACAGAATACTGGCCTGATCATACCTGCCTTTAATGCAGCTTCTTAGTTTCTGAATGAAAAGTTCTTTTGGAGCATCTTCAGATTCGACTCTCTCTGTCCAAATGCCTGGAAATAAAGTAAAAACTTTAAAAAGCAAAAATCTTTGAAACACATGCTCGAATTTCTAGTTTAAAATAAACAAATTTTACTTTCCCTCTTACCTAGGGATGACAGGTGAGATGAGCCCCCATTGGCCAGGAGGGAAAATGCACCAGACTCTAAGTCAAAACTCCAGGTAGCTCACTGCACTCTGAGTATCTCAGTCTAATGAGTAGCTAAAACATATTAGAATTAAAGCCCCCCCCCCCAAATATACAACAAGAATAGCGTAGAAGAATCAAAACATATTTAAAAAGTGTGTTTCTTCTTCAAGCAGACCCAATGGGTTATTTTGAATGCATACTGGAAAACAAGGTTTTCAACTATTTTTGGCATTTGACTTAACCTTTCTGTTCCACTTCCTGAATATTATTGTCCTTCTCATGGTAACGCAAAGTGCCCTATCTGGCAAAAATACTCACATAATAAATATAGACTACCTATGACCCTAATATAGGTATTAGATTGTAAAATGGCCTTTTCTGTCAGTTTGGCTGAAAGTATTTGGGTCAAGTGCACTGTGGCAAAATAGGAAATATATTTTCTTTTATTCTCTGCTCTGTCAGAAAGGTGAAAGTTATATTGCTACTTATTGCCCTGGAACAGGCCTCTTTTCCTAGCATAAACTTCAGCAAAAAAGAAAACGTAACTACACATTCAAAAGAGAAAAAGTCAAGGACAGATTTATTTTGTATCACTTAAAGCATGACATGAATAATTGAGTGAGTTATTTTTCTCTTTAGTGACAAGAGAAAAATGTGTAAATCCCATCATTCAGAGTGAAACACTACCCCCACTCAACTGCTTACAGATGTTTTTAGAAACCAAAAAGTCAAAATCACATGCCTGAATATCTATTTTTTTAAAAATTGTGAACTTGTAAAGAGCATATGTTAATTACACAACTTGCCTTGGCAGGACTGGAAATTTTATATTGGGCTATTAAGAACAAATAATTCTTTTTCTTTGGTCTAAAATTTGCTTTAGACTTTTTTAGTTAGTAACATAACACTAAAAGACCAGAACAGTGTCATTAAATATTTTTGAAGAGAACCTAAGGAATTATAGCATTGCATTTTAATTGTGTAAAGAGATACAATATAGAAAAAAGAATTCTGAAATACTTGCTTCAAAAATGAACAATTCAAAATCCGTGAATGAAGATCATTTCAGATGTATTTTATAAAGTGCATTTATACCTAGCTAATCTGATTGCTTAAAGCAGTCCCGAGATGCTCATCACCATCAACACGTGAATACTAAATAGCCAGGCAGCTTTGCTCATAGCTGGAATTTTGAAAATCAGGAAAGAAAAGCTTCTTAATAAAGCAACCCTGTGCGATTCAGAATGCCCGCCAGTGCTATCCAAACTGATGGCTCAGCCTTCATTACAATAGGAAAATACAAGAGCTCACACGCAGAATACTGCAGTCTGACATCTTAATGCAACTGATTCCTGCCCAGCGCTACAGATGTAGCTCCAGGGACTGAATTCCCCATTGTTGGCACCGAGTCGTTTGCTCGGCTGGCACAGTGCTGGCCAGCTGGTGACACAGGAGCTGGACCGATGCCCACAGGATGCTCCTGGCTGCCAGCTCCCTAGAGGACACTGCCTGAGAAGCCAGCCCAGGAGAAAGGCGCTGACACCACTGCCCAGACCACCAGCCAGTGGCACAGCAGCGACTTGGCAGCAGCAGTAGGTGCCCCCACTGCCTCCTTTATTTCATCCCCTTTGACAGTAGCAGCCCACATCCCTGTGCCAGAGTGCACAGTGACAGACACCACCAGTGGGAAGAGAGACTCGAGAGAGAAAGGCAAGGGAAAAGTTAATGAAGTGTCTGTAACATTCTTGCAGCAAACAAGATTGCAATGTAGAGCAGTAAGATCAAGCAATGCTGCATGACAGAGGTCCATATAATCCCTGAGCTCCAGGAAAATCATCAATACAAGACAGACTCTTTAAAGCCTGTACATGGAGGCTGGCCTTTGGAGGCTGGCCTTTCCTGCAAAATTTGCTCAGGATTCCTCACACCTGATGTATAGGTGTGTGTGTATATATATATGTGTGTGTGTGTGTGTATATACACACCTATAGGTATATATAGAGAGTGTTCCTATTCCTGCAGAAAAAGGGGGGGAAGAGCAAAATACTCATCCATCAGTGAAAGCCATCATTGGAAGTACTCACATTGGATGTATTTACATTTCTATATGGGGATGAGCTTTCTTAATCCAACTTCACTGCCCTAGAATCCCAACAGTCAGATCAGGGACAGAGCATAACTCCAAGAAAAAGAAAGCATTCAAAGGGTTCACCTGAAGGAGTAAAGAAGCCAAAGAGTGGGATCAAATCCTGATAGTCTCTAACCTTGCAGCAGTTTGAGGCACTTTGCCTGCCCTTGCATCTCAGTCTTGAGCCATCGCATGAGTCTGACAAGCCCTCCTTTCTCCCTCAGTTCCACGTAATTCAAGGGGTTTTGCTTAATAGTTTTCTGTATCCAAGCTCAGGATAAGTATTAACCAGTAAATCTCAAAAGGTTTCAAGGTTTAATTCAGAGAAACATCTGAAAGCCTTATATCCCTTCCAGCCTAATGAGCTGAGTAGCTCATGGGAATCAGGTCTCTGTTGACATTTCCAGTAATAACTTGATTTTTACAAGGATTGAAATATTACAACAGCTTCTCCTGTTGTTTCAATATTTCTTTATATTTTTCTAAAGAAAATCAGACATAATACACATGGGATATGAAGGGGGGGCTATAGGGAACAGAGGGGGAGGATGGACATGATGAATAGCAGAGAATTGAATTAAAGGAAGAAAATTTAAAAGTACCTCAAGCTTTAATCAAAATATTCAAAGGTTTTTAAGCAGCTAGCTAGTTACCCATGGTTTCCAATTTTGTTGTCAATTTTTTCCCAAATGTTTTAATCAAGAGTGAAGAAACCATCTGACATTGTATCATAAAAATATCACATCTTTGGCAATGATTTATGATCTCTTCTTCAGTATTTTTTATTTGAAATGTGCTTGTTTGAGCTACCAAGTCAGACTAAATCTGAGTAACTGACCTGGGGTAACATGAGGGTAACTCTACAAAGAGTTTTTATTTTCTATAGGTCACGGCCTGATACCTAAGTTCTGCTTCAGTCTCAGTATGGACATAATACAAGATAGCCAGATGCGTCACTGATTTGCTATATGCAACCTTGAAATTCAGTCACAGATAAGGTTCTTATTATAAGCAAAAATTCTTTGCAAATACACATATTAGCTTTTTAGAACAACATTTCCTAATGTACATTTTTCTTCAGTTTTAGGTCTTTGCAAAGGGTCATCCTGTGTGATTTCCAGATCATGTGATAGAATAACTCATTGCACACATACCTGCATCTTTGATAATTCTACCACACCAGGGTTCGCTTCTGTTCAATAACCAGTTTTATTCCTGTTCTCCTTGCAGGGGTTGTCCTCTGCAGCCATGGCATTACATCACCCTATGCACAGTTAAGGTAAAAATGCATTCTGAAACAGATTGTTCCCTGTTGTAATTCCTTTAAAGCCAACCCATTTTCATCGAAGGTGAACTCAGATCACAGCCTTTTAATATGAACTCCTCAGTATTTATTGAAGGGAATCTAAAGAATCACTTGTTTCAAAAAAAAATCTCATGAAAATTTTTAATGTACCACTGGGTACTGTTTCAAGACAGGAATGGTTTATTTATAGTATTACCTTAATCTAAAACATACAATAGCTTCTCAACTTTCCAAGTCACAATTATCTTTTAAATACCTGAAATGAAAAGGTCATAGCAAAGACTTCCTGACTGGATTTAATAAATCAATAACAGTCCAGGTCTCCAGTTCGTAAGTTGGGCTTGTATTTGGTTATTTACCTGTAGTTTAGAGAGTACAGAGAAAATTACAAGTATTACTTTATCAAATGTTAAACTAGTTATTCTTACTTTTCTCTTAGGCATACTATACTTTTTCTATTATTTTTCATTTTGCCTTGTGTTGCTTAATTTTTTGACATCTGAACAGAGAGGACAGGAGCAATTACAATTGTATTTTAATATTTTATAGTTTGGAGGTTCTTTCTCTGTGTCTTAATCTATATCTGTCAAGGCTAGGGGTTTGCATTAGTCTCAAGAATAAAGGAACATAAAGATAAAGTTGTGTGAATGTCACATCAAATATAATATCAATAGCCATATATAATACAAATATAATACCTAATACCAACAGCCAAAAAAAAAATTGACATTTTATGCAATGTCAAAAAATTAACCATGCCACTTTACTTGAATTAGAAGGGGTATTTAAGTAGTCTCATAAAATCCACTGTACTTTGATCCATAATACATTTAGTACTTCAGTGAAACAACACAGAGGTGATAGTCACCCAAATTGTAAACGTATGTAAGATGATATTCTTCTCTGACAGAATATAAAAATAACAGGGCAAGTATTAAAACCTAAGGAAGGTATAGCATGATATGGTCAAAACTATGTACATGATTAGAATGGTTTTCATCTTGAAAGCCAGATGGTTTATCCCCAGTAAGGCAGAAATTTGTTTTGAAATATTCTCCTTAATGTTGCTCCAGCCTCACCTTGAACATTGTTTGCAGTTCTGGGCCCCATAATTAAAAAAGGATGTTAAAGTATCTGAACTCATGCAGAGGAGAGCAATAAAGTTGATGAAAGAGCTGAAAGGAACCACCAAGCAGGTTGAAGACACTGGCGTTGCTGGTTTTGGAGAAGAGGAGGGTGAGGAGTGACCTCTGCTCTCTCTGTACATCTTACTGCAGAGGGGAAGAGAGTCCTGAGCACTTTCCCTGGCATTCAGTGACAAGACACATAGGAAGGGTTCAAAGCAACGTCAGGGGAGGTTCAGACTTGACATTGTGAAACATTTCTTCACAGAGAGTGTGGTAAAACAGTGGAGCTGGCTTCTCCATGAGGTGATCAATGCCTCAAGCCTGTCAGTGTTTGAGAAGAATTCAGACAATATCCTTAATATACTTTAGCTTTTGGTCAGCCCTTAAGTAGTCAGGTAGATGGACTAGATGATATTGCAGCTCCCTTCCAACTGGAATTATTCTATATTTTTCAATTCTGAATCTTAAAATTTTCAAAACCACTTACAAAAAGACAGCTATCTTCTGATAAGATACACTCAGAAAGAGTTTTGTCACCCATTAAAGGGGTAGGACTTGACCTATTTTTATGAAGCAAAGAACAATAGGTCCCTTTTCACTCATCAAAACAGCAAGAGCTGAATGTTATCTTTTCACTTCAGTCATTTTTCCAAACTTGCTGCAATGCTGGGTCTGCCAAATTTGCTTTTCTTGTACTGTTCCCAATACAGTGTGCCCCAGAAGATGGACTCAAGCTCCAAAGTACTGGCACTGGTCTGGCAGAGGAGTGGGGAACTATGACGCAAACTTCCCTTTACTTTCTCAGCTAATTCTACTTCTTAGTCATGTTTCAAAGGGTGTGGATCAATTGTAAACAGAAAAGGTTGGTCCTTACACTCTGGAAAACATCCAGGTGATATCCACTACTTGTGTCTCACACTGTTCAACACACAGACTTTAATACCACTATATCAGACAAGCTATGCTTGACCAGAACAAGCTCCATTTTGGTCACCTGTTCCTGTCCTTGATGATTATTAACAGTAAGCAATTAAGTACAAAAACTGAGCAAATATATAAAAATACATTTCCTGAATATTCTCACAGCCCTTACCTAAGGAGACTGAATTGTACTAGCCAGAATTAATAACGTGTTGCTGGGGTAACAAAAGAAAATGGTCAATGTACCCTCCATGCTGTACAGTCTCTAAATATTTTTACCATCAGTCACATAGCTTCTGGATGTCCATATCTTGTTTTTACACAAAATCAGAAACCCAACAGAATTGCATATCCATTGTAATAATTGATTGTTTTATTTATTATTTCTCTAATTCAGTGGAAGATAATATCACTTTTAGTGCATCTGACCAAGGCTAGAATAATTTAAAATGCATCAAAATATGTTTTTTTTTACTTGAAAAGTATACACCATTAATAGAAAATGCTCTGCAATTAGGAATAGATCAGGTATCTGATTACTAAGCGTAAAAGGGAACACTCTCCAGGCAGAAAGATGATTCCCTGATACCAATTCATCTTAGAAACTTGGCTTGAATTTTGTACTAAGGTTGCACAACTAATTATCATAACTCTTAACACAGCTACCCCTTTTTTTAATAAATAAAATATTTAGACTCGATACACATAGCATTATTTGGACATATGTCAAAGTTCCTGATTGCAGCTGGCTGATTACAATATGGTTTTAGATACTTCAGCATCCATTTTTAATTTTGTCACTTGTTTGCTGTGACAAAGTCACTCACGGAAGGAGAATCGGCAATTAAAACTTCTGCAATATGTAACGAGTGTCAAGAATGTGAATAATGTGTATGTCACAGAGTAGACTAGGTCAGCCTTTGGACTACATGTTTGCAGAATTTAATTGCTCTGCAACAAGGTTTCATTGCTTCCCTCCCACAACATCTAAATGCAGTCACCTGTGACAAAGAATGAGTTCACTCCCACAGAAAAAGAAAGGGAAGGAAATAAAATTAACGTTGCTGTATACACAAGACACTTCTACACCATCATGAAGTCAAAGTAATGAAAATGCAAAGAGCCTGTCATTGTCCCTGTCTCATACTTTAAATATTCTACAGTGTGCTTTTACACCTCATCTGACACCCAGCCTATTAGGAGTTAAGGAACTATATGAGAACACCGACACTCAGTAATTTCTAAAGTCCCTGACTTCAAAACTGAAAAATATGCTTCAATACACCACAGGAGTATAGTTTAAGAAGTCAAAGCCACCATGCTTATTAGCCTCTAACCCATGCAGCAGATTTCCTCTCTGCAGGTTTCTTTCATGGCACTACCACTCCTGAAGGGGCAAAAGAGAATCTGTGAATCCAAGATGGCCAGAATGCTTTTGTGATTTGTGCTTACTCAAGGTACTTATAACTTTGCTCTTGGAAGAGGCTGTGTGGCAGTGTTTTTCATAACTGAGATGAGTTCAGGCCAATTGAAAGTGAAGATAATTTTAAAAAGATAAAGTTACAATTCCTTCAAGGATGATTATTTCCATTTCTGCTTAAGAAAGTGTCAATTACAGGCAATGACACTGTCTCCTTAGAATGTTTTGATAATGTAGAAACAGCAGAACATTCCACAATACACTCCTGCAGCAATATTTAAACTTACCTTGAGAATGGTTTGTTCTGTTCATTCCAGACCCTAACCTGAAGACCCTTCTTTTTCTCCAAAAACTGTATGTTTAATTGAAACATCAGTTGAAGTTATAGAAGAAAAATGTGACCCAAGGACTCAGTCTTAAGTATGACCCGGCTCTGATCAATCACTAGATCTGGCACGGAGTCGGACTTGAGGCTCTGCTCTGTGAACTCTTCTGTTCATGGAGCCGTGGACTTTCTCAGGTCCTTCAGATCTGAAGAAGAAAGAATCCCCAGGGCAATGACTCTCCAAATATACAATTAAATACCTGTTGAAAGAGAAGATAGGCACCAAAATGTCTCTAACTGAGCTGGTGACAAACAAGCAAAACAAAAGCATGCATATGAGAAAATCCTCCATTTTAAGAGAACTTGAAGTGCTTTTTTTCTGGTTTGTCATGCTTCACTTTGAAAAGAACACATCTCTATAAGCCCTAATTTATACAGAATGTGCACTGCCTATACAATGCTCGTAACAAAAAACATACAAACAACAACAACAAAAAAACAAACACATATTTCAAAAGAGTATATCTAGTATTAAAGTGTGTATAAAAAAATTCTAACTTTTTGGTGATGGTATCTCCTTTCCACAATTACTAATTCTCTGGACTCTTGTTCTAACTCAGCTATTTGATACTTAGATAAACAAAAGCAGTGTTGTCCTGCATTTTTTCGCTTTGTTATTTATAAGTTAAACCAGAAAATACACAAGAACCTATCACCAATAACTTATTTCATAATCAAAGAGTTAGACCATCTTAATAATCAGGTTGCAATGGAAAATACTTCAGGGATTGTGATTAGACTGTCTAGAATAAAATTCATAATCACCCTTATATTTACCCCATTTTTATTTTCACATCTTAAAAAAGAAATAACTAGAAAATGAAAAAAAAAGTCCCTGTTTATGAGGAAGATAGGAAGAGAAGCAAACAAGAGTTTATGGGTCAGGATTAAAGAGAGGGTAGGGAAGAATGGGGGGAACTGATACAGGCTGCCTGCACATGAAGACTGGGCAGGTGATGCTGCTGTGACAGATAGGAACAGCCTCACATTCACAATCCCTGGTCCTCATGAGGGACTTCAGGCACCTCACTGTTCACTGGAAGGACAACATGGCAGGACACAAGTAATCCAGTAAAGAAGAAATTCTTTACTGTGACTGTGGTGAGGCCATGGAGGCTAAGAGGACTGGCAGGTGACCCATCCATGAAAATGTCCCAGGTTCGTCTGTGCTGGGATTTTGAACAGCCTGGTCTGTGGAAGGTGCCCCTTACAAAGGTAGCATGGTTGGAACTAGATGACCTTTAAGGTCACTTCCAGCCCAAGATTTTCTGTGATTCTATGACACATCAAAAAGTCATTCATGGGTATAGGTGCTGTGGAGCAACAACAGAAACAACACACCTTAATGCATATGAGAAAGAGATCTCAGTATCAGCAAGTCAACAAGTCAGTAGCAAAACATTATTGCTAAAAATAATGTTTTTCAAGAAATTATTCATTTTCTTTTTGGATGATGATCATCAACTTATTTTCATAGCAGAAATGCAGATGGCAATACCCCTCAAGAGATCAATGATGCTCCTAATGAAACAGACTTAAAATAGCAGAAGAGAGATCAACATTAAGATTTCTATGTGCTAAAAGCAAACCTCTTGTACTGTACAATGTTATTCTTCACTAGACTTAGAAGAGCAAATTTACAGTGTCAAGTGTTTTCAATGTCAACCATTATACTTTTGGGATATGATAATTCTCCACATAACACTACATGAGAAACATAAAATGAAAACATAATATTTTCTTTTCCATCTAAAATAATAAGATGAATTATTCTTCCATTGCTTCAAAGTCAACGAAAGAAAATAGGCTCCAAAAGCTGAGATGAAATAGGAAAAATAGGAGGCATCCATCAGCAGCAAACTTCTCATTTTAAGTTCTGTCTAACTTCCACTGAGGTTGAATTCCTTCTGAGAAATTCAGTTCTCTCTTGAAAAGGTTAAACAGATTATTTCACATAAAAATACCTTCAGACTATCTCCTAACCAACTTCTCAGAATTTAATCAAGTATTCAGTCATATACTTATTGTTTTGGCATGATAGAAGCTAACTTTTTTCATTAGATCCTGTTATGGTTTTTATACTTACTGCACCTAGAAAACCCACTAAAATGAGCTTAATTCTCCTTACTATAAAACTTAGCTGTCTGCTAAACCTATTTCAGAGATAATTAATTCACTAGATTTATAGTGAGTATGTTCTAAATCAATCTAATTAGAGTGGCTTGAGAATAAAGGTTGCAAGACCTTTTATGATTAAAGCACTAATTTTAGCAATTTATGTTGGGTATCTTTTTGTCAAATAAACTCCTTTTGAACTGCAGTTGTTCATTGTTTTTCATCAGCTCCATAATTTGGGGAGGAGGATAGCACAGTATCAGTTAGGTATCCCTACATTTGTCTTTGGAAATTATTAGAACCACTACAACTTTTTGTGATATTCAAAATATTCCTAATAAGTGTAAGAAAAAAGTATATATTTCATTACAATATTCCATAGTACATGGGAGGAAAAAATTACGTATTATCTTTTTTTTTAAGAAAGAGATCTCCAAATTACATACAAACTGTTAAAAGTCAGTTATTTTCTTCAGTTTTGGAACGGCAACAACTTTTGTTTTAATTGCTGCTGTAGAATAGCAGCTACACAGACAATGCTATGCGGCCATGGGAACACTGAGAGGAGTTGTTTGGCAGGGAGTGGATCAGGAAGCAGGAATCACTACAAGGCGATAGCACTCGGGGTGAATTACCTTCCCTGGATTGCTGTGCTTCCTCACTTTGTCAGGGACTTAACTCTGCAAAGTACTGGGGGTTTCAGGGACTGATTCAGCAAAATACCCTCACATCAAATATGTTTTCAAATGTATCTACACAACACACCCAAGTGTAATATTACATGAACCTTTAAAATAGTTTAATCTACAGGAGCTGTCTACAAATATCATAATGTTGCACATAACCACAGTACAGAAAGGCATCAGACTGTAAGCTTATGTGACAGTTTCAGGTCAAAACCATTGAAAACACCAATTTGTGTAGTGGTTTCAGGTTCGCTAATTTCTGTATCCCAGTCATGGCACCAATTAGTGTAGCGGTTTGAGTGTCCACTAGAATTATTTACTCTTTTTCTGCTGTGAGATAGGATTAGGAGAAAAAGCTAAGCAGGCTCAAATCTTTAAAAGGTATAAAGACAGGTTTATTAGCAAAATAACAACAGAAAAAAAATTATTAAGAAGCAGACTAAAACCTTCAAAACACTTCCCCTCTTCCCTACAAACTGCTTTTTTTCTCTCTGATAACATGCAGAGACAAAACAGACTTTAAGTTAGTTAGCACCTCTAAAATAGTCTTTCATAGAAGAGTTCTCTCAGAGAAGTCTCTGTTGGTCTGCCATGGAAACTTCTTCACAAGAAAGAACAGTTCTCTTGTGGCTTTTTAATTCTTACAACCACCCGGGAATATGCATTTGTGAAGTCCCTCCCATATCACACAGCCTTCCCACAGCTGCATAATGGGACATGTAAACTCATGAGATACCATTTTAAAGATGAGCAGTTAAAAAGCAAAGGTTTTCTTCATCTCTAGGAATAGAGATTTTTTTTTCTCTTTCTAGGGGCAGATCTTCATCTTTATCTCACATCTCTCTCAGTTCAAGCTTCTCGTAAGATCACATCTACCTGACCAATATTTACTTAGTTCACTACAAATGCTTTTGCTCAGATCTGCATTTTAAATACTCTCATCTCCCCATCCATGCTTTCCACAACTTAGAGGGATATACTAGTATATCACGGTCTATTACCATAGTTTGCAAAAGAATTTCAGCCTAAAACCAAGGCATCTTCTCATTCTCTTTCCATATAAGATTCAATTCCTCCTTCACTGACTTTGATATCTTCATATTGTCTCTCTACGAGTCTTCACTCTGTCTTTTTCTTGAACTTAAGAGAGGATTAGTGTTTTGCAAGTTTTTTACTGGGCAAATAAAGAGTTAACACTCTCCCAGGTCTGCAGAGGGCGTGATGGTTCTTCCAGACAATGGCCGAAGGTGGTTGGGTCAAGCCACTCTGGGCTGGATCAGGATCTCAGGGGTATTCTGGCTGCATTCACTTTCCAGCTGCAGGGCCACCCTGCACGGCCACAGAAGATGCCCCCAGTCTTGGCCGCGTGATCTCTCGAGCAGTTGGAGTTCCTCCCCACTTGCCCTGCCTGGCATTCTCTGGCCATGGAAGGGGAAGGGCTTAGCAGCAGGATGTTAACAGCTGCTGGAGGCCTGATCCAGCTGGGACAGGGCCTTCTCTCCTTCCCTCCCCCTGCCCAGCAGCCGCCGGCTCCCTGGTCCCAGCCCAGCAGCTTTCCCGGGAAGGCGCCTGGCACTCAGCAGGCCACACGGCCTGGTCCCCCGCGGCAGGGAAGGTGCCGGGCACGCTTGTTACCTCTTCTCAGTCTGGTAGGAAAGAGAATTTCCCGTGATTTTTCACGATTTTTAATCTTTGTAGTCCTGAGCTACATCTAGCTCTTTAATTAGTTCTACAGGTTGTCAACATTCAAAGCTAGTCACTGATTGGTTTTGCCATGGCTTTTCTTCAATCAGTGCAAAACCAGCACAGCTTATGACATCTACACAAATATTCAAAAATACACTCTGCAGGACAAATTAATCTCAACTATTTTCCACAGTATGTCTGAAAATACCACCACAATGAGATCCAGTATTCTTATACTATACTGCACTTCCCACCATAAGCAAGACATGAGGTAATAACATCAACTACTCACGAAAAAAAAGAAACAAAGCAAAACAAACCCTTGAAGTGTGCAAACCAGGAGTTCGCCTTGTCTTGATGCTCAGATCATTACTCAACATCCACACTCACACTGCAGCATAAGGATGCCTCTAGGCATGTTAACTATGCCTCTGGGCCCTTCAAGATCACTAACCATTAAAATTTCTCAAACTGCATCAACAGCCACTAAACAGAGAAAATAGGCACCAAATGCAGATGCCCTGAATGCTGACCATACAAAGTGTTGACGATTTATACATACTCAGAAAAAGCAAAGCAATTGTGGACTTTGTGTGAATAGATGCATAAGAAGGCCACTCTTGTTGGACAGAAGGCTTCTTCATGTTCTATTCAAAAATCAAAATACTTACTAGTCATTGCTAGCATATCATCTGCCACTATCTAAGAGCATCCTGCATAAAAAAAAGAGGCTATACATTCACATGCAAGTGGAAAGACAGAAGACAGACTCACAGCATTTAAGGGTTTCAGACAGGGCTAGGATAGTAAGCAAGATATCTGTAATGAAGAAACTGAAGTTCACGGGGGTTTGAAGAACAAGCAGAACTAGAAAACAATTTCAATGTTTCTCTTTCTTTCCCTCATCTCCTGTTATAAGCAAACAAATAACCTTAACTTTCTCCCATGTATTTCACTGAAGAATAGATGAAGTAAAAGACCAACTTTAGAGAAAATCTGTTGCAAAATAAATCACCTTGAACAGAGAGGATGCAAGCAAGAGACTTCAGTATGAGACTGATAAAAGGATCCTAGTATTTGTTCACTCTTGAAGCTTATCTGAAGTTATTCAGGGTCTCCAGCTCTAACTGAAAATTGAATTGTTTCTTCTCAAAAAGTATAAACAGGAATGAAATCTCTCAAACAATTTGCTCATTTACGTTTCCACAGTTCTTCAGTAATTACTTTCTAACTTGAAATGAAAGGGCTTTCAGGTCATGACTTGAACAGTTCTTTTGTTGGCTGAAGAGATGATGGATGAAGCACTTGTACAAGGCCCTGCTGTTAGAAAATCTAAACCACAATACCTAAGTTTAGGAGCGGCAAAATTGCTGTGTATTAGCCATACTGCCAGACTTGCAGTCAGTGCCCACGATATGGTGACAGAGATGTTTGACTATCCTTATAGTACATCTTCTCTTTATTTCAGAGGCATAAGTCCTGGTAATATGGACACATATTATCTTGGTAGCTGTTTAAAAAGTTTTCTTGAGTTTCAAAAGCCAGCAAAATTTAAGAGGTCTTAGTCAAAATGGTTCCCAGAACCCACACTGCTCCACAAGACCTACAGTACCAAAATATCCCATGCAAAATCAACCGAGATACACCTATATGAACTCCAGCCACATCTTGCAACCTGAGCAGTGATGAGTTATTTTTCCTCTATTTGTTTTCTATTATGAGAGGTATTTTTACAAAGATTTTTCAGATCTTCTACAAAGATCTTTCTTCTAAAACAGGTACAAAAAGACCCAGTAAGACAAAGACAAAGTGCATGAGTAACGATGTAAAACCATTTTCATTTTGTTGGATTAACACATACAGTAATTTCTAGTATCAAACCACTCAGCACCTACTACACAAGTTCTATTACTGTTCTTTTCACTCAGATGGTATTTTTTAAAATAAAAAGTCCATGTAATACAGGTCTACGAGGGAAGAAGCAAGAAAATAGATATCTCACCAGTTTACGAACCAGATTTTTTTTAGTTAATGAATAGTTCATGACACTGTTCACCTTCCAATGTCAATAGTAGTGAACTACTATAAATAACAGTATGTTTTTCAGAGTCATATGACACACTTTTTTCTAGATTATAGCTCATAAGAAGCTCTACTAATAAATAAATTGGAGCTGAATTTCCCTCCAGTGAAATTGTGGTCTGAATACTGAATGCATAGAGTATGTTAGAAATTGGGGTTTTTTCACTTAAGAAAGATGCTGTATTTCAGAAGGCAAAATTTCACCACTGCAATTTACAATTTTTTTAAAAACACAAGATTACAGAGGAGAAAGAAAATCCTCTTGGGTAACCTCACATTCTGGTGCATTAACAGTGAGCACAGTCAATACAGTGAACTATTCTTAGTTAGCAGCAAATTCGCAAGCATCAGCTGAGGAACAAAGAGAGATGCTCCACTTGAAGTAGAACTGAGGCACTAACTGGAACCAAATATTACTTTACTCGAAGAAAAATCATAGGTTACATCTGCGTTACTGATTTGAGTCACCACTTAGACCCTAATAAAAGGGTTGAGTTTTAGACCTCGATTGATTTCTGCTGTGCTGAAAAGAAAGTCCACCCACAGTGCACTTTACGTGATTCAGAGCTGACAGGCAATAAAAGAAATATTGTTCCTGTTCTCATTTAGTAGAGCAAGAATAGCTGTATGCAATTTTATTTCTGAACTTGGTAAGTGAAAAATGACTCATTTTATTAGATAAAGACCATTTAAAAAAGCTTGCTCCTATAATTTGCATATTTTGAAAATGAAATTAGTTCATCATGAAATGGTTAAATATAGTATTATGAGATAGGTGAAAGCCTGTAGAATATAAAATTGTTACACACAGGAATTAAATTGAAAGGGAATGTACTGAAAAGGAGAACCTGTCTTGAATTTTATGCCCCTTCCCTCCATTTACAAATGGATGTGCCAATCAAAATTGCAACTGTGAATTACTTTATCATACATGTGACTCACAAAGCATATAAACAAATGACCTTGTAGCTCTACTGCCTTACTAGTTCTGTGCCCCAAAACAGTTAATGAAGATTTTACAGGTCGAGAGGATGTCCTCAAATGTATATACTGTCATCTCTCTTACATACACTTTTAATTAATGAATATTGGCTGTGTAGTATATTTTTCCTCCCTCCATCCTTTTCCCAGCTGTGCCATCAAAAAAGAGTGAGTGACAAAGAGGTAAAGTATGATTACACATCCAAGCTGGAAACTGTTCTGTCAGGCTGTTTGCCGGGTGTAATAGATATGTAAAGTAAGATAGATTTTGAAAAATCACACTGACACTATTAAAATCTCATAACAGAACTACCACTTTGCTATGTACAGTCAAATTACGAGTATCTCCTCTGTTGCCAGTTATTTAATTTTAAAAGTTTAATTTAAGAGGAATACTGGCAGAAAAAGAAAGACTTCTAGTAGTCAGGATACGAGTCAAAAAAGATGATTTAGTTTTTATGTCACCGAACTGGAATTCAGGATGCACAGTTCTAACATTATCACTCGAGACTTTTTTGTGTGTTTTTAAAACCATCTAATTTTATCTCTCCATAAATATCCTTTGTCTACCGCTTTTTCAGGGTATTCAGATCTCTTTGGGGAAAGAAGCAGGGGTTTATATGTATGAATTCTGCACACAGCTCATAGGGCCTTGCAATGGCCACTTACACCAGGAAAATGAATAATGATGTTGTATGATCTTTCTGCTTTCCCCATTACTCATGCCTGAGAGAAGCCCTCAGTGAACATCTACAAAGCAAATTGATTATTCTTCTCCCTAAACCTTCATCCCTCCAGATGCTCACAAATAAACACAATAGCATCCAGAGGTGGCATGCTCAGAAGCCAGTGTTACACCAACCAGTATCATCTCATGTTCTGTTTTACTTTCCCATTTTCCCTTTGCTTTTAAAAGTGGATAATGTGGTTTTTTTCCTGTGTTTTAACAATGTCTACAGCAAAGGGAATGCTGATCCACTGGGATTATGGTGCTCCTGTGTTGGCAAAAAAGCCCAGTTCCAACACACTGCCCTGCTGGTCCCTGGGTAGTCCCTGCCACTTCCCACCACTACAGAGCCCCCAAATTATGGAGCATCTGGCTACGATTTTGGTGCATGACTTTGCCCAGAGAAGTTGTGGATGCCCCATTGCTGGAAGTGCACAAGGCCAAGATGGATGGAGCTCTGGACAGCCTGGTCTGTGGAAGTTGTCCATGTCCATGTTTAGGGGGTTGGAACCAGATGATCTTTAAGATCCCTTCAAACCCAAACCATTCTGTGATTCTATGACTGTTACTCATTAGAAAAAGACCAGTACAATGGAATCCTGTTAAAGCCTGCTAGCATTACAGTAGTTTACATTAAAATAATTTTACATTCTACATAAAATTGGTAATGATACACACTAAAACTGAAAGCATTTGGCTACACATTATTTGACAGTATTATTTATTTGAATTTTTCTTGATATGTGATATCTACTTCTATTGAATCCCTCATTGAAACTTAACTCAAAGTACAGCTATCTCTACTTCTAGGGTTTGGTGGGAGAGAGGGAATTATAATCAAAAGAATTACAAAATTTTAAATCTAATTTTATGTATCTTTCTAAATAAAAATAATTTTAATCTAATAATCTTAAACTGTTTAATCTAGCTGATAAAGTTAAAATTAGTGCAAAAGAATAAGGGAAGACAAGGAGCACATCTAGAAATGAGAAACAGTGAATTTGGACAAAAGCAAATTTATAAGCAGGACTGGAAGAAAATGGATTAATTTTTTGAAGGAAGCTCATTTCTCCTTTAACACATTTTGAATCATTACCATGTATCATGCATCATTTTAATAATATTTCAAATAATAACTTTTTACTGTCTATGCAATGCAGCATTCTAAACTTAAAATTTAGAAATTAATGTTAAACTTTGCAATGCAAAATCCTTTTCTTAAATAATGAACTTAGATGTTAATAAATTTACTTTGTTTTGTTTTCATTTGGGGAATGTTACCTATACTAAACCGAGTCAGTGTGCCAAATATCTATAAAAGTCTATGAAGGAAAGTACAAAAGTGTAATACCTTGAAAGCCAGTCTAGCTTTTCCTAATGAAATCTTGCTGATCTGAGTAATTTTAGGAATGTGCTTGATCTATGCAAGATGTTGGAGAATAGCTACTGAATCAATGTGAAGTCCAATTATTTTGTTTAATTTCACATGTGATCTTTTACATCCATTTAATGACATATAAAACAGGCAAATTTATACACCAGCACAGAATGAGGTGTTCTATGCCTAGAACAATAGCCCACAAGTTAAGGGTTTTTTTTTTTAAATTCCTCTCTCTGTACAACATTTACAGAAAGTGCGGCAGATCCGAAAACAGTCACATTCAAATTTGGAGTATGGATGTTTGATTTCGGTTCTGTTAGTATAGTTTCCATTTTAAAGGTTGGAAATGGAGTGGAGGCTTGTGATTGCCTCCAATTATTTCAGTAGTATAACAAATAATTCTGATTTTTAATTCCAGTTCAGTAGATGATAAAACTTTCCTTTCAACCTCATGCAAGGATTGCAGGTGGTCAGTAGATAATGAAAGGTCCTGTTTACAGAAAAGAAAATATCTAAGTACTGACTAAATGATCTTTACCTTAAATTAAGCAGTAGTGGAGTTTTTTTATTTATTGTGATAGTCCAGAAAACCTTCTTGTGATGTTAGAGATTTGGCTTTGGGTTAGAGCAAACACTGCTGAGGAAAGCTTGAAAGAGCCCTACAAGTTCTTCTGGAAAGGCACAGCCATATTTTTTGCAGCCTTGCTCTGTGTTTGGACTGCTGTCAAGGATGCCTCTGGGCACAGATGAAGTTAAAAGCTGCCCAAGGCAGGGTGCTACAGAAGGCAAAGGGGTACCATATGTACTCTGTGTCATCAGTCTGTGACAGCTCCCCAACATGCTACACTTGCATTACACTTAACTAACAAAGAAGCAAAAGGTCTTTCTTTTGGTAGGAAAAAAAAAATATAAACATATATGTATTTCCACTTCTTCCTCATTCTTCACCTTGACAGTATGTTTACATCAAAGGAAAAAGTTCAAAGAGAATTAAACATATATATATATATAAATCTAAAAAGGGAGGAAAAACTAACCCTAAAAAACCCCGTCAAATTATGAGATCAAATTTTTGATCTCCAAATTAGGGTCTCAAGCTATAGTTAACACTTTTCAGTGAGGAAGATGTTTAAATATCTGATCATAAAAAATGTCATTTAAATGTGTATGTTCAAGATACAGGGCATATATATTTTTTTTTTTCCTCTAAAATAGGCCAGAGATTTTTGAAACACTAAGTTCTGTGAAAACCTCTCCATCAAAGGCCATCTCATTTTAGATTAAACCTACCTCTATTAAATCAAGTTCTTTTAAGGACAAATTGTTCACTATTGACCCAATTATCTAACTTGTGTGTGTACTTACTTGCTCACATGTACTCTGGCAAATGCTATAATTATCCTTATGAATCACAAATAGAATTTACATTTTACCTAGCAAGTACCGGAAAGCAGTGACTAGAGCATGACTTGATTATATAAATGCTACCTTATTTCCAGGAATGACGACAGAGCTGGTAAAAAGTGTCATTAAATATAGCTCTAAATGAGCCACTCTGGCAGATAGAAAGAAAACAAAAAGCAGAAAAACACAGTGCAAGAAAATAACAAAAGAGGAAAGACTTTAAAAAGTCACCATAATCTGACATAAAAGCTGGAAGACAAAGGAAACACCTATAAGCTGAAATTTTTAAAAGCCTCCACAGGAAGGATTTAAAAGTGGGAAGACAGAAAAAACATTACATAATATAATATTCAAAAGGCTGGGAACACAATTGTGCATCTTCTCGTCCAGTTTTCTAATGTACTTACAGCCATTCACTTCCACACAGCCTATACATATGAAGCCACTGAAAAGCCCCAGCAATTTCTGCCAGTGTTCATTGAAATTTTCAGCAGATTACCCTTGCAGAACCCTGAAGGGCACTTGTTTCAAATCCCTGTGACTGAAGGACACTAGTTTTTTTTCTTATAAATATGTAGTGGCATGGCAAAATCGAGCTGTGTTACGTCTTCAGACAATGCTTCAACTTGTGGAAGCCACAGTTCTAGAAGGACGTGAAACATTTGTAAAGCTATTAGAAGAAGTGTATGAGACTGCCCTTGAGTTCTTTACAGTAGGTTCCAATAGGTAACACCAGCCTTGCTTTCCCCTGGCTTTTCCTTTTTGAAAGAAATATTAGAAAAATACTAATTTTTAGAAACTGGCCAGTGAACTGCCATCTGTGACTCAACTGTGCCTACACTTCCAAACAGTGGCATCATGATTTATGAAGGCATGTTTATTCAGAAAGATGTTTAAGCAAATACTTCATGAGAATTTTTCTG
The DNA here is from genome assembly GCA_013400215.1 of Cisticola juncidis. Classification (NCBI taxonomy): domain Eukaryota; kingdom Metazoa; phylum Chordata; class Aves; order Passeriformes; family Cisticolidae; genus Cisticola; species Cisticola juncidis. The sequence continues at coordinate 120,503 of VXBR01003457.1, forward strand.
GAAAATAAACATTTTTTTCTGAAACAGCTGTTGATCACCATAATAACTTCTCATCTACCTCTGAATTATGAGGTTACCAGCCAAAATCTTTCTCTTTTTTTCTCAATATAGATTCACATTTTCAATTATAAACTTAAAAAACATCTAGAAAACTAATATGTTTTGAACACAGTTTAGGTTCAAATGCATGGGATTGAATTGAAGCTCTGATTCTTACTTTTAAAATGTTGATTCTCTCATATTTTAATCTTCATTAGAATATATAAGTGGGGAGAGGGTTTATTTTGGAGGGGTTTTAGTTTTTTTTAATTCTTTATTCTTTTTAGGGGAAGAGAATACTATTTTACCAGGAACAAATCCAAGCCTGGGTTTGACAAGACCACACAAAAGCAAACAAACAAACAAAAAACTTTCTGAAATTTAAAAAGGCTGGAGCAGCAACTAACATGGCTTTGTCATTAACTAATCTTGTTAAACACATCTGAACACCTTTAGGGCAAGGTAACAGGCCTTACAGAGGAGATGCTGTAGGTGCTGTGCAGCTCAGGCTCCAGCACTGTTTCATGTGGCATTTTCCAAGCAAGCTACAGAAAATCAGTCAAGGCAAAATTGATGTTAGGGGGGTGCAAAATAAAGAAAAAAAAACATTACTTGCAGAATATCAATGGTTCATAGCAAAGCCGTGATGAGCTGTGTATTGGCTTACCAGAAACCACTGGTTTCTGGTACTGTTCAATACAGCTAATGGTAAAGGTAATAGGCTTATGAGATTGAAAGAAATGAAGGTGGAACAGACTGAAAGTACACTGAGGAAAAAAATTATAACTCCAGAGAAATTCAAACAATGACCTGAAAAAGAGGAATACAAAAATCATTAAAGATACATGCCGGTGGAATAAAACAACTTGCACAAATAGAGAATGGCAAAACTGATATTGAAATTTAGGCCCTAGTGAATTCCAACCTGAAAACAGTCAACAGAGTGGGGAAAAAAAACTGCAAAACACAATGCAGTATGCATTAAAAGGAGTCTAACAAACAAGTAATGCATCTTCTCCAGTCCATATTATTGAGTCTTTAATAATATCTTACCCAGTCAGGATCCACAGGTCAGAAAGGGAACAATTGATGGTGAAGAGCCCAGAGAATGATCTAGTATCTCAAACCCGTTCTCTAACAAAAAGCTGATAGGAAGATTAAAAATATGAAATACAATAAAACCTTACTTCCTTCATAAATTTGGTCAAAACATCCAGTACCAGAATGTACCAGTGAAAACTGGTACATTCTTCCCACACTACTTTACCATTATCTATTTTTCAGTTATGGTAATGTCATATTTTCGTAAAGAAAATAGTTTTGATTAAATACATTAAAAATATCCAGCTCTTGCTAAATGCAAAACAGACTGAAAACACTATTTATGAGGAAGAAGAGAAAATATACAATGCTAAAGGCTGCTTAAAAATATCTGACCACAAACCATAACAGAAAAGATCAGCTAAATGTTAAAAAAAATGTATTTCACTCATATCTCTATTCAACAGTAAGAACATCACATACACAAAAAAAATGCCTGAAACACTGATAATAATTACATTTAAAATAATGTAAAGGGTTCTAGTTTACTTTCAATCTGAAGAGCTTTTCTTTATGTTCAAAACCAATGAACATTTTTGTCATCACATGACGTTAATTAACGATTTTTGTACTAAACTCAGTGAGCACAGATGTTCTGCAAGGTGCATTCTGTTAAAAGCGACTGATGGTCTAAACAATTCATACTAACCACTTCTCTCTTCCTCTTCCCTGTCTATCACATACCCTGAACTAATTAAAGATAAGAGTGTTTACTAGTAATTTAATCAAAAACTCAAAAATCTTCATAATCAATGAAATTGCTTTGACTCAGAACAACAAATGGGTTTTCCAAGATACTCTGTGAATTGAACAATGAAGACCACTAGATGTGAGCAAGTGAAATTTGAGTTTTGAAAAGAAAATTCCAGAGGTACTACAATCAGACAAGGTGTAATAATATAAAGATATGAAAAGAGCCTCTGAGAAATTGAGACAAACCTGTAAATTAGCAGCTTACTTTCAAAAAGAGAATAAAATCGTGAAATCAAAGCAGAAACTTAAAAGAACAAATTTGAATGAAAAAAATTAAAACTCAATGGAATATAAAAAAGAAGAAAATTAGTGCTTATAACTAAAACTATATGGAGGACCAGATCTAATAAATTATGGAAAGTATTTGAAGCCTCAAAATCTTCAGAGGCCAAGCACATTTAAATATTTAACATTCCAATTTAGAATGAAATCTTGAAATAAGAGAACAAAGTCTAAAAAGATGCTCCGGAAAGAATATATGAAAAAAAAAAAAAAANTCTCACAAACACTCTGGAAAGGAGATACAGTCAAATGAAATGCAACTCAAAAACATCCAGCAAAACCTGAAATGGAGTCACTACAACCAAATGGACTGTGATCAAATGAAGGGCAGGGAAAGGGACCCAACTTGCCAAAATTATCCTAATTAATCTCCTCAAATCGCAGAAGAAAGAGAAACTAAGAGAGAGGAGAAGAAGGTAAAGAAAGGAAATGTTACAACTAAAAAATGAAAACTCTGACACCAGGCTAAAACAATAAAAGTCAATGGGATGACAAGAAGTGCAGGGAAATTAACCAAAGCTTGCCACGCTAATCCTCATTGAAATCTTGTAATTATAGAAGAATTTTTGACATACATTCTGGCACGGAGATTTGAGCAATCTAAATACCATTTAAAAATGCCAGAAAATTGGCAATTTGCACCACATTTCTCTTCTTTAATTTTTTTTTGTAATCACTGTATTTTTAATTTTTTTTAGAATTTCCTGTATTTTTTCATGTTTCTTTTCCAGAGTACTTCTTTTACTTTCATCTGTTATTGAAAGATTTCAGTAAGGATTAATTGTTCCATCTTCGGTTCTTACCCTGTACTTCGTCATCTAATTTTCTTCTACTGTTTTCACTTTCGTTCAGGTTTTTCTTTTTTTTTTAACCTTTTCTTTCTTTCAATTTCTTGTGTGGTCTCATTTCTTACCCTTCTTTCCTCATCTTGGGTTTTACTTGCAAATATTTTGCAATTTTGTCATTTTCGCTGCACATCATTTGTTCTGATAACATTTGTTTCTAGTCAGTCTATTTCCAAATTTTCTTCCCTTTTAATTGCATTTAATTTGGTCACATCTCCTTTACAGAATTTTTCTAATATGCCAAGACTATGCTAATTCTTTAGCCAACTGGACAAGGATCATGCTGCCTTTATGCTGGTTACATGTTTTATACTCTGACCAGAACTAGCTACATATTAAATCTGTCATTGGTGAGCCCCAAATTCGGGTTTTTTTCACTCTGCTTACGCAAGGTAGTGTTTCAGAGTGATCCACTCCTGTGTCCAACACCCTTCTTAGGTACTTAGCTCAAAGCACAAATTTACAGGATGTAATGTCCTTTCAGTTATTCTCAAAGGCTAGCTTATGGATGCAATGGTTGGAATTCAGCCTGTGCTATTTGGGGGGTGCCATTTTCTTTTGTTCCCGCCATTGAAGTTTCAAGGTACAAGAGATTTCTCACAGTTCCTTAAGTAATCATCTATCCTGTCTATTTGGCTAAGATATTTGAATGTATCAGAAGTAACCATTATTTGGTCATTGTGATTCTTAAATCTGTATGATCCAATTCTAGAGCCTGAAATAATATCAAATATTCATTCATCATCCTAAAGTGATTAATGCTATTTTTTTTTCTCTGAAGATCAACACTTCAAAATGTCAAATTTTCCTTACATACACTCTTTTTCCCCCCTAAAGCTCAAGTTTACTTATACTTCTTTGAATATTTGGATCCAGTGGCACCTTATAAGAAACAAGTTAATCCAAAACCAGGTCAAAGGACTAATACTATTTTCCCCTCAGGAGAGGTTCAGCAGTGTAGCCAGCCAGTGTCACAGAATTCTTCCTGGGATTTAATCAAAGAAGGGCTGAAAATGCCACAAACATAAACAAGAGATGCTGGAAATTTCCAGAGGCACATGTTCATGAGTTTTCTAACTTGACTATAGTTACCTTTTTGTATTTTTCCAAGTAACATTTTGATCCCTAGCTACAGTGATACTCTGAAGCTGGAACACAACACCTGTACTTTGTCCTCTCCTCAACTTGGGAACAGCTTACTGAAAACTACCTGTATTTATGCCAGTTTTTTTCATGGCAGACAGCTTTGGCAATCAGGCAGCTGAACCAGACGTTCCAATGCAATTTCTGAAAACTGGAAATAATAATATAGCTATTTAGAACCTAATACACAGGTTTCCTCCATGAAGAGGTTTGGGGTTTCCTTTGACCCAGGTGCCTATCAGCAATCCTGATTTCCAATGCAATCCACACATAGGTTCTATTTTCTGCACCACAGAAAACTATACTGACCCACAGCAAAGAAACGAGCCTCTGGGAAAAGAGGAAGATGTTGCAGATGAAAACCAGCTCACCACAACCTATGCAAAGACACCGAGCTCAGGATTTTCTATAACACCCTTCCTCTATTTGTCCTAGAGATAACTTGTTTAAAAATGTACACAAAACATCTATCTTTTTGCAATAAACAAACAAACAAACAAACAAAAGCTCTTCTTTCCCTAGATTTCAATATATTTTAGCACTCACTAAACATTAAACAAGCTTAAATCAGTCAGTGGAAAGTATTTTAATAATGCTAATGAGCTTTGTGTGAAAACAAATAAAGGTTCCTGCAATTACCCCCTGTTATTACCTTCTATTTATAGAGTAACATTCAGACATTCAAAATAGAGTATAATTAGTTCCTAGACTTGCTTATGATCACCATCACCTTTGTTCCTAAGGGATTCATAAGAAATATTTGATTTGCTGGGTGGGTTTATTCAGCTATCAACCATTTTTATTCCTTTTTTTTTTTTTTAACACAAAATAAGATTTTTATGGAGTAGAATATTTGCCATTGGCACTGATGGAAAAGGGTGTTTATTACAACATGTGTTGTTTCTTTCCAGTCTCCCAGTTCCAGGTAGCAATTTCATCCATTGCTGCTGGTAGCTGAATAATTAGCTTTTCAATAACTGAGCTTCTGGTCGAGACAGAATGGAAAAACTAGCAATTTGCCTCCACACCTTCAGTGCAAATGTTTCCTCTCAGGGGAGTATTACAACCATTTCCTAACTGTAGCTAAAAGTATGCATCCAGCAAAAGAAATGTTTATAGAAATACTGGCTACCAAAATCATACCAGATGCTCCAGCAAACTCAGCTTAAATCATTCTCTCTGCAGTGTTTTGGGGGTTTTATTACTTTATTAATAAGAAAATTATCAATAGAGAACCAAAATCTGGTAAACATGGTAAACATTGATGTCAGATATTAGATATCAAGTAAGAAATTTTTTTCCTACTTCTAAGGGACTAAGGCCTTGAGCAACTCTCACTGGGGCAGGGAGACAAGGACTAAGGGACTGCAGCCATGGGTGATGCACCGGTGGGACAGAGGAAAACCAGTAAGAAAGAGGAGGTACAGAGATGAAGTGTGACACAGGGTCCCCAGCTTCCTGCACCAAGGGTTTGTGAGGCACCAAGTGCAACACCCAGCAAAAGGGGACATGAGACTATGATGGAGGAAGAGAAGTGTTGGACTGATACTGACCTCAGAAGAGGGAGAGTTCTTTCCCAAGGTGCTTGTTTCTCTTCTGTCTCATAACCTAATCAGTGGTGAAAAGCTTGTGTTAATCACAAATAATTAGGAAAATTAGGTAAAATTCCTCTCTGAACTACTTTTGCCTGCAACAATTTGTAATACAGATATTATGCCTATATCTAGCTATGATCTAGATGCCAATGTTGTGTGACTTTTAGAGCTTGTCTCAAGATTTTGTTCCATTTCACGCCCATTTCTCATGACTACCATTATCAACTGAGAGGAACCCAACTTCTGTTCAGTCCACTCAAGTGCCAAGTTCAGGCTAAGAGTAAACAGCTAGCTGTAAAGAACAAGGATTATCCTGTCCTGGTATAGTCAGGCTGCCCAAATAAGCTTCAGCTGATCCTCTGCCACATCATTCTCCTTGCTATTAGAGATCTCTTAAATTATGGTTTATATCACCTGACTGGTTGATAAGAAAAAAAAAAGGCTTAAAAACATGAAAATTGACAAATGATAAATAGGTATTTTAAACATGCTATTTTGCTGATAAACAGAGAACTAAAGCAGGATATATAAATTCAAAGTTAGAAAGAAGCTGTCAATCCTACTTCGCCACTGTGTTGAGATAGGATCAGTTTTACAAGCCTCAAGTCACTAAAGCCACAGTCCTCATATTTTTTTTAAAATCCTATGAGTGTGAATGTTCATTTGTTTGAAATGTATTAGAATGCCAACATCCAAGGATATTTACAGAAGTCAGCTCTCAGAGAACTACACAAGACAAAATACAGCATCACACCTCTCAGAAACTGCATTTTCACTTGCATTTCTGGGCTTAGTTTTTTGTCATGTATTTGGATCTAGAAGTGAGAGACTGTAACAATAATACATAAACAATGAAAAACAGCTGAAACTTGAAAGCACCATAGAACTAACTATAAGAATTAGAATCAGTAAGAAGTAAGCAAGAATGAAAAACCTGAGTGGTTTTAATTTTCTTCCATATATACTTTTGGGTTCAGGAATCAACTTGTATAATTTACTAGCATCATTAGGGATTTAAAGAGAGTCTGTAGTGCCATTACCCATGCTGTCAGCCTACAAAAACCTGCAACTAAAAAGTGTACACGATCACCAAATGCCTCTGCTGACACAGGAATAAACTCCTGGGAGCTGGTAAGCATGGACATGAAGAAAACCCACAGTTTTAGAGGAAATTCTACTTTTTATACTAGACATACCCTAACCATACACCCCTCAGAAAGACAGGGACTCCATACTTCCCTCATGAGTACATTCACTGGAGACTTCTGTCTTGGGTGGGATTAAACTTTTTCTGTTTCCTAGAAGTTCAGTCATTGGTGAGTACTTGGGAACCATCCCTGAGCTACTGGGATCATCGAATTCAGCACCAAAGTTTGCAATTATTATGTATTAGAACTCATTTGGATTAAGTCTGTATCATTCCAAGAGGTTCATTACTAATTTTAATTTTGCTTTGGAACCACATAGTGTTACTCAAGATGTATTCATAAAATAAATAGCTTGACACACATATAGGGATAATTAAAGCTCTCATACACATGAGGATCTTGATAGTGATTAAATTCTACATGAAAATGTTTACTAGGAATAAGCTGAAATCACTACCATACAAGCAAGATTTTGTCTACTTTTAAAAAGTCCAAATTTAATTAATTTTCTTCCCTCTCCTCTTAAAAGCAATTAAGATACATAGTCTAAGAAATCGTCATTACATTAAAAGTCCAAATAATATACTAGCTAAAATACAGAATTGGATTAACACGCCAGAAATTGCAACTACAAAAATAGGAGAATTTTCATCTTGGATATAGAAATGAAGATCATACTATATTTGTCATAGGCAGGAGGGGGCAGGGGTATAAAGCACTTTGATAGTAGGTAAATTTAGTGCTAGACTCAAATGTCATGAAGATAACACTTCTGCACTCAAAAAAAAAACCTGAAAATTTCAGTTTTATACCCCACACTACTGATGTTCAACATTACAGCCAGCATAGCTTTAAATGCATATTTATCCACATCATAACTCATTTTGTTTCCAGAGATGCTAATTTCTATTTTAAATAAAAGGTGTTCACCATGGCTTCTCAAAAAAAAATTAAAAAACAGGACTTAAAAAAATGAATTAATATGATAACATTTAGCTGGATGTTCTAAAGGATTACCCTGGTGACTTCAACCATAAAAGTAACTCTGCCCATGTCATTTTATGTAAGGCTTACTACTACAACCAGAAGGTTTTTGTTTTTTTTTTTAATTAACCTTTTTAAAAAGTGGAAGACATTTACATTTTTAAGACAGCCATTGATAAACATGGCCTGACAGGAATTTTGTGTCAGGCAAATGTTTTGGTGCCTTTGGAAGATTTATTAGAAATATTAGGGGTAGGGTCAATACAGACAGCAAGAGAAAGCCCCAGCAAGGGTCTGCAAAATCTTAGTGGGAACTTCAAAATTTTTTTTCTGGCAGAAAATCTGTGCATACAATTAAGGTAGATAAGAAAAAGGGTAGATCTGCAAGTGCACTGGGCCTGGAAAGTAACAGCCAAGGAAAAGACCTGGCTACAAAGGGACCTGTTCCAGGAGAAAGTTTGAATCAGGGCTGTGATCCCAGGCTCTGTAGATTTTTTTGTGATTATTTTTAGAATGTGAGTTGAGGCAAAATGAAAGCCTTCATTTTCCTGTGAGTGAAGCTATCAAGCACTTGTATTCTTAGGTGTGTGCTTCCACTGCTTCTGAGCTGAGGGAAGCTATCCTTCACTTACTGAATTATGGGGAGGGGGAAGTCTGAGTTTAAGGTAAGGTTGTTCTCATGTTTCATCAGGTTTCATCAGCTGTATCAGCTGTATTCTCAGAACAGCACAGTCATCACAGACCTGGTGGACTTGACCTTTCCTCTGCTGCCCTTTAACACCAATATTCAGCTGTCAAAAAAAAAAAAAAAAAAAAGGCCACTGGCCATTTGACTTAATATTCATGCAACTGTTTTGCATTCTCAGCACTTAAACTCACTGCCTTTCATTGCTCTATTCTGTAAGTTTTGTCCTAGGACAGAAACAAAAAGGGACTTAGGAAGCCCTATTTGTTCTTTGCAGTTAAATTCTCGTTTCAGTTACAGGGGCATCAATCTGGTACATTAAGTAAAATAGTGAAGTTATTATAGTGAGTAATGGCTGAAAACTAATTCACATTGCCTGAATCATAGCAAATGACAAGGTGTTTCAAACAGTTCTTAAATCAACTCTCCTCTGTCCTGAGAGGCATTTCAACCTACCGTGAGCCTCGCTAGATAAGGACAGTCAGGAGACAGCAGATCTGGGTTCAGAGCAGCAGGGCAGGAGACCAGAAGACTCTGCCCTTTGTTTATTATCTCTATAATATATCTGTAGCAAGGTGACCATGGATTGGAGGGTGGCGTTCCCACCTCTCACCCACACTGGTCCAGGAGGCTGTCATTCAACCTCCCCTTCTCATGGAGAAGGAATTCATAAGAGTATTTACAAAACATGGTCCACTGTTTACATTTACGAGCGTGAGAAGCTGCTACACTTCTGCTTTAATATGAACGCTCAGAAAACTAGGAAGGATTATGGCAACACACTACCTATTAACTGAATCAGTACCAGTAAGAAGCAGCACTACTGGAAGACAGATTGTCAGGGATCTTCCTGACAGCAGTCACACTTGTTACAGCCTGGTCTTTCCAAAACCATGATTCCCTTGTTGCCTCTTCCTGGGGTTCTCTGCTGGATGCTACACAAGAGCTTTTTCTTCAGTAACCATGGGAACCAAACCAGAGCATTATTTGAGATGCAAAGGCTTGACCAATGTTTTTAACTCACACTGATGTTTTGTTTTAAGGATACAGGCCTATTAACATAAAGGTTTTCACAGATTAGTGGTTCCTACTTGAAAAACACAGGAAAGGTCAGCTGTTGAAAATATTAATTCTGCATTTCAAGCAGAGATTCATAGTTCTGTGTAGAAAACTGTCCTTTTCAGTGAATAACTGCAGCAGTAAAAAAATAAAACTATCTATCATGAACACATGAATTTTTTAGTAATCCCATGACCAATTTAAACAATGCATCCCTGAAAATGGAAATCTTGAGTTCTCTTTCTGTGTAACACATTGGCTGTTAATCTTGTTTGAGACAGCCAAAACACCTGTGCCTCAGTCTCTGCACTAACCTACATCAAATACAAAAATACCTGGTTTCTGAGCCATTTCATCCATTCAGGTTTGTTAAGCTCATTTCCTATACAGAAGTAAGAGAGAAAACATTAATATTAAAAGGTTTGATTGCTCATAGAGAGATGTTATGACAAAGACAACCTGAATGTAAGAAATCCTCTAACCTACAAAACCTCCTGGGTAGACACAACTGGATATCTAAGAAAAATGTGGTATCATCTGAAATTTATTCCATATTCTCTCCTTTGTTTGGACCATAAATATTCCAAAGCACAGTCTCTTCCTCCATTTGAGTCTCCATTGCTTGACTGGCAAAAATGTTTGATTTTTTTTTTCCATTTGAAAGAAGTTTTGGTTATATTCAATTTTTTGAGGAAGACTCAGGACTCCTGACTAGTAGATTACATTTAAATGACTTATCCACTCTTAGGATACACCTGGAATAATGAAACAGGTGTTTTCACCAATACACAGGCAGAATATATCACGTGAAATCTAAGGTCATTTTGGCAAATTTGTAGTTTATCTGTATGATTATTTTCTGTTTTCCAACAAATATTTAACTTACAAAAGGTGATGCAGACGCCTTTGCACCAAAAAAACAGTAGTATCTTGCTGTCACCACAAACCATAAATTTATTCACGACAGTGCTAAAATCCTGGTTTTACTCTGTAAGAATGTAAGCCAAATATTTTTAAATAGGGTTATAGCACTACACACTCACTGCGTGGCTTTTTATGATTGTTGATGGTGTTACAAAGTCAAGGCTAGCCTCTGCCAAGGCAGTTAGCTGTCAAGCCTACACTTACTTTGATTCTAATGATGCCTTCTAATCAAGCAGCCAAACCAAAGTTCACAGGACTAAATTAAGAAGTCAGGCAGGAAGTATTTAAAATTAAATTGACATGGTAAAAATACCAGCTCCTCAATGATGGCCTTTATCCTAGAGAAGGAGCCATATTCGGACCTTGTGTCATTTAACAACTCAGAGAATTTCAGAGATGAAGGGTTTTGTTTTCCTAAAATCAAAATCACTGGCTAACATCTTTATCCAAATGCTGGGACTAAGTAAATAAGAATGAACACAAATACTCTGTTTCTTATTTCTTATTTCTATTAGATCTAACATCTTATTTCTATTAGATTTATGAACTGTTTGGCATTGCTTTTTTGGGTATTTGGATCTTCTATCTTCATGCATTACCATGACATACACACACCCTTTTATTCAGAACCAATCTTGAAAAGCACATACAATTGATAAAACATTTTTTCACTGTGTTGAAATAAATGTTACTAAAATTATAGGCACCACTGGAGAGTAAAGTAACATACAGGGTAACAAAGCACCTCAAGATTTTTCTGTGGAATCCTTATAGAAAATAATAACAATTTCCTTGAGGAAAGTATCTGTGAATTTATCTTTGTCTTACCTCTTCCAGTATCCCTGATCTCTGTACAAAGCACAAACTAGGCCTTTAAAAGCACAAGGTAATAAATATCAGTAGACTGTATCTTCTTGTGCTGGAGAAGAGAGGAAAGAGGGGAGAAATGTTTATCCCATTTGTCTTGTGTTTAGCACCATCATTTATGAAATTCTGTTTTGTGAGCTGGTCTCCAAAGGAGTCACTTTCCTCTCCACAGGGTTTGCACAGGATCCTGCCACTCCCATTGTACCTGTGCATTCTCTTTCACAAGTTGAGTGCCATCAACTGCTATCAGCTGCAGTTTCAAATGACTCCCCTATGAAAACTACAGTTTTATAATACATAGACTCTAAATTTATTAGCTTATCATGAATGTCACTAGAAAATAATGTTTCTACAATGAGAGGTAAAAACAACATAGATGCAAATAAAACAGCCCAACTATCGCATAATATTTCTGATAAAATATTGATTTAAAATGACAATGACATTAGTTTTGACTGTCTAATCTACAACATTGAGTTGCATTCTAGGATTCCTTCACTGTTATGAATTCACATAATGGTGCATACAGCCATTTATAAATCAGTCCTATATGCAAACTGTGAATATCAGAATACTCACTTTTACCTGCACAAAACAAGTCATGACAATATATACACTTCTAATTGTTGGCTAAATTTGGTGTAAAATGAGCTGGCATCAGGACATGATACCCTCAAACAACAGAACAGCTTACTCAAAGTGATATAACTTTCATGTTGTTAGTAAGAAATAGATATTCAGATATGCTGCACAGGAGGGAGACCACTGGGGTTTTTTCCTTCCCTGTATCAGGGAGATATAAAGCCCTACAGGTGTCTTGGGAAAACAAACAAAAACAAACAAACAAAAACCCACAAAAACAAAACAAAAAAAATCAGCATTAAAAAAAAAGTCTTTCTTTACTACAACACAGTGTGCAGATTGTTTTCTAAAAATTTCCCAGAAAGGAATGGTACTTGCATGAATTTTGATTTTGCAAGATTTTGACTTCAAAAAGAAGACAAAAACATAGAAACTTAAATGTCTTTAAAGACCTCTTAGATCATCAAGTGCAAATGTTGTTGGAACATATTCATCCAAGGATCAGATCCAAAAAGCATACCATCTACTACATCTTTTATTCTGCAGTGATACAAACACAGTCTCATCTCCAAAAATTACTTCCGCTAAATTCTCCTGTCAATTTTTTGCATTTATTTTCATAGCAATATTTCAAACTAATTTCAGATAATACATGCAAAGTAGCCATTTGCACAAGATTACGTGTAAAAATGAAGTGAGTATTTGCAGATTAATTACTTTAAACCAGTGCAAGTAATTAATTCTTTTTCACAGGCTTGAAATTTCTTCTACCTAGGACAAGTGTGTGGTGAACCATAGGTTTTCCTCAGGTTTTGCATTTTACCTCCAGATTTAGCTAAAATTTCCCAAAACCTTTAGTAACACAGCTTTCAGTTGCCTTCATAATGTGTATGATTTTAAAATATCTCTTACTCCGAGTTTTAACAAAGACATACAGCACTTAAATACCAAAGTTAATTTTGAGTAGGTGGTGTTAAAAATATCCCTGATAACAGGGGAGAAGTTTTTGAAATTTGGCATTTATGAAAGGTGTATTTCTTCCAAAAACTATTAAATACCAGACATTTTTTTTAAGCATACTCAGCATTGACAACACAAAGAATGAAGGCTCAGTTTCTAAATGTAACACATAATTTAGACATTGGTTCAGTGTCAGAGCATACTTGCTTCAACAATGGCAACAAAAATATTCCCTTCCTTTCTTCCAAACTTATAAAGCCACAAAGTAAAAGAAAAAAAAAACGAGTATTAAAAATTAATCCACTGAAATGTGTGTGTTTTTTCTGAAAGACTAGATTTGCAAGTAGAAGTAGTATTGCTTCTGTGGTTGGTTTTCGCTTGGTTAATATTTTTTGTTCAATTTGCTACCATATTAGATAGGGGAAAACAAGCTTTTGGACCCATGAACTCGTTATGTCTGAAAGAGAAGCAGCAAAGTCCAAAATGAAATACATTTGAAACATAATTCCATCAAGTCTCCAGAGTCACAGTCAAAACACTTTCAAAAAAAAGCAAGCTGGACACAGTAAACATAGAGAGGCCATGCCATGTTCAATTAACTCTTGAAGTCCATGGAACACACAAAAAGCAGTAGGTGAAGAAGAGTATACTATGATACAAAATTTGGGGTCCAAGAGAATCATTAATTTGATGTTCCATGCTTGATTTTGGGTATTGTTCTTTCCTTTGAGGATCAAGAGCAAGAGACCACATCTGTTCTGTGAAACATTCTCCCACTGGTAACTTCTTTTTTGATTGTGTGTGAAGTGATGGTTTACTTGGGTGAAAGATTGTTATGCAGATCAATTCACATATTTTTTATGATGAAAACCACCCTAATTCAAAGACCAAAAAATGCTAGATTCAGTGACTAATTCAGAATATTCTCAAGAAGACAATTTCCAGTGTTGTTCTAATAGTTGTATTATTCATTACTTCTCTGTAAGGTCAAAAAAATATACTTTCAAAAATCCTAATTTTCTGATTGATTCACATGAAAATAGTGTTAGCATTTACAGGGGGAAGTGTATATTTAAAAAAAAAGGGAGTATTTCTACATGTCCTTTCAAGAACAAAGATTTTGCCCACGTAACCAAAATCAGTAAAACATCTGTTACTGAAGAGATAAGAGAGATTTTATCACTACACTTTAGATCCATAGCTAGAATGTTTTGTGGTTCATGGGATATGTTCTTTGCTTCCTATTAACACTAAAATAACCAGAACAATTTGCAAATCTGAAGGGAATAACACCGTGTCTTGCAACAGGACAAGCTTTCTTTCCCCTTTCCCAGAGACAAATGAGAGGAAAGGAAGATTTGGGCCCTGTAGACTGCTTCACAAAAGAACAGAGCAGAGGGAAATTATTATGGATTATTCTTGACTATAGAAAGGAAAGGGGAAAGAAGAAGAATTAAACTGACAGAAAAGAGGGGGAAAGACAGAAAGCCTTCCTGACTCAGTGCTCCATTCACCTTCTTCCTTAAAGGAGAGTAAAACCTTAGTAGTTAATCTCACATCAAACATCCCAGAAGTTTAACTGGGTAAAAATTCATGGGGTCAGATCCTTTTCTATAACATACATATCTTGCCCAAGATGTGTGTTGGGCTCATATACTGCACAATTTTATTTTCCATGCAACAGCAATCTCTTTGCTGTATCCCTTCTTCCACTGACCAGTAAATTTCAAAGCAAGGAAAAATATGTTTGCAAAATAGATTGAAAGTACAACATTATAGTCCTCTAATAACACGCTGGGAGTAGTTTTAGGCTTTAAGAAGTCAAAGAAAATGGGCAGAAAAGAAATAGTAATTCTAAAGGAAAATACCATTGGTCAGCATATGAGTTCATTTATTTTCTGGTTTTGAATCTCCTGCTTTCCAAACAGAAACATAGGAGTTTGTTGTCCAAAGAGGAAAGTACATTTGTAGGAAAATGAAGGCTGCAGTCTTTTAGCAGAAGTCAGGTTATTTTGATATATCCTGGTCACAAAGACAACAAAATATATGATTATATATAAACAGTCCTCACACTCTTTAGAGTCTGCAGAGAAATGTGCACAAAAAAAAACCAACAAAAAAAAAGATTCAGCACATTCATTGCCAGGTTTTAAAATTGCTTTACATAATTTAATGAAATTTAAATACAATTAACGGGTACAAATCAGATGTCCAAAATCTTGTTTCAGCATTTTCTCTTTCATGGACCAAGCAGAAAACCCTAAAAGAGAGAAGCTTTAATTAGCTTTATTCTATTTGGATTTAAAAATTAGACTAATAGGTTACTCAGAATGTACCTATTTAGTTTAGAATAGCAATGATTCCACAAAAAACTTGGGATTGCAGCATTTCCTGTAATGCAAATACTAAAGTCTATGTGTCAGGAGGTCTTATATTAAAATAATCTAGTAAAGAATACCCATACAGAGATGTTTAGGGGGTTAGATTTTTGCCACATCCCACTTTTTTTTTCCTTCACTTTTGAGCAAACCATGTATTGTAGATCTCCTATCAAATGATGGCTAACAAATTTAGTTCTCCTGAAAACTACAATTTGCAGAAAGTCCATTTGTGCACTTGAGCATCTCTTTCCAAGTAGCTCTTCCACTCTGTGCTGTATTGCCTTTTCAATGGGAAACTGAAATAATGTTAAGCAAGCCTGGGACAGGAAAATTGGGTGTTTTTACATCCAATTTAAGGACCTAAGTAGAACAGAACTTAAATTCTGGTTCAGAGTACTTAAAAGTAGTAAATGACTCCACACTGACTTCCATTTTAGGAATGGGAGCACAACTCTTTGATCTCAGTACAAAGAAAAAAATAACTTCAGGAAGTTTCTCAGTACAAGTTTCCCCCAGCTGCAGGTGCCTGTTCCTGGCTACAATGTTCCTTGTTGAGATGCACCAGCCCTCCAGCACACAGTTTGAAGCGCATCATCTCCCCAGCACTAACTCGGGCTGGAGCTGTTCACCACGTCAACTCCGCTGTAGCTGCTACAGGAGGTAAGCAGCAGCTGAGGATGCACAGAAGCAAGGAGTGTAGTATGCCCAGGGACTCTAGCATGGACATCACTGAAACAGTTGAACTAACATGAATTGCACTAGAATTATTAACATCAGTTTTAAATAATGGCAATAGGTATTTCCTTTCCTGAGCTTTTCAAGCCACCACACAGGCTCTGCTCCTGTCTCAACTGCAACTGAGTGAATCACAATTTAAAGTGAGTGACCTTTTCAAGGTGACAGATGAGCCATATACTGGATTTTGCAGCACCTATACATTTTTTTCTGTACACTGTCAGAGACGAACAAGACATCATACAAGCCTTGATTCAGAAAAGCACTTGAGCTGACCATTTAATCTAACAAAAGCATGTACTGGTTTGAAATTAAAGGCACATTCCACTATTTTGCTATTTATCAGTGAGATTATTTACCACCACACAAGGAGAAACGCAAGCCAGTAAAACACATCCCTGCTTTGTGCAGAAAATCGACTTTCTCAGATTTAATCCTTGGAGTATGCTTGAACTTAGTTCTAATTTTCACATTTTCCCTGAAGATGTTCTTGAGAACAGGTCCTATTCTCAATTGCACTGGGGAGAATCAAGTCAAAGATTTCTTCAGGCAGCTCTTCATAGTAATTTCTTTAAGTATATAGAACCCAGCAGATTAATTTAATTCAAATGTCCCCTCTATTTTCTGAAAATCCACTAATCTAATTCTTCTGCTCTCAATTTCAGGAGCAATTTTGTTCCACATCTCATTATGATAATAAAAGGAAAAACTTGTTTAACACAGAAAAATTTAAACTTCTCAATCAAGTCAGCCCCAAGTAAACTGACATTCCAATCAAAATGCTCTATCACACCTCAGGTTTACCAAAAGAAACACTTAGACAGAAAACTAGATTTTGGCAACAGAATTAAAATACAGGTATTTTAAAAATCATCTATCCCTAAACTGTATTTTTCCATTTGTTATACTATTAAAACTAAACCGTTCTTGTGAAAAAACTACTTAGAGGGGTCTTGTGTACAGAGTATTCTTGAAATAGCCAACCAATTCTTTTCAGGAAAGCTTAGCACTGACTTGTGAGGCCTACTTACAAAATTATAGAGATTAGACAGATACTCCATGCCTGCAGTTCAAAAAAAGTCTCAAAAAATCAAACAAACAAGAAAACCAAAGAGGACTGATATTAGAGACTAGAACAGATCATTGGAAAATACCAAAAAAGAACAAAAAAGTGTTAATGACTTTGGGGTGAGGTCTTGGCAGCTTGTCCAGCTGACAAATACTAAATGCCACTCAGTGTCACAGATCACTAGAAATCAGATTGGTAACTGGAATCTCCACTGAAACAGATAATTTCGAATTATCTGCAGATCTGAAACATCCGGGAATGTTTTTGCCCATCTCCCAGTTTCTTCATCCCAGCTCTGCATTACAGATCCTGGCTTAAAAAAGAAATATATTTTTTGTTATCTTACTACAGTGAAAAAATTGGAATTCTAAATCAGACAGTCAATTTAACAAGCTGAAAACTACCTGTACAGATTGTGTCCATCCTTCCTAGAAACAGCCAGGTAAGATCCCAAGTCAGTATCCCCACACAGCAATAAATAGCATTAGTAAGTGTGAGCTGCATTCTGATGACTGCACCAGTGTGTCACAGCCCGTAACTCTGATACCCACTTCCTGCAAGGAACAGATCCCTCCATTCTCTGCTTAGTTCCCTCTGAGGCCCTGTACCAACTACAGTAGCAAAACCAGAAACAGACCAAATGAGACCAATCTGTGATTTCACACAGCGCTCAGACACCACAGCAAGCTGTTCATCACATTTCCTTCCTTATCCCACTAATAGCATACTTTCGTGGAAGGTGTCTGAAAAGTCTCCATTTTCAGCCTGTACAAACAGATTCAAATCAAGAGAAACTTGATAAGGAGTAAAGCTGGGAGGAAATAATACAGCCAGAAAAGTAAAGCTGCCTAAGCACTTTTGCAGATGTCTTTTTGCTCACTAGCTTTAAAGAAAACATGAGAAGGTAGAAAAGAGCAGCAGCTAGCTACAGAGCTCCAAGAGTTTCATCCAGCCAATACTGGCTCAGGGAAGAACATGCCAACACCATCCTCTGCCTCGACAAGTGTCCCTTTCCCTCACACCACCCACAATATGAGGGCAGAGGGAGGAGGAAGCAGACCAAGTGCAGCAGACAAGATTTCATGGAAATAAAATATATGCAATTCAACATTTTACACCAAGATGCACACTCCAGAAAATTCATCAAACTGTAAATGTTGTCAGCTGGCTAGGACATTTTTTTTTAAACAATATATTAAAAAAATGTTACTCAGAATGTTTCAAGATTATTATTGTTGTTTTCTCCACTCCCCTGCCTGCCAGGCTTTACCACTTGGGAGATGGTATGGATTCAGAGAAATCTATTATATTAGCTTTTGGTTTTTCCATCTAAAGTATACAAATCCCCCATAAAGAAAATATTTTGTCTCTCTAAGACACAGTTTTAAAAGTGATTCCAAAGACAGAGAAAAATCTATGTAATAAAATGCAGAAAATTATATACTTTGAAAGAAAAATGGGAAACACTCAGCTGTATACTTTTATCCATTGCACTTTAAAACATCATTCCAATTATCTGGCTTTTTGGAATTGTGCAAGTGCTAGCTGGACAAAAACTCCACTCCTATTGGGCTATCAGCTACAAAACAGAAAAACAAATTGCAAGAATTATTGAGCTTTTGAAGTTTAGAATGACTGAGACCTAGTTAAGGAAACGTGGACACTACTTTGATTGCATAGCAGCCTCTATTTCATGTGCTCAAGTAGGAATATACTGTAAAACAGGACGTCAGAGAAGATACTAAAAAAATAAATACAGTGTTCCTGCATCTTGTCTGATGAGGGTACTATATCCCATGTTATGGTCCACAGAATTTTCATGCTTTTTTTGTCATGCTTTTTTATTGAAAAATATTATATTTGTTGTGCCATAAAGGCAGAGACACGTGGAAAATGATAGCAGATCCACTGTAACGCCTTCAATGCACAATTAACTTATCTAAGTGTTTGCAACAAATGTGAGCTACCACAGTAACCACAGCAGTTTTTCAACCCATGATATCATAGAGTCATGGGGGGTTTGACTGGGTCAGAGAAGCCTTAAAGCACAACTAAGTGACTTTATGGTCAAGCCACAGTCTCACCCTCACCATTTAACTCTTTCAATCCAGGCCAGACCATTTGACAAGAAGTACTAATCAATAGTCTTGAAACTGGAAGGAGTATAAGGCTTTTCTATGCCTAACTTCAAAAACCTGCTCTCCTAGCTAATCCACAAAGCTTCTTTCAGTATCATTACATGCATGCGGAGTAATTATATTAATTTTACTAATTAGTCAGTATGGGTAAAACTGCTTCCCATCCCTTTCCCCATTATAAGCTGTTTGAAACCCCAGAAAAAGACTTAACAACTCTTGGTATAATTTGTTCCTCTCTGGATTCCATCCAAGCCATTTTACACAATTCCATTAAAGCACAGCAAAGAAGGCTAGGCACTAATGCATAACTGCAGTAGGCTTTATGCTGTCAGCATGGATTGGATTCAGACTGGCTCCTTCCCAGAATTATGCTTTTAAAAGCTTATTTAGTAACAAATTACACAGAAGATAAACATGCAATTAACCAATCTCCCAAGAAGCTAACAATCAAAATACTCTGTACTGAAATATTAAACATATGATGCTGTTGCCTTCCATCACCATCTATCCCTATGGTTCCTCAGTATCTGTGCTGTGTGACTTTCTGATAAAGCCATGTTAAATAATATACGTGCACACAACCATTTCTCAATTTTAAACTCCATGTTTTGAGTTTGTTTTCCATCTTGCATTCCACAGCAGTATGGAATGTAAGATGGAAAACAGGTCAAGGAATGCTGCATATGTAGGCTGTCATTTTCACAGTGCCCAGAAGGGAGATCCACAAGTACACTGATCATGAGTGTGAATGCATTTGCAAACTGTGGGATATGAGTGACTTCCAGTAGTACTACCTGCATCTGCCACCTCCATACTAATACTAGTTTTCATTACCTCAAAATTAATATGAGGCCAAACTCCAACTGCTTTATTCTTATAGTTGCATTACAATCAAAGAGATGAGGAAACTTGGAGCTCAGACACATCTCTGTAAATTTTTATTAGACAGATGAAAATTGGAGCCTAGTTTCTTGTTTCTGAGGAAGTTTCAGAATTAAATAGGTAGATTTTAAGGCAGTCACTTCTTGGTATGCTTAGGAATAGGGCTTTATAAACCCAAAGTCAGTGGGCAAATCTGAAGCATTTTTTCAGTCCTTATTTTGCATGCTTTAAGCTTAGCAGGAATCCAGATAGGTAAAGTAGTGAGAGAAAATAGTCAGAGTAAGTCACATAAAACTTGTCTGTACGGCCACATGAGAAGGATTTCTCAACTTTGGGCTCAGATGTGTCAGGTTAAGATTAACAGGCAACTGCCCTAGTCAGAAAATACATTTGTCGTATAATGTCTGTGAGATAATACTTTATACTTCTGATTTTTTATTACAAAGGATCTGATATCTTAGCCTATATCACTTCAATGCATTTTTGAATGCATTAAAGTGATATAGGTACATCTACCTCGTCTTACTAGACATCTCACTTTCTCCTTTTTATCCAAAAATCCCTTATTTATGGTGTCAAGACATGAGCTTGTCCTCTCCTCCTCTTTCAAAATTATATGGCACTGAGCTATCTGAATTATTCCAACACGCCTTTACTTGCCTCCTTGACCAATCTCTTGTTCACAGATGCACACTATTGTAGCTCTTGATTTTCAATTTATCATCAAATTTCTGTATCTTTTACTTGTTTTTAAAAACCCAAAGAAGATACCCACATGCTTGTTGCATTAACATGACGTTATTTCTATTCTTTCTGTGGAATGCATGCACAAAATTATTACTTGTATTTATTGAGGCTACAGTTATGAAACTACAACTATTGGATTTGGGATAAATAACACAGTGCTTTAAGGCAGAACCCTATCCAACGGGTGTTCAACCACCCAAATTAACAAACTTCCCTGTCAGAGGATAGCCAAGAGTTGGATTCACCCATGGCAGTTTCTCTCATTTTGTCCTGAAAAGGCACACCCTTCAAGCATATTTTCTTTGCAGTACACTTTTCACGCTATTCCAACTTCTGAAAAAAAATAGCAGTGGAGAATATCAGTACTACAAAACCCCCAAACGTGTAGTCTCAAACCACTAAGGAAATAAATTTACTTTATTTTTTATAAATTTACTTTTTTTCTGTTTAATGTTGTATATTCGTAGTATGGGAGGGGAAGAATTTACTAAAAGGTTAGAATAACAATAGTCATAATGGGACATAGAACACAAAAAAAAAATGGCTCTTACAATCAGGCTTCTCTTCAGTTTAGCATTCTTACCATGGAAAATCTTTCATGGAAAGATTCAAAACAGCTTCAAGGAACAAATAAAGTGACCAGATTTGCAGGACTTGAGGAAAGAAAATAGAGACAACACATGGATGGATGGGTACAACACCACTATAGCAGAAGCAAAAAACTTCTAAAAATCCACCTTGAAAGTAGATCAACACCCCTCTGACCTCTAACTATCATACCTTGATGCAATGTTCCCACCACCTTCTTTCAAGCTGAAGTCTTCGTCCATCCATCCAGTGTCTAATCTTTAGGAGCTCCCTGAATTACCCTGAGTCCTGCCTGGAATACTTTAAAAAATATCACCCAACACTAAACAAAGAAACAGAAACAAAGAAAACAGAAAGGACGAATTCAGTCTACTCCTGCACCATTTCCTCTAGTTTTCATATAAAAATATTTCTTTTCAACTCTCACCTAACTTTGTAAGTGACAGAGAATAACATCAAGAGTGGATCCAAATCTGTTTTATAGGTGACTCCCATCCAAAGACAGCACCAACTGCCACCCTGCAGATAAACAGCTGCTACTTCACCAGCATCTCACCTACTTGTCACTCAGCAGCTGAATTTGATACTGGACAAAGTTTGCTGAAAGGCAGTGAAGTCTGGCAGGTTTGGACATGACCAAAGTGCCTGTTGTAACATGCACAGACGTACATCAGAGCCATTGCATGGACACGCCTGCCTGGGATCACCTTCCAAGACAACTTCAGAGAGGATCTAAGAGCTCCAGATCTGATTGTGTTACCAGGATTACCAGAATTATGAATCCACAAAGACAGTCTGTACACAGTTCCGTTTTTTTGAGGTTTCCCTTTTAGTGCTCCAAATAGTCTTTTCCTCCAAACCAGCTGTTACATCTCCATCCTTACCTAACAGCTCCTCCAGATGAAGAGATCTGACTGTCTTCCAGGCTCTGATCCAAGCTGACCTCACCTTTCTGCCTAAATCTCTCCGTTCAGGCAGAGGCAACTCAAAGGGGCAAGTAAGCACCGCTGGCTCCCTATCCCATGTGCCACGCTGTGCCCTGAGGAGATGCCCAACCCCACACACTTTCAGATATATCCACCACCTTCAGAATGGGTCCGTACTGTCTTCTAGGCACTTCATGGCACGTAATGAGAAACTACAGATCTTTGCCTGGAAGTCTTAAGGCTCTCTTCATAAAACAGAAATGCAGACTGTTAACACAAAGTTCTGGGCCAGGGACAAAGAGGCAGAGATAGTATTATGCCTTAGCCCTAAGTGTTGGGAAGAGGGCATCCTGCTCTGTGAAAACTTTCAGCTGAACCAAGGAGTGAGAAAAAAGGGCTGACCAGCACAGTCTACTTGAGTTATCACATTTGACAGCAAATATATGCTGCTCCAGGGCAGCATGCAGAAGGTTGCCAGCTGACATCTTTGGGGTGTTTCACAGAGAGTTTTCTGCCGAGGTTTTGTTGGTATAAAAAAACAGAAACCCTGCACCAAATAAGCAGTAGCAGACAGGTCACAGCATACTCATGGTACAAAATTCAGAAGTAGGACAAGTGTTGAAAGGACCTGCATGGTGCTTTGACCCTCTCTGGTTGACAAGCACCCACTAAAGTCACTCTACCCCTCCCACCCCTGTTACTGGACAGGAGAGAGAGGCTGTAATGAAACCTTACGTGTTGAGACATGTTGTGGTGCCTCTCAGGAGAAAGTCCCAAGCCTGCCCGGGCTCGCTCAGACACCACAGCAAGCTGTAGGTACAGCTGGCAAGACATGCAGGCCGAGCCCATCCTGTGGGTCTGGGCTCCTATGGGCTGTCACTGAAGGCATGAATGACAGGTGCAGACAATGGCAGAAGAATGAAGGGGGAGTTAGCAGAGTAAATCAAATAAGTTTACTGGAGGACTGAGAGAAGCCTCCTCCCCCTTCAAGGACTGCTCTGACTGAGCCCCATCTGGCTCTGGGACAGGCCCTTTTATAAGGGGGTGGTACAGTGGGCGGTGAGAAGGGAGCAACCAATTGGGTTCAGCCTGGGCGTGGTTAGACAGGTAACTGACACATGCAGGAACCAATCACAGGAGGGAGGAGGGACCAGCCTCTGGGCCCAGCCTATCACTGGACGCCCCTCACAGAACTTTCTAGTCCTGAGGCGGGGCCCAAGATGACAGACAGGCTGCAGAGAAGGAGGGGAGAAGGACTGACATCTGTCACTTAGGGGAGCTCCAGGAGAAAACCATCAAGGGAGTGGAGCACAGAACAAACCATTTGAACAGCAGACATTCATAAAAGGCAATCAAATAAACCATGCATCACTACAGACACCTACAGACACAAGGGCAGGGAGAGATCATTCACCAGGAATCACCACAGGCGAAACAGACTCAGCTTGGGGAACTGAAGTGAATTTATTACCAGCCAAACTCAGAGTAGGATAATGAGAAGTAAAACAAACTTTAAAAAAACCAAAAAAACCACCTTCCCCCTTCCCAGGCTTACCTGTATTCCTCGTTCTCTACCTCCTTCCCCTCAGCAGTTCAGGGAGACAGACAATGTGGGTTACAGTCGGTTCATCACCTTTTGTTTCTGCCACTGCTTCCTCCTTAGAGTCCATCCCCTGCTCCAGCATGGGTGTTGAGTCTGACTACATGTCAGACAGAGCAAGTTATTGTACACTATTATTTTTTGTTATTATTTTTTAATTGACCTATTCTTTACTGTTGCAAAATTCTTAGATAGCAAACAATAGCATCATGCATACACTACAATTATTGTGAAAAATCCAGCTGTTCATACTAAATGACTGAAGTACAAAAATAGGATGCTGGCAGCTACTTTTTTAATCTCCCCTATCAGCTACAGACTTCACACATACCCTAGGACAAAACATATTCTGGAAATTCAGATTACATCCATCTGCAAAGTCAGAATGATAATAGTGTGCAGGGCAACAAGCATAATGGTCTGATGTATGCAGAACAACTTCAGCTCTGCAATAAGGGCATCAGACCTTAAAGTAAATGGGAAGGCAGTGCATCTATATATGTTCATACACATCCAAGTGAATGACAAGACAATTTGTTCAGCAGCTCTACAGCAGTGTCATTTGCCCATGTTTTCCTTCACATATATCTTTGCCCTGTGTTATTGCTGACAAGTATGACAGATGAAGAAACTGCCTAGGTGCAGCAAATGCAAGAGAATGCCTTTGAGAAGCTGAAGGGCTCCAAGACAGCAATACAACAGCAATCATTCAAGGATCTGTTATATTCACTCTTCTGCATTTCTTCTGCCAAGAAGGAGCAGGAGCACAATTAAGGAAATCTTCAGGGGTGTCCTTATCATGGGCACGTGGAGCAAACACATACAAAGAGAACTTGTTCTCTCCCTACTAGGTATTATCCAAAATTTCTACAGAAACAATGCACTGAATCTGGATGTCAGAATTCAATTGTGTCATATAGATAAAAAACAGACAATGAAAACTTTGAAACTTTGCAATTATGTAAAGGTTTTCCATGTGCCAATGTTGGCCTCCTTAGCAGCAGTACGGTAGCAAATTTTATATGGTAAAAAATTGTTCCTTTGATACAAAGCACTCCTTCAAAATCAGACACATAAGTCATATCCTTATCTCACTAACCTTTTGCTCAGGAAAATGCACGCTGTGGTCTGTAACTGAATAACTAAAAAAGTCTGAAGTTAGGATAAAAACTATTTTTATCACTTAGCCTGTAACCAAGCACAGTGCCTTTTGCAAATCTGTCTCTTTTCTTATTAAGTACAGCAGCACATAACATTTGGCCACGCTGCAGCTTATAAAAGTGAGACTTTCTGAAGGTATCCACAAGAACTAGTTGCACACCAGGTTCCCCACTTCAGAAGACAGATAAGGGCATGCAGGCTGCAGGAAAACACAATTCAACAGAATCATCAGTAAATCCTTGACAATATAGGCTTGAATTTGTACTTTAAGGCTTTCATTTTGCTTCTGTAAAAGTCTTGTTCTGACAAGAGTCTGACTTACTAACAGGGGGCTGTTCTTGTCATTACTAAGCACACAACAGAGTAAGACAATCTATTTTTGCAGAACAGTTCCAAAGATGAAAAGTCTGTTCTCGCATTCTTGCAGTTGTAAATCATTAGATTCTGCAATACAATGGTCTTATTTCCACAGCTCCCTAATTGGAGTGATAGAAATTTTTCAAGAACATGTCAAAACATTTTTTTTCTTAATGCTTTCTTGTCAATCTGTTTGGCCATCTTTCAAGCAGCTCTACCACATTACACTCTACAAACAGACCTAAGATATGGAGCCTATCTTGCAATTCTTGTTTTTAGAATTCACTAAATTATTCCTTTATAGAAACTGAATCTCTCCTGCTTCCAATTCATCTGCTCTACTACATCTCCTGTACTGGTCATGGCCACACACATTGTCCCACTTACTGCTCACTCCTGCTGTTCCTTACCATTACAATAGCAGAAAAACCAAACCCAACCCCATATTTAAGTAAGAAACACATGTAAGTGGTAAGAACAGGGCCAGGAGACCTTCTCCTTTTTTTTGAAGTGCCTTTATTAATCAGCCTGGGTGGGGGCTTGAGAGGTCATGCTCACCACCATTGCTCTCTGGAGACAATGCAGAGAAGGAGGTTCAAGCAGATTTGTCCAAAGGCAGACCTGGGGTCTCCAACCTCACGAGAGTCCTCCCACAGACTCTTCTCACATTGCTCATTGAAAGTCTAGGGGGTGACTCTGAGCAACTTCTATTTTGTCATGGCAAGGTGACTGTTGGCTCAACAGATAGCTTAATGTCCTGCCAGCACCCCTGTATGGTCTGCTCTGATGCTTGGGCGCTGGCTCGCTGGCTCCAGGGGTTTTTATTTTTCTTGTTGTTGCTCGGACTCATGGGAGTCAGATCATTACCCTACTGGGCAGGCTGGTTGCCATGGGAAACACTGGGGAGCAGTGGAGGCTGAGCCCGGCAGGGCATAGGAACCAGGAACAGGAAACATGGCAGGGAACACAACCACCAAGGTAGGGATACAGAAAAGGCACAAAGGCCTACAGAAACAAGGAACTAGGAACACTTTAAAAGACAATTAACAACAAAAGGGTAGGGGTACAACAGGGGTACGAGGCAAATTCTTAACTTTTTTGTCCTCTACATAAGGGAGCAAGTGTACATAAGTTAATACTTGTACCAAATGCCTCACACTCTTGCCAGTATCAAGAACTGAATCCTTGCAGCTAACTGCCTGTCATCTTAAACATTTTCATTATGTCACCTGTTGATTATTCTGATACTTAATCTCCTTTAAAGACAAAGAAATGCATTTTGTTTCTGATTTTAGTTTCAAAGGAAAAAAAAACCCACCTCTTTATGCTAAACTCCCAACCCCTTAAGCAGGTACCACCTTTCCATGCTGGGAGAGCAGAGCCAGTTTTAAAATTGTTCCTGCCACACAAATTGCAGGAAACTGCCTTTTGGTGAAAAGGGACTGAATACATTGCACAGGCAGGGTTAACTCTTACACACAATTTCACCCACATAATTAATACTTTTTTTTATTATTTTTTCATAAAAATGGCACAAAAAAATTTAAAGTTTTAGATATTAGTTCCATAAGAGCAGGAATCCTACAAAAATGCATTTATATGCAAACAGGTTGAATAAACAAACCTGTATAAAAGAGCAGAAGAAAATAATTTGGTGGAAGAGAAATATATCTATTGGTCATAGGACATGATAAAACAGATATATATTAATCTGTTTTTTGCCAAATGCACACACATTTTTGTATAAAATTTTTGTGTCTTTGCACACAAATTAATATGTATTCAGTAACTGCATTGTTTATTAAAACCTCTGAATTTTACATTCAGACCCACTTGCACAGTTAGAGGTCACACCATATGAACTTGCCCAAGTCACAGTGTTGCTCTGGTTCTTCTTTTACAACCTTTGAACTGGCAAATGGATAAGCAGAGATTTTTCGCTTCTACTGCTTTACTGTAGCAGGTACTTTCCCTTTCCTACCCTGCTACATTTATGCTCAGATGTTGCTATCAGGTGCTAACCACCTTTTTCTTGAAATAAAATAAAAAAATGCTAAAGCTTCTAATATTCACAATTCCCCCATACTTCTAAACAATGTGTTTCTAAAACATATAGTGCACACAGTAAAAAGAAACAAATAATGCTGACAAGTACATTTTGCATTCCAGAACATTAAAATAAGATTTAATGCAGTGTCACTCCACTGTAAGAAAAAAGAGAAGAAAATAAACCATGACAGCCTTTTAAAATATGCTAAATTTATGTTTCGTGTTATGTGTTCAGACCTTACCAGTTTTCGCAATCCATGAACTTTCAGAACTGCTAGGGACCTGCAGAAAATTGCTCAAGTGGCAGCCAGTTTCTTTGGCAAGGTCCTTTTCTCAGTAAACAAGTCACAAAGCTGCTATTGCTGATAAGACGTAGCCTGATCTATCAAACCTCCTAGCAGTAAAGCCAAATTTTCTCTTCCTCCTCTCATCCAGAGGCTAAAATCCTTTGATCTCACAGCTAGAAAGATGTTTACTGCTTTTCCCAGGCAGTCAATTTCTCCCGTACTCTTTCCTATGCCTGAAGTGAAGTGGTGTCTATGGCCAATGACTGCACCAGCAGCTGACCAGTGAGGCTGGGTTCAGGGATCCCAGACAAACTCTGAAATTCTCCTGCTCCCAGCAACATCTGCTGTCCTAGAGTCCCCATGCTGCTCATGCCCTTATGTGTTGCCCCTGTTCTCACTTGTTTCCACTGCTTCTCAGGTGTTGCTGCCTCTTTTCCCCTTCATCATCGCAACTCTGAAGCTCTGAGACCCCAATTTTACAGGTCCTTCTAAGGATGTGAGGAGACATCAGTGGGATATTCTTATCTACATTCCCTCTGTTCCACTTCCTCCTTCATCTTGTGCCTGGCTGATGGGAACGTTTCTCCACAGGTTCTCTTGCACTAGTACCTCAACTGCTGATAGCAAAATGGGTTTGAGTAGAGGCTTCACTACGAGTGAGGTCAGCATTTATTAACAACGTTTTTTCCTAGTTTCAGTGACATTGACAATGTCAAAGCCCAAAACTCAAGGACTGACAACTGCCTTCTGGTTTTGAAACAAGATTACCTTCATGCACTTCATGCACATACACTTTTGCCTTCTTCCACAAACTGAAATGAGAGTTTTTGAAATAAGAGCTTTTGTGGGTGATGGGAGAATGTATCTACTGACTCCAACTACAAAAAAGGTTAATATAAACCTAGACCAATAAACATCAACATCTCTGCAATTAACAAAAGAAATGCACACTCTCTTTAGGTCAACAGAAATTTAGCTATTGTAATATCATTAGAATTTAGCTGTTTAAATATCTTTAGAATTAAAATAAACTGCAAACACCCTGCTGTTAAAGGTTAAAGAAATATCACCTACTTGGGATTTTTCATCCTGAAAAATGCCATCTTCTTAGTATCGTCAACAGAAATTAAAATATAATGCCAAAACTAAAATACCGTGGATGATGCTCTGTGGAAAAAAGATGATCAAGTATTTTACAATACATGTAAACCTTATTTCTGTGCTTTACACAAAGTACAATCCAGGAAAGAGTAACCTTGCAGAACAGCAACCTAAGTCCTCACACAGGAAATTAAGTAGGGTGCAAAGCCTGGCACCTAATTATCACTGGCTTTTCAATAGACTCTGAAATGTTTTGAAGTATTACAGATATGATTTTCTCAACTGAAAAGGAAGTCTGAACTTCTTACTGTCTCATCCCTTACCTTTTCATCACTTCTGGGTGTCTCAGATGTGATTGCTGAGATTGCCGCCTGTGCCTATATTTGGATAACTGAAGATCAAATGGTCTAAATGCTATTAAAAGTGGCTTGCTTGGGTTTCTATCTAGTAATCTGACAATTGGGACAAAAGCACCTTTCAATTTAGAACTCAAAATGTTGCAATCTGGGTCTTGGAATTATTAAAAATATACAATTGTCACTAAAGAAAAACCCAGTTTAAAAGATCATGGAGCAGGATGGTTGGTGTCCCTTTATAATACATTATCAAACTTGGCTTCCTCTCACTTCAAAGTGTACTAAATGCTTCATATTTAAAATAAAGTTCATAAAACCAGAGGGAAAAAAGAAAACTTCAAGTTTCACAGTTCTTTTCTCATGACATCACTTGAAAGAGTGTTTAGGTTTCAGAAGAGGTGATATTCTCTAAAAATATGACTTCAACTCCTACACTTCCATAACTACGCAGCTACCATTGGGTAACATCAACACAAGAAAAAACCCAGTTTCATTTAACATTTTCTACATTCCTGAAGATTTCACAGAACACCATGGCTTTCTCTACAAACTCACTTTACTTGTGAATAATGTGATATTAATATGAAATTTCAATATAGAAAAAAATTGATCCTACTGTTGCCCTTTAGAAACTGTTACATTTGAGATTTCTCTCAAATGCTGTTAATGGCCTGAAGGGTATTCTAAATAATTTCATTTCATGTAATCCATTTTTTGTTGCTCTTTTCTGCTCTATTACAATCTCAAATTTCCATGGGGATTGCCTTGGATATATCAAAACATGTCTCTCCATCAATGTTGCAGAGGACTGTCACTTGCTACTGGTATTACATGCTTCTTTACTAAGTTGTAACTGGGAAATCAACATGGAATTGCTGAGATTAACAGAGGAAAGTTATTATAAAGAAGCTCAGCCTAGTAGGAAGTTGTCTAGAAATCTTTTGATTGTTCAACTGAAGTAAATATTACTGATCTTTAAAGGGGCATTACTTCAGAAAAGTCTCTAGCTAGAACAACCTATTAATTCCAACCCAAGGACACAAATAAAGCTCCTGTTTAAAAGAAATGGACATTATATTTGGATAACATTTTACCCAACAGTATATTCACAAAAAAAAAAAAGTGCAACAGAAAGCTTTATTGGTAGATGTTCATAAAACAGAGCATTCACATGGTACCAATGCAGGATTAAAGCCTACATCACTGTAGCAGAGAGGTTTATGTTTTATTTTCAAGCAATAATGTATTAGTTGTGTTTTGACAACTCAGTCTACACAAGTATGTTGTTTGATTCAGATTTTTACACTGATATACCAACTGCACAACAGACTGTTCAAAAGCTTAATATGCAAAGCTCAATTTAATGTATTTGTTTCTTCTGAAAAAAAAATACAACCAGGATAACGCATACACCAATGAGAATTTTATCAAGAAGGTATTGTAAGAACTTTTATTCCAAGATTTATGTACAAAACACAGTATAGCATGGCTTTTCTCAAACTGGAGATCAAAATTGGTTACAATCACACAATCATTCTCTAGTTTACTACTTTTGCTATCATACAGTTGGATTATTTGGAGATACCGCTAGAAAAATAAAATCACATTTTCAACATAAACACAGACGAGTTTCACTGTTGTTTAAAAAAGAAAAAAAGTTAAAAATCCAAATCTCAGTGGTACCGATGCACTTGTGTGTATGCTTAAACATCCCAGCTAAATTTTTGACATCAGTCATGGCTATACCCATGCTATCGTTTCAGATATACTTGAAACTAGATTCCAGACAGTATATCTGTATCATTCAGAATTAGTTCTAGTAAAATTCCCATGTAAACACATCCATCTGAAAAGTTACCATTGAAAATATACCAGAAATTACAAGGAGTAAGTGACAAGCAGATTTTTTAAAAAATAAACAAACAAATAAATAAATAAATTTAAAACCCAAACACAGAGCCAAAGACGTAGGAAGATTTTAACATTTCCTAGGTGCTAGTTCAGTATTTGCAGCAGAACAATCTTACTTGCAAGTCAAGTGAACTGCAGAGAAGACAAGGTTTATTCTCAGACTTTACCAATCAGCTATTTCAAGTTTGAAGGTAATGCTTTGTGCAAGCTTGGCTCCTTGGGTTTCTATTAATGGTATTAACAAGAAAAACTGTCCTTAGTTGTGCAACTTCAGAAGCAGTTTTCTGAACTCTCATTTTAGTAACAGTCCATGGCCTTGGCCAGCGCAAAAGACTCAGTTTATAGGAGAAATCAGACACCTCTAAAAGTAGTAATGACTCACATCTCAGTGCAAATACTAAGTTAAAAGGGGAAAAAATTCATAACAACTTTGTAATCAGAGCCCAAGCTTTGATTTATGTTGTCCATCTCACTGGTTTTGATCTTCTCAGAATCCAGTTTATGGGGCCCTGCACATGTAAGTTAATATATATGGCACTGGAGGCAGATTTAGATAGAGATGGGGATATGTGAGGAGAAATGAATTAATGGCAGAAAAGAATCAAGAATCTTCTTGAATTCAATTTGGAATTTTTGATAAAACCATCTTAAATCCAAGCCAAATTTAGAAACATTAAAATCTGTAGTTCAAAGTAAAGAAGTTTTTAAAATCTGAATACTTAGTGGTGTTACATTAGCTTCCTTCATGCAGCTTATTAAGTGTTCAAATGAAAAAAAGATAAAGAGATGTACACAAATATTTTTACTTTACCAATTAATTCCGATAATCTTTTTAAAGGCCTGTGAAGAAAACATTATAACACAAAGGTTTCTGCTATACTACTAAATAAAAGAGACATGGGACTTCCCTTAGGACCCAAGCAGCACAACACAGCTTAGACTATACCTACACAGCTCACAGTCCTCTGCTCAAAATATCCTAACGCAGCCACAGCCCAGCTGCATGCTGGAATCAACTCACCAGAGCTGTGCCCAGGCAGCAGCTGGAAGAGAGCTGGTTGGCAGGAACCAAACATGCCGATGAGCAGGGTAAGCACTGATCCTCCAAGGTCATTCCTTTCTTTAGCAGCAAAGGCATAATTAAAGGTTCTTTGCAGCATTCAGCATTAGTGCAAGACTCTAGATAACACTAATAAGTACAATCCATGCAATGAGTTGAGAATGATGTCCATTAGCACCTTATTCATCTACTTACTGTCTCAAAGCTACTGGATGTTTAACAATATGTACCAAATTACATTTTCCTAGTATTATTAGATGCTCTCTGGGCACAGTTTAAACCTAGATGATTATGTATTTTCATTTTTAAATGCACTTGTTTCATGGAGAGTCCTTTAATCTTTTCACTTTTAATCAGTCATTCTATATTATTCTTTCCAGATGGAATTTTTAAAATTCATAATTAGCATGAAATAAGCTCTCCATAACTAAATAGAATTTCAGTGAAAAATTAACTTTACTGGGAGAGATTTTAAGAATGAGCAATGATCTCAGAGGACTGGCATTGCATTATTTCTGACAGTTTTCTCTTCTAGACTCCTACATCTATAACACTGCTATAGGTCAAACATTCACTTAATCAGGAATTAAACAAAGGAGGGAAAAGGGATGCAAGAGGGCAGGTGACAAACCAAAAGCTGCCAAAATCTCCATAATCAGAAAATTTTGGCCAGTAAGATGCTTTTGCCATCCTTTGTTAAGATGATTTTGATGTCTTATGGCTGAACATTCACATTTAAATCAGCAATGGGGAGAAGATCAATAGAAAGTAAACCAGTCACAGAAAAGCTAAATATTGTCCTTTTTTTTTTTTTTTCCCCACGAAAAGCAGCTGTTTAAAAATACTAAACTGCATACAGCACTGGCAGCAGTAACTTTTAGCATGTCACAAGAAGGTCAATATGGTACTAACTTTATAATTCTCAAGATAATAGATGAGACATGTTGAAACAGCTTTTGGTTCATTTGCTATTATCCTCATTATGGCTTTATCCTGCATGAGGGATCAATATTTCTGAACATTACACTACTCCTGAACAGACAGAAGGACATATTGTTTATTTGGCTGCCTAGTGACTTCTGACACAAGAAGCTATCAATTATATTATGATATGAAAACCAATGCAAACTAAAAGGACTCCTAACAGAGCACCATGATGTGGTTACTTATGAGCTGATTATTCAGTAGCAATCAAAATATTGAGCCCAGATAATATACAAACTGAGGCTGGCTCTGTAGCCATCTTGGCTTCTTTTAACCTTGCAGGCTTACTTGTCACTGATTTCAAATATTCATTTATGAGGTAGTGCAAGATTCCCCACAATCTACTTGATTTCAGCTGCCAACAGTTAATGCCTTCAGCAAAAATTACCCATTTAAGCAAATACAAGAGCAAGGCAGGAGATGAAATTACATTACTTTCCTACAGTTAGTTATGTTCTTGCCCAGTGTGTCCATTATTGTCCAGAAGATTTTGCAAGCACCATTACCCTAGATCCTTTAAAATTTGCCTGTGATGCAAGGTTAAATACCTCAACTGCATTAAATGTAATTTCAAACAACCTCATCATTATTACACATGCATCACTATTACAGACACTCAACAGTGCATCTATAGTTGAAATTAAGTTTCAACTTTACAGCAAGTATCAGGTGCAGAAACCTGATCTGAGTCCAAAACTGTCTACTGGGATCATCTGGATCCCCTTGTCCAGACAGAAGCAGACACCACAATTCATTAAAATGAAAGGATGTTTTGCAAATACATTCTTTTCCTAACTGCCCTATCCCTTGCAATGAAAACCACGTTCACTCACCAGCTGAGATAGACAGAATATTCTGAAGTGACTTGAAAAAGAAACCTTAATGTACATAAAGCAAAAGAAAAGAGACAGGATGAAACAGCCTAATACATGTGATACGCTTTTAGGAGTGAGACCATCTGTATTGCAATACTTCCCTTAATATCAAATCTTTCCTCTGCATCTCCTGTGACATTTGAAGATCTTTTAATACCTTTATGATATATAATGAGCTGCATCTCATGCATTCTAAAATATGTTACAAAGGCCAATTAAGGCTTCCTACATATGAAAAAAGTGTAACATTTAATTAAGGCATCTGTCTTTAGAGAATAGAAATAGCAATGAGGAGTCAATACAATGGACATCATCTGGTTTTCTTTCTTAGCTTGAAACTATTATCCACTCAAACTGGGTGCAAAATGAGACAATCACAGATAGCTCTCACGAGGGAGTAATAAATTACTTCTGTTCTATAGAGGATGATAAGAGACAAAAGCTTTTTAGATCAGGATGAGGCACACTGCATTTGACACAGGAAAAGGCAGACTATGAGACTAAGGATGGGAAAAGTCTCAATCACTGTAAAGGAACTAAGGCATTTCTGAGTGGAACAGAAAGGAAACACAACCCAGTCCCTCCTGGTGGACTACACACTGTAAGAACATACAGGTTTTGCTGAAACACAAAAGACATTAAACCTTGCAGGCAGGGAGACAAAGGAGAAAGGATAGACAGAAAGTTATTTATAATATTTTTGTTGTTTTCTCCTAACCTTTATTTTAAAGTTAGCTATCAAATCTTTCCTCCCAGTAAAACCTTTCCTAAGATGTATATGTAGAGTCTCATAATCCAGGGTCACAGGTAAGTTTTTGAAATCCTCACGGAAAGGAAAAATAAACCCACCTCACTTGAAAGCATAAATGTGGATTCTCAGTTAGAAAAAAAAATAACATAAGCATAAGATTCAGATGCTTTAACTTGATGGTTGATTCAGATAAACTAAACTTGAACTCACTAACTTTGTTTACCAGATAGCTTGAGGAAAACTCCTATTAAAGAAATATCAAAATCATAAGATCTTGAACTTAATGCAGTAAGGTCACTTTTCTTGTAAAAACAATAAACCGAGTTATTAGGCAAGGTTTCCTTGTTATTGGGATAATTCTTGGGATAAGCTTATTTTCCCCCTCTAATAGCATCATACCAGAAATTTTTATTATTACCTATTGTGTCAGTCACACATAATTTAATGCAAGCCTTCCTGTTTCTGTCTGAAAACTCTCTATTTGGCCATGATTCTTACCAAGCTGAGCAGGAGAGTAGACAAGGATCCACTGTTGTTTCACTGGAATTGTACAGTGTAGAAGAAGATGCATTGCTGTACTTTACAACTGCTTTCTTTTACAGAACCTTTTGTTGGAACACATTTACAGCTTTGGCTCAAACTGCCAGATTTATTCCTTCAACAATCAAAGCACGCTTTTGGAAAGGTTAAGTGAAACTGGTCAAGTTGTTTTTACATTAAAAGCACAGACTTACAGTGCTTTGCAAGTTTACACTCCTTACACATAAATAAAAATCAAGTGTTATTGAATGATGCATAAATTTTTGAATGGATCTTCAAAGCAGAAAACAAGGGGTGCAGGGACATTTTAATATAAAGGCTTTGCCCCTTGTAACACAGCAGAATTCAGTATGGCATGTTAGAAAAAGAGAAGAATCTTCCTAATTAATTTATGGGGGCAAATTTTCCACAGATATGCTTTCTGCCACAATCAGCATCATCAATATTCATCTACACTACTTAAAAATAATATTTACCGTGGCTTGTTTGCTGTTAGCCCTTATGTGATAAAAACAGGGGAAAAAAAGTAGCTACAGAAATGCAGGAGCATCTTTCACTCCCATTCTTTTGTCAATACAGTGACAGCTAACCAGATGCAAAAATCTCACTGTAAATTATTACATCCGCATGTCTTGGAATCACAGCAGGAATTTTTGTTAAGGTGATAGCTGCTCAAAACACAGATTTCAGAAAATTTTTCTGTCATATTGCTTATTTTAGACAGCAATTAACGGAGCTGCCAAACGAATTAGAATATGCATACCTAGGACAAACAAGTGCAAACTTTGGTTTTTGCTAGCCTCTAATAAGATTATTACAAAAAAACAGTAAAAACAACAGCAGGGAAAAAAAACGGCGCACATGTGAGCTTCTCAACAATTGATTTTTCTTAGCTAGGTAACTACCAGGAGTACTCAAAACTACATAGATACAAATTTTGCTGTCATATTTTCTTGTCTGAAGTACTTGTCTAGTACTTCAGAGTGCCCCTGTCTCGGGATATTCATGGAATAAGACAAAACACATGGCAAGAGTGGCAAAAGAGAGGCATTTGTTGGTGACTAAAATAAACAAACACTCACTGGAGTGCAGAACTACTGTATCTGTTTCTGCAGAGATCAGACAGGTTTTACAGATCTGCTAATTGCTTCCACCAGGCCTTCACTTCTGGTTGCCACAGCCTTCTGCCCCTTTACATTGACAGAACATTCTGTGGATTTCATTCATTCCCTTTTTCTCCTGTCTTTTATCTTAAGGACAGCAGCAGAGCATCTGGGACATTAATGGAGCGCTAAATGGAACAGTAGGAAGGTAAATGGAGCCACAGTCAACAAAGAACAAATAGATGAGGGGGAAAAAACCTGCTGAACCACTTCATCCTCTCCTTAGCACTGAACTACATGTAGTTCACAAAACCACAAAACCACAACAGTACAGAACCACAAAAGTACTTATTTATTACAACCCACGTGGCATAGTGGATGTAGGTGCTGCTGGAGAGAAAACTCTTTAAATTTGGCAAAGATAGTCTAGACCAAGGGCATCAATAAATTCTATCTCTCCTGTTTCTCTTTTCCCAAGATGGGATTAATGACTGTTTCAAGGTACAAAATCTGGTAAAACAACAAAGCCAAATAAGTAACTTACAACAGATGATTACGCCAATCCACTTGCAATGAAGACTTTATTACAAATACATATGAAGTACTTTTAACAGCAATGACAGCAGCATCAAAATAAGCAGTTGTAGATGCTGTAACATTTAGCTGTAACAATAGATTCTGACTTTTTGATATTGTCAGAAAATTTTCAAAACCTGTAGGTGAGTGTGGTATATTTTTATAATTCTCTTTGGAGTTTA
This sequence comes from Cisticola juncidis, assembly GCA_013400215.1. Classification (NCBI taxonomy): domain Eukaryota; kingdom Metazoa; phylum Chordata; class Aves; order Passeriformes; family Cisticolidae; genus Cisticola; species Cisticola juncidis. The sequence continues at coordinate 157,829 of VXBR01003457.1, forward strand.
TGTCAAAGCTGAAGAGTTTAAAAAAAAACACAAAAGGCTTATTACAACAACTTTTAAATTCCTATGTACAGTTGTTACTGTGATTTTTTTATACACCATTACCTATGTAAATCTCTAGATCTAAATGCCACCAACACATCTCTTAAATACTGAAATTTTTCTACTTGTTCTTTCTTTATACCACCAGTAACATATCTATTGCATATTTATATCATCCTTTCACCTGGAACTTAGTCTAATGTAATTTATGCTTCAATCACACAACTCTACTGAGAATCAATGTCATTCTTTCCAGACTAAAGGAAGGAAAAAATAAAGTACATCATGAGCTATCTTGAGACTTTCACTTCCTCAGAGTGGTACTAAATCTAACTGCAGTTCTTAACAAAATAACCTCTTTCAAGATCGACTTTGTAATAATAATAATAAATGAAGGGCAGTAGCTGGAACATGGAAAGTCTGAGATGTTTTCCAGAGACCCTGAAAATATCCACATGCTAAAAAATGACCCTACAGAAACCTCATGAAGTTTGACAAGTACAGAACCCTACATCTAGGAGCAACAGAACAGGCTGAAGAGCAGCATTGTAGAAAAGGACCTTGGAGACTTAGTGGACAAGAAGTTGAGCCCGGGTCTCTACATGGCTTAGCAGCAAAGACAGCCATACTCGACTGCCTTAAGAAGAACATATCCAGTCAATCCCCAGAACAATCACAGCCAATTTAGAACACTATGCCCACACATGAAATTTCAGTCAAGGAAATCATTGGTGTTCTGTGGAAAGCATCTGTAAAGATGCATGGAGTCAGCCTACTCTCAGAAGTGCAGTGACAGAACGAGAGGTAAAACACAAACTGTGACATGGAAAGCTCAAATCAGGAGTCAGGTAAAAACTTTTTAACCATAAGACTACTCAAACGTTGAACAAGAGTCCAGAGCAGCAGTTATTTCCACCCTTGGAGATGTTCAGCATTCAACAGGACAAAGCATCAAATGACCTAATAAAATTTGACCCTGTTTGGTGCTTTCCAATTTAAATTATCATACGAATACTAAGGAAGTCCGTAAAATGAAATCACCCCCTGTAGTCTTGTTCATATGAATGAAATCTGACATAAGAATACAGGTAGAAAGCTTTGGTTAAAAATAATAATTATATTGTAGTGGGGAAAATAAAAGTTACCTAATTTGTGTCAAACATCTGGATTCATGACCATCCTACTTTTGATGTGATTTAGCAATTCTCCAGATGTTTTCCCAAGTCTGTATTTTAGTTTCTACTGTCTTCTTCCACACACCTACAAGGTGTTTTCCTTTTAATGAAACAGTTACAGGGGAAAAAAAATCTCATTTAATAAAACTTCAAAGTTACATTCAAGTTCCTGGGGGAAAAAACCAAACAACTTCATAGTTTTCCAACTACACCCATTTTTAATTCCAGGCATGTATATGAGTATGTATATTCTTCCAGGCAGAAGAAGTACAAAATTGTTATCCAACTGCTATAGTCTCAAATGTGGTTTCTAAACATTATCTTATTGGTATTGATATTTTCTGTGAATGCTGACTAGTTGCCTATTTGGCTAAAATGGCAAAAGTCCTAAGTACAAGAATCTAGAAATGTAAATTTTCCCAGCAGGGCAACAGTTACTCATAGAAAATAGATTTCTAACTCTAATAACCTTGTTTTTATTAGACAGCATTGGGAAACAACCAACCCTGACTTCTCTGTTGTGTTTTGAATTTTTAATACCCTGAACTCCAGTTTGAGATGGAGTACCTTCAGGGACTATTTTAATTTATGCAACTCGTACCAATTTAAATGGTAAATTGTTTTCCCTTGTTATTAAACAAGCAAATCAAGGACATAAATCAGTCAGACACTTAGTGTCTTTTCCTAGTCAGGGGTGGAAAGTTATCATCCCAGATGATGGATCCACATCTTATAAAGAGATACTTATACAAGAGCTGTCAGGCCTTGCTGAAGAGGAGACCTAGATGAGCACATCTTCTCAGAGAGATAACATGAAATGGTCACACATTCTCTGGGACTCCCTGGAGGCAGGACAAGCAAGGTAATACTTGCTGGAAGAAGTGTTGGGGCAGAAATTGGATACCATCTCTCTCACCAGCAACAAACACTCCTGTACCATACCATAATCTCAGTGGAACCCATTATTGAGAATGTTCCATCAGTTTTAATGCAGATTAGTTTTCCCTTATGTCTGATGGAGCTAAATCTTACTACAAATATCTGATTTAAATCTAAATCATTTCATACTATTTTTCAATGTCATGATAGCTTTCAGTGTCATGATAGCTACTCCTTGAGTTACTGTTATTAAATAGAAGCAAGAGTTAAGAAGCACTAAATTGTCCCTTTTTCCTTTAGAAAAAGTGTTTTCACTTATAAATCAAAGCCGTAACTGCAATGTATTTCAACATCTGTCTATATCCACCCTACTTAACATAGGGGTGCAAACCCAGGAGCTGTATATTAATTTAACAAATAAATCCAGCTTCTTAGTATTCAGATGAATATGTGTCTATATACAACAGATAATTTTTGCACATGTTCTTTAATCCAATTCTCCCAAAAGCTTATCTAAGAATTTGTGAATTATACATGCATGAGATACTAGGCTGAGTAGTTACAACTGACACTGATAAGTAAGAGCAGAGTCAAAAGTTCTTTTTTTTTTGCATTTCAGTTTTGCAGCTGTGAAAACTAAAATTTACACAAAATTAACACAAGGAGTGATATACCATCAACAGGATCCAGTAAATACTTGCTATTGCTCCTATTTTTCTAGTTCTATACAGCTAAATCTAATCTCTATTAGAAACCCACTCTGGGACTATTCAAGTGGTTTGAAATAATTTTACACAAATAAGCACAAAAAAGGTATGAAAATTTATTTCTAAAGCCTTCAGAAAGTTAAGATGAAGAAACAAAGTTAAAATGCTTGAAGTCCTAAAGAAAAATTTTATAAAATACTAAAGTAAATGACATGTCTACTTGTCACTGAACTTCACTGAATTTGGGAACCTCTTTCCCACCCACTGAAAAATCCAAATGTTCAGTCCCCTACACAGGCACTCTGCTTTCTGAAAAAATGAGCAGCCTTCATGAAGTGAAAACAACTGCTGCCTACTTTTGAAGTATTTTCTCAAATTAAAAAAAAATTGACTAAGTAAAGAACTAAATGAGGATTCTTTCTAATTTTATGAAGAAGCCAAATGTCACTACCTCTATGCTGCCCATATGTATTTGGAACAGATGTACAGAATAGTGGGAAAAGCCCATTTAAAATCATGTGAAGATCAGATTTAGCTCTTAAAAATTAGGTACCTATTCTCTACCTCTATATTTTAACAGAGCTAAAAACTGTATTGCAAGTCGAGACCTGAAAGCAGACAAGAGGTAGAAGAAAGAGGGAAATATTTCTTCTCCCTCATACTTCCCGTTTTTTGGGTGTTGTTTTTATTCTGATATATATGGGTGATTTTCAACTGTCATTACTGTGTTCTGGCTGTAAGGCTCTGTCAAGGGCTGCCATCCAACTCTCTAAGCAAAGGTCATCAGTGGCAGGGATTGGGAAGTATTAGAGAGCTTACAAGGAGACAGAGATAATGACAAAAAATCCAGTGTTTTAAGCCTTCTGCAATACCCCTCCCACAAAATCCTCACAATGAACTTTCTCTGCTATGAGGTTTGGGGCTTTTTTAATCAACACTCTGTTGTAAGTCTCACTGAAAATGAATTATATATTTTGCTACATCTCTTCATAACCTGATTCAACCTTTTGGATTTTATCTACCAATGCACAGAACGGATTAAAAAATAAGCAAGCCCCAATCTCTAAAATAATCTCTATACAGGCCACCTGATGCACAAACACGCCTTAGCCTCACAGTGTAAAATCAGGTCAATAGTGAATTATGGTTTAACCTATTAGCATCCCAACACACCTAATAACCAATAGAATATCCAATGAGCCTATGACCATATGTGTAGATCTGAAGTTAAAAGAATTTTTCTCTGTGCTTTGCAACAAGAATGCCTAATGAAGCAGCTTTGCCTAACAGCTTCGCAATAGGAACAAAGGTGAGGAAAAGCAACTGAAGGGGCAAACGCCAAATTATAAGCTTGAAACCTCCAAAATTCAAAGTGTTAGAAGAGAAACCACAGCAACTTTTGATAAGTTACTTGGTTGACTCAACAATAACAATAACTATTGTGAAAATTATTCAGGTGACATGCTGTTGAGTTGGCTTGCCTCCCACCTATAGTGTATTAGTTCCCTGATGTAAGGCTCTACAATTATTATACTAATGATAAATAATACAATTATTATATTAGTGATGAATAATTTTGCATATGGTTAGTTATGCAGGCCATTATCAAGGTAAATTAATAAAAGAAATAAGAAAAGCTTGCATCTTGGGGATTTTCTTGGGGAAAAACTGTTTAATCATCTTGGTGAAAAACAATAGCAATTGAGCAGTGATGGAGTGCAGAGCTGGAGCCTTAAAAACTCCGAACAGCCTGTATCAGCAACTGAAAAGATGCTCTGGAGCATCAGGACAAACCAGAGGGCCAATCCACATTCCATATCCATTCCAGCCATTGGCAACAATATAACATCACACTTTTAGAAAACCAAAGTGTGAAAGAGATACAAACCAGGTTTGATTGCTTTCTGTTTTTTCTCAGAAGACATTCTCAATCTCAGTCATTTCCTCGCCAGAGCATGTGCCAAGGATAGTCAGCAAGTAAGAAAAATCACTTCTCCATCCACCTCGAATCACATCACTAAAAGAGGAAGGCAATTCATTTTCAAATCAGTCTTAAGCTTACCTCAGATTGCTTTTATCAAAGTGTCTTAATTGAAACCATATTGTTATTTATAAAGCAAAATTAAACATGCGTGACCATTTTATGCATCCAAAGCTCAGAACCTTGAAACAAACTTTTGCCCTTTTTGAAGTTAATACTGCATTTTCCGCACTTGTATTTGATTTCCTTAACATAATTATAAAGCCCCAAAATAATTTTTCCTGTCAAAATGTTGAAAGGTGTCTTCATCTTAGCCATCCTGCCATATGTCTGCAGCATAAAATCCCATGCCAGGCTATAATCAGTAAGAAGAAGAGCAAAATTAAGGCTATAGGTGTTCCTGCATATCTTATTAGGTAGAAGTTGGCACAGAATACTGCACAGGAATTTTTCACTCCTAATTTTCCAGCTACCTCCCTCTCTTCAAAGCAGGCATAACAAAAAGTGTGATTGAAAACTTTTACTTTGGTCAGAATTCTCAGTTTCTCCTTAAGCTGCAATGTGACCGCATGCCAACGACTTTGGGGAATATTTGATTTAGTCTCTGCAGTAGTATTCAAATTAGTTACTTCACAAAGGAAAAAAAAAATACTTCCTCAGCCAGCCTCATATTATAATTATACTGCTTGTAATTTTTGTATTTTGTTTCCAGCAATACATTTTTATTAACTTTGCTAACATAAATGTTCATTAAATTCTTTATTATTTTGCTTAGAAGAAAGGATTTTAATATTGTGCCAAATCTAAGTAAAATTTGGTGTTTACAAATATGTACTGTATTAGTCCATCACCTCCATCACTGATTGAGTTCTAAAACTAATTAGTACAGTATGAATGGCAAAGTTAACCTACCAGCTTAAATATCCATTTCGTGATGTAAATTATAAACTACCCTTATAATGCACAGGGTGTTATTTAATCTACTATCCCACATGAGATCCTCAGTGTGTTTCTGCCTGAAGCAGTCAGAATCTTAACACCAAGTTTCCTAAAACAGCCAAAGCAGAGCTGTACAGCTGACTCTGCAGGACAGGAGGAATATGAACACAAGTTTGATAAGGTCAGCTGGAGGTGCAACAAATTACTCAGCAAAATATTTTTTTTGTGTTGATAGCAGTTCAAGGCTATTTTTTTACAATTTGAAAAATGCAAATAGAGGAGAAAATGAAACTATTCAGTTGAAAAGGCAAGGGAGAGCAGCAAGAAAATCCTCAGGTCTAATACTTTTAGATGTTACTGAACATTGCTCAACAGTAGCACTGGGAAGAGAGTTGGGGAGTTTGTGTTCCAAGAGTCAGTGAGACTCCATTCTGCACAAGCAAATGGGTGTCTCTTCAGGCAGTTCTAAATCAGCTTCTTGAGTGACAGCAGTGACTACACGGGCTCTCTGACATGTTACTGCATTATTGAAAGCTAGGAAAAATTCTAGACCAGAGATGAACTGACTGGCTTTAAATGAAAGCAAATTATTTATCCAATGATAATTTAAATGACCTGGAGCTTTTAATTCCAAATATTTTCATTAATTTAATCCAAATAAATATTTCCATTTGCATAAAGTTATGTAAGTCACCATAGCATAAACAACATCTAAACTAATGAGAACAAAAATAGTTTTTTGCTAAATCAAAGCAACAGTTTAACATTTTAATAATTTGTAAAATTACAAGATTATGAAGAAACACCTGTGACCTTAATGAGCCTCTTTATGGATGCTGCTATTGTAATGTTATTCTACCAGCTCTACCTCATTATTCTACTAATGCTAATTTCAGCAAGACAATGAAAGACATGCCAAGTACCACGTGGTTTTTTATATCCATTGTGCAATACTCATTTTTCTCCCAAAATCAGCCTGCTCATACAGGCTCTGTTCCAATAAGACTAGAAGATACTTGAAGATATTTCAAAGCATTTACCCAGGGGTTAGCCACTGTAGACCTCAGAAAGTATGAGTCTAGGGTAATTCTCAGAGGAGCACAGAGCAGGGGCCTAATCCTGAAGAGAAACTTTCATTACAGGACATTTTTTCCCTTCTGCTGTGTTCCCAGACATACAAGTTTATAGTTTAAAAATAACATAGAATGCATTTTTGCATTGAGCATCTCTTCTTGCTTCCAGATTAAAAATACAGACTCTGTTTTCCTGCTCTTAAGATCAATTACCTTTCATGCTGCAGCCAGATCTTCCATTTGTAATTTTCACACAATTCTCACAGTCATTTTTGTTATAAGAAAACAAATAAATTCATGCAAATTTCTTCAATCTTAGCATTAACAGTTGTAGACAGGTTATGTTAGGCTAAAGTTATCTACATTGGTACTTTAAGTTGGTTCTGAAGGGGAAAACAATTTTTAGAGAAGTGATCTGGTCTCAGCTTCCAGAAACATGCTATACAACAATTCAAATTTTCTCATTTATGACTATAAAAATTGATAATTAATTGTTGCAAGTCAAGAAAGACTGCAGTTACTGATTCTTGGGACTTTAACCCCAAAGTCCAAGAAAAAATAAATAAATATTTATAGATTTATGTCTCAAATTCACATAACACCTGCAAACAGCAAGGCGGCTTCCTTATTCTATCCATCAAGTGTGGTGACAGATTAATAGGAAAAGATATGTGAAAAAAATACTAAAAATAAATCAGTAGTGTCAAAAACTGTGATTGCATTCTGAAGAATTTTTGCTTCCACAAAGTTGCAATATTAGCATGTCACAAAATATTTTGTGTGTACAGAGACAGAATGATATTTGCATCTAATGCTCAATGCTCACAGAGGATTAAAATGTCCTCATTACAGAATATATCAAAATGCCTAAAGGCAACATCAAAGAGCAGGTAATAGGAGAATCACATGAAGTGCTGTAGACAGCCTACTGCAGGGGGTGGAGGAGCCTGGAAACACAGATAGCATGCCAGATTGTGCTACACACCCCATTCTCCCTTGGCAGTCTCTGGTAGAGTGCAAACAGTGGCACCACTGCTCTTCAGGGTGTCCAGAGTCCACAAAAACCACACAGAGCTTGAGACCTCTGATTTAGCTTGGTCATTTGGCACTTGACCTACAGCCCTCTGAAGAATGCTGCCTTTGAGCTTGGAAGGCTTCACATTAAGACCTTACATAACTAGCACATGGTGGACACGACATATTTCGCAAACCTTTTACAGATTTACTAAAAATTCACAGAACAGACACACACAATCCCACAAGTAAGCATCTAAATACACCTCCAAATTAAAATTAGATTAGAGTTTATACTGGACACATTAAATAGAAAATAATTAATTTATTAATTTATGAATAATTTAATAATATTTAGCATATCAATTACATCTCTCTAAATAAGAAAAAAAATTGCTGGATTTTTATATATGTTAGTCATGAAAATATGTTGTTACTGTGCCTCTACAATGTTGTGTTACCCACCACTGAAATTTTCCATGAAAGAGTACTTTCTTCCTCTATCGGGATCAATTTGTAAATTATAATTTTAATAGGATTTTTCCTAAATAAAAAATAGCCATCTGTAAATTACACTGAACAAAGACCTAGCATGTTTAAAGAGTTTCTGGTGCTCCATTAAGACCACTAGGAACATAAAAATGGTCTGACAAATACTAACGTTCCAAAAGGGATTTTGTTTAAATTGATTTTAAGTCAAAGTAATAAATTACTTTTCTTGTACATTCTAGGGAAACTAGTGAATCTAAGAGAACATTATGTGATCTTGAGTAAAAAACTGTACATTCTTGGAATGTGAAAGAATTGAAGTCATGCTTAAAGGGAGTTGGAGATCACTATTACAACCTTATGAACAAAATTATTTGTTTTGGTTTTACATCCTTTTCTCCTCAACATTATGGTAATGCCAGATTCTGCTTTGAAATCACAGAATTTATGTAGATAATAGAGAATTACAAAAACAAAAGCACAAGATAGGATTAAAGGAATAACATTGTGTAACTTTGTAGCTTTTATTCATTCAGAAAAACTTGTGCTATTTGTCTAGATTTTTGAGATCCTTGCCAGTGCCATTTATGAACTTCTTACATATAATAATGGATTTGTTCTCCCCAAATTGGTCCAAGACAGAAATAGAAACTGCCATTTTACCAGAGGATAAATAATACTTTCTTCACCCTAAATCGCTCAAAAATACTTTGGGCAACACTGGAAACCAAACCCACATTCATATGTGCACAGCTCATTTATGAAGTCAGGTTTTCTTCATAGTAAGGATGGATGTGGCAGTAGTGACATGATAATCAACACTTTACATGCATTAAGTCTCAGTAATAAGAGAGGAATGGCCTCAAAAAAGGTCAAATCTATATCCAGCCAGGCACTTAAATCAGCACCAGAACTGGAAACAAATTCCATGTGAACTTGACTTGCATCTGTGATACAGAAAAGCATTTACAAGATAACTGCATTTATGTATTTTTTAGTATTATCTCACCAGGAAAAACAACAACAACCAACTAAAACTAAGAAATATATACATTAAAAAAAAAAAAATCACTACTAGTTAAAACAGAGGCTTAGCCCAAAAGAAGGAAAGAAGATGGAAGTAGCATCCACATTTGCATGTTCTATCAAAGATATATTTCTGCTGTTTAAAACTGGGGAAACCAAGAGAAGATGAGCCCTGAGGATGATGCAACTATGCCCCATACTTTTTGTGCTGGCTTACATGTTTAAAATGCCTGTAATCCTGAAGTTTTAACAGCAACAAAGGTGTTCAAAAATGAAAGCTAGCTTGTACTATTTAGCCTTTGTGAATTGCAGCAATGGCTGATTTTGAGGAATATCCTTTTAACCTTGAAAAGGATTGATGTCTTCATGCAGTGATGTATGGGGATATATGCTCTGTAGTTATGAGTGATCACTTCACCTTGCAGGTTACAGCTATCTGTAGAGATCTATGTAGTTGCAGAAAGTATTTAATCACTGCATAGTTTGGCCATTGGCTGGATTTATAATCTCTGCTCTAACAGTGCAATTGAATCCTGTTTTTAAGTTTGGGGAAGCCGTATCACAACTGTGACAAAATTAGAAGTCTCAAGAACAAAAAACACCCAATCTCATTATATTGATTTGTTAACATGATGATGGAATTCTGAGACCATGGCAAATTTTGTTGCAAGCAATATTAATCCAAATAACAGTTAAAGAACACCAGTGTAAGATTAAAAGAAACACCTGACAAACTCTACCACACCCATGACTCAGATGTAAAACATCAGACTACCTTTCCATCCAGCAATGACCCAAATTACTCAAAAAATGCTGTTCTGACTCCTTTTTACACAGCCTTTTACTTTTGCATGCCACCTAATAATAAGCTATTCAGGACTGCAAGGAGGTAATTTAAAGAATGTGTTGCAGAAAGAACACAGATGTCACTAGCAATGAAAAAGCAACAGAAATTATATTAGTGCTCTAAGATGTCTCAAGATAACCTGTGTTTTAGCCTTTACTCACTACATCAAATCTTTAAGTCCTCAAGTTTTTCAGCTATTGATCTGGGAAAATAAAATTAAAACCACTAAAAGCAAACTTTCTCCTCCCCAAAAAGCAAACAACCAAACCCTAACACAGAATAACACTCCAACATCCACCTTAAATTTTCTGTAGTATCAACAGACAAGTTGTTAATAGTTAACATTCTAAGTTAGTTCATGTTCTGTTCATCAAAAACTGATACAATTCTTCCTTCCTCCTCTACCTACCCAATAAAAAATGTAAATTATGGACTGAGTCGCCTTTGTCCCCAATTTCTTACTGATTTATTCAGCATTCTTAAAGCTTTCTGTCATACTTCAGAAGAGTTTGATACATATTTCGAATTTCCTGGGTGTATTTTGTCTTTCCACTTGGATATGTCTACACCATATACTACATGTGCTCAATACATCTAATGTATCTGAGACATGACAATATCACTGTTCACTGGGAAAATATGAATGTGCACTTGAGGTTATAGAGACAGCCACAACACCTAGAGTGCTTCAGTAAAATCTCAGAAGACTTCAAGCATCAGAACCTTGTTGTCTAAAACTCTCTCTCATACTTTTTCTATGTAGCCTCCCATGGGCAGCTCTGCACAGCTCTGGCTCTTTCTCTCCTTCTTCTCTCTTCTTTCAGCAGTTCTAACTCACTCCTTCCTGTCCCTAGCAGGGCCACCTAACCCTGTCTGTCCCTTGCCAGACCTCCTGTCCTTCCCTCCTCACGGCACAGCCGGCAAACACCAACTAACTCAACCAGCCAACTCACTCATTTCATCATTAAACCCATAGCTGGGAGGGCAAGGCTGCTCCCACTCTTGAGCAATTAACAGAGCTGCAATATATCTGAGGCAAGATTGCCTTTAGCACAATCTGTCTCCCCACATTTCCTGGCATTATTTCCAGCCAAGAAATCCCAAAGAACAAGATGCCATCATAGGGAATTAGGAATGGGCCAATATTTGTCTTGCTACAAAGCATCATATTTACAGAGCCACATGTTTCACTTTATCTCAAAAGAACCAGCAGAGAACTGAGCCATTTGTGCCAAGCAGTTCTCTAGCTGAGTAGAGTTGGAGAGAGTGAAGACAACCATGTAAGTCTCTACCCAAAGAGACTTCAGAGAGGAGCACAAGTATAGGTTGCACTGATTGCTAAGGTTCCAAGTAGCAAGGCACAAGGAGAGTGAAATGGCCTGGGTGGAAAGAAAGTAAATCATAAAGTCAGTTCAGTAATGCTCAAGAACAGTCTTTGGCCACATGTATGCGTTTGTCTGTCTGTACATTGTGTCTGATCCTCCCTGTTGTGAGAAAAGTAATAATTCTGCCAGCCCTAGGGAAGATCAGTCGAACAATAAGGGAAAGACAATCACTTTTCCCCACTATAGATGGCACCATCAGCCTGAAGCAAGGCAATATTTTTGTCATCACTTCTGAAGAATCCAAATTTTCCTCTGACTCTCTGTGTGATCAGCAATTTCCTTAATGTCAGTTCTCAAAGAGTAGAAGAGAAGCTGTAGAACTGTTGAAAATATATGAGCCATAGACAGGGACCAAATGAATGAGTGCTATGTATAAGGCATGAGATTTGACAGATCTGTAGACACTGTTGCTAAATGATTCACAACCCTGAGAGAACCAAACTGACAACTTCAGCACTCTTTCTGAGAAATACTACTTTTGTCAGCCAAATTTCAAGAATTTCTAAAACCTTCCTAAAGAAAATGAGTATAGTTCCTCAAGATCAAGCAATAGTTAGAGCAACACAGCACTTCAGGATTAGAAAGGTAAAAAAACAAATTTAAAGATAAAACCTTAAACATGACAGATTTAAATCCACTTAGCCAATAACCAGAGGGCAATAATAAACATAAACAGAAAACCATAAATAAAAAAGCTCCATCCCTATGGCTCTTTGGGTTCAGGCTTAATAAAACTGAGATGACAGCAGAACTGGAACAGTTACTCATTGCCAAAGGCAAAGTTATGTATATTAAAACAACAGTCAAAATGCCATCACCTAAAACTTGTCACAAACAATGTTCCTCAGCAACTGGTTTTATAATCCACTCTACTGAAAGGAGCTTCTCTGAGTGCAGCAATGCATAAAACATCTCCTAAATTCTGAGCAAGCATGACAGCTTTGTTACCACAGGCAGTATTTGGTTGCATATGAGGGTAAGGGCTGTAGATACTGAAAGCACGTGGTTCTTTAGATACCTGCTTTTGAAAGAGTGTCTCAGTCTGTTGTCTCAAGGCAGAAAGGCTCATGAATATATTTGCCAAGACTAATGAAAGAAAAAAAGGGAAAAGCCTTTCATTCCATGTTTAACTACTGTTACCTTTCCCTAAAACAGAATATAAACATGTAAGAGTCCCAGTTAATCTTGTGTTTAGAAATGTGCATGGAAATATGCATGCCTTTGAAACCCAGATTGCCTCCCCTTCCTTCAACATCAAAAGCAGAAACAGAGCCTTAATTCAGCGTTGGATTTGGTGCATTCATATGCATTATTTATACTTGTTATTCCTGGGAATCAATATGTCACTCCTTCAGCCAGCCAAACATCCAGATCACTTTTCAGTAAACCCTTCCTGCCATGATTCGGCTGACAAGAACACAGATGCATTCAAGTTTAAGGGACTTCCTAGGTAAACACTTGCTTGAAGACCTCTAGAGAGAGCTGGGGAAATTATACTAATTGCAGTCACAGCAACCACTTCTGCCTATCTACAACTTTAGGTAAAACAGTCAAACATTTCAATTTTTAATGAAAAAAACAGTAAACAAGGCAAGTGAACAGAATAATAAGTATTAATTCCTAGAGTATAACTAAACCCATAAAATTTTAGAATCTTTTTCTCTGGAGAAGCAAATGTTCATCCAGCTGGTTGCTTTCCCTTCACCCCAGTGACCATCATTCACAGTTTGACACAAAACTCTTCTGGAGACAGCAAGGTCTGATTTCAGTGGCATTGATCTGTTGGTGCAACTCACCTCAGCCACTTGCCCATCAGTTTGCAAGCCATCCTCCTGCTACCACTAGCAGCTTCTACCAGTCAAACCTTGCATCCAAAGCTTCTCCAAACCTCACACAGTCCCATCTGAATTTCTTCTTTTTTTTCTAGACTGTTTCCTTTCCACATTTAGATGAGTGGCCGACAATTTTTCATTTTTCTTTTTGCTACAAATGTGTCTTAAATTTGTCACCTCATCTTGAGTAACGCAGTAACATTTCAGGTCCATTTGCCAATTCTTTCACTGCATCTCCTCCTCTCCCCCAAAAACATCAACTGTATCTTCCACCACCCCTCCTCTTCCAGTCTCCTTGGGAAGGCTGGAGATGCATTTTGCTTTTTGTTCCATCAGCTTGGTTCCAAGTCTTTCAGCCATTGCTCTTAAAACATTTATCCTTCCTTTTTTCATCCAGGGCTTCCACATGAAGGAGACCAATGTGCCGCAGAGAAAGCATCTGGTTTAATCATCCATATGCATTTGCACTTGCACCCAGATTCCTCAATATTTTTTCTAAAACAAAAATAGTATTTTTATGCATTTTTTATTTGAACTGACTAATCCCTGCCTGACCCGTGATGCACTTGGAATTATCTTCTTTCACCCATTAAGTCTTTCACTCATTTTCACATTTGTCCAAATAAAATAGGTGTGCAAAAATGTCTTCAATGATTCAGATAACTTGTTTAGTGTGATAACTGGTTAAAACACTGACAATCTGTTTCTATCACTAATATGATAATTCCTGTTTTATTGAGGAAACAAAAATACAATTCTTTAAAGTCTATTTTTAAAGGCAGTAAAGTTGTGAAAGCTAATGAAGCAGCACCATACAATCTGTAAAAACATTTAGGAGTTGCGTAACATGTTCTTTTGCATAATAGAATTCCTGTTCTGTATTAGGAAAAAGCAACTGTTTCTGTGAACTTTTAAATTTTTCATTCATCAGTATTTCCCAGTTATCACAAAAACAGTCTAGTAAGATTTCTACTTGAGAAAATTATGTATTAATTACCATTAACTACACTCTTCACTGACAAAAGTAAGTATTTTGGCTTAAGTTCCTGAAACAGGGCGATGGGAGTAAACGTTGGAGAAAAAAATAGCCAAAACCAAAAACTTAACCCAGAAAGGAGGGTTTGAGAGAAGAAAAAAGGGTAAGATCATTGCTACCTAAAATGCAATCAAAAACAAGCCAACTTTTGCAGTTGTTGACTCTGCAGTGACATGGAATAGCTAGTTTGGTAAACATTATTTGATATTTACCATCAGAGTCTCAAAGGAAAATCTCCATGGATATTTAAATCTCCCTTTGTTTCTCTTAAACTTGTCAGCAAAGAAAGATATCAGATGCTTTTAGCCAACATCAACACAAAGATAAAATTGTACACATCCAACTCTCTGCTAGCAAATGTAATCTTGAGAACAAATATTTCTTCTCTTCCATACATGCACACTTATCCCTGGTTACAGCAATACAAAAAAAACACATTTGAGCATACTTATAGAAGCAAGAGGGAATTTTTTAGTAAGCAAAGTTAAAAGTTATCAAATATGCAAAATTGTCTTGTCTGAATCCACACAAAAGCCATTTTAAAAACTAACAATGCAAAATATGGCTATGTTTCCACATTTAAGCACAAACAGGAGCACTGGCTAATTGTGCATATATATATTTATCTTTGCATGTGGAAATCTGTTGAGAGTTTTCTTTTTCTGCAATAAATTTAAACATGTCACACAGTATTCAGCCATGGCATGCTTGGTAACAAGGACTACAGTAGAATTGTTCCTTGTACATTGAAGTTATGAGTAACACAAGATAATTTGGTGAGCTGAAAAAGATTTAGCAAGAATTGGATTTTTTTACAGCTAAGTGAAGGAAGCAGAAAACAGAATTACTTGCTAATAAATAAATTATTTACTGATGGTGGGGGAAGGAGTGTTGGCTTAAAGAACAACATCACTAACAGCAGTCATTTCTTCTTCTTAGCCAATGACAGAATTTCAAACCCTTAGTATTGCACAAAGTCCAGGAAGCAAACCTGTTCCCAAAATTATTTATGCCAAGTAGAAAATTGTTTTACTACAGCCAAATATCATAAAAATGGAAATTTAAACATCACAATTTAAGATATACATTTTTAATGAAATAACTTGACACATTCAAAAATACTTTTTTCTTTTTTTTTAATATATGGACATAAACATTCACTTTGTTACAAAAATGCAAGACAAAATAAGGACTGTTCCACATTTCCCCAGCTGGAGAACTACAAGCAAAATACAAGTACCTATCTGTGAAAGGCTGACACGCGTTTCCCATTTTCTAGTTCAATTTAAGACAAACTTTGCACAAAGCTCCGTACACCAGCTTATTCTTTCATTTTTCATCCCCATATATAAACCAACATCCTTGACCTTACTGGTTAGGTCCTGTCCAATTTCCTAAGCCAGTGGTCTGGAACTGGGGACCTGGATCCTTACTTCTGTAAAAACTTTCTAACAAATAGGTGAATCAAATAACAGTAATGCATCAGGTGAGTTAATCCCACACTTTATAGAAATCTGTCAGAAGAACTCTGTAAATTTTGCTGCCATGTAAATCAATACATATCATCCTGGGCTTAATCCTTGTCAGCTGAGAAACAGGAATATGGGCCCTGGAGTTTGGAGCAACACCATTCCAATGGTCATGCAGGACTAATGCTCTTCCACATCTCTTTAGGATTTTATCTCAGAGGCATGTACAAAGGATGTTTCATGCACACTTCAAGAATTAAGCATTTTAAAACATTACAGACACAAATACTTCTGTTTCCCAGTGCTTGGAGTACTTCTTTTATCCAATAGCCCAACAGCTAAATCACTTTTTCAGGAAAGCATGAACAATGTTGTCTCTTCAGCCTGAGGAGGCTGAAATACACGTATTTCCCTGCAGCAAGTACATCCCTGGCATACACTGGGTGTCTGGTGTGACATAATTCACCTTCCTGCTAAAGCCACACCACTGAGCAAACCATGATTTGTGATTTACTGAACCAGAAAGAGGACTGATTCATGGCATGACTGTGACCCTCTCCCCTAGGGATAAAGATGTTCTCTTGGGAGAATACCTCAACCCCTTCACCTAGGCTTTCTGCAGGCTCTCATTCAATTGAGTGAGCATATGACAGTCTGCTGTCACATATACTTGATTTTCCTTAGGTCTGTATGAGGCCAAGAGCTAACTAAGCTTGATCTTACCAGTCAAAAGTATCAGCTGAATCTGTGATACTACAGCTAACAATACAGTTACAGGAAAGAAAAAGGAAGTATTCGTAAGGTGATACTGACCACTGAGCACTAAATGTAAAAGAATCCTCACTACTCTCATTCTCAAATCACAGTGCTTGTGGTAGACTGACTGGCAGGTAAATCACTTAAACCCCAAGCAGAACAGGGAAGAGAATTGGAAGGGCAAAAAGCACATAAAGGATCAAGATACAGACAGTTCAATACGTGATGAAAAAGAAAGGAAGAAAAGCAACCTCTCGCCACCAGTGGACCCATGCCCAGGCAAAGTGATGCCCCAGCAACAGCTATCCTGAAAAAAACTCTCCTCCTCTTCCCACACCTCCCAAACACACACATTTTATTGCTAAGCATAATATCATATGCCAGGAGACATCCATTTGGTCAACTGGGGTCACCTGTCCCAGCTCCGTCCCCTCCCCTAGCATCTCGTCCAGCCCCAGAGTTCTCACTGAGGTGGCAAAGTGAGAAAGAGAGAAAGCCTTAGTGCTGTTCAAGGACTGTTCATTAATACCAAAAACATTGGTGTGTTACCAACACTGGTTTGGTCACCAGCCTAAAATACAGCACTGTGTGGACTGCCATGAAGAAAATCAGCCAAATTTTCCACCCTCAGCTGAACCCAGTACATGCTGAATCAGCTCAGACTGCCTTCACACTCCTTTTAATTTCCAGGCCCCTACATTTGTCTTCTTTCACAGAATTAAATGTGCAAACAAGCAGAAACACCTTAGCATCCTCAGCTCAGGAAACAGATTTTTCTCTCCCACTTATGAAGACTTGGATGTTGAGGAGCTGGCTTCAGATGCTGCATCCAGCTGCTATAAATCAACATTTCCTTTATTCATTTCCCCTGTTATTCACCCAGTACCCATGGGAGCACAGGGATGAGATGAGATGAGAAATACTAACATGTGGAAAAGCTGAAGGTGTATCAGCACACCTGCTGCTATCATGACAGCACATGGAGAGCAAATGAACTCAGTTCTTCACTTTTTGTATGGATATAAATAGCCCATTTGGGGGAAAAAATGTACTATCTCCAACCAGAAGATTAGTATGTTATAGGAAGGCTATACTTTATGGGAGGGACAAGGAAAGGTCTTATTCTGATCTAAATTAATCCCTATAGAAAAACCACTCATCTCCATACTTTGAGAGTATTTGAAATTGGAAACAACATTGCACCTTCCAATAACCAACTTACTTGTAGGGTGCCTCAAGACACTGATAAGTGGATCCTACAGCTGCAAAACATTACAAGTCATTTACACCACTACAAAATGTTCCACAACAGTTGCAGCTTAACAGCAGTGACTCAAATCTGTCAGCACAGGCTGCACAGCAAATGCTCACCCCGGCTCGGTTCCTTCAGAGGCATTTTGGCACTGCCACCAGGCTGCCAGCTGCTCTGGCTGGTGGTTTGTAGCACATGAGGAAGCCTTGCATGGCACCAGCACAACCCAAGGGGAGCAGGGACAGCCCTTCTCCCGGGAGGAGGGAGGAGAGAGCATTGTCACACAGAGCTGATCTCTGCCTGCTCCACCAGCCCTAAGAGGTTCTTACTACCAGAGGGAAAGTCACCCCAGACTGTGACACAGAGTTATTGACAGTGGTAACTTCCCATGGCTGCAGCCAGCCACAGACAAGCACAGCACAGATCTGCTGTTTGCTTGTCATTCCTAGGCAAGCTAAATAATAAGCTCACTTTCACCTCTTGCCAAAGAGAAGAACCAGGAAGACTGCAGTTAGCATTCATTCTGGCACACATCTGCAGAAGGGACTTCTCCTTTCAACCAAGAAATCTTTCCTGCATTTCAGTATCTTTTTATAGAAGACATGACATAGACTGCAACCCATGTGATGCTACTGCGCTATTCAAATGAATTTGAATTTTGGAAGTAGGATTTCCTGCTACATGCTACCATGTATTTCAGGATATATTGAGGATGTTCCCATCATTCCCTGTTGCTGCCATCAGTAAAGCCAAATTTTCCTTGGCAAAACTTTTCTATCTATAGTATAGAGCATATTGATTAAACACATGATGTAGAAAATTAAATGGGCTGTGAAAATATATATGGCTTTTTCCTAGAATGAAGTGTTTTCAAAAGGCATTATTCTATGCTGATTTAAGTTAGTTACAAAGACAAATATGCAAATTTACTTGATTGGCATCTCCTAAGCTATGTTAATAAAGACATTTTTTCATCGGTACCTATGGGATGCATCTATGAACATAAGGCAGGATGCACAGAACACCCTCTACGAGATGATACACTCCTAGCTGAGTGAAGTTTTATTAAAGAATATTGGATTTTTCCAACTACAGAAGCAAGCTGAGTTTCTTGAGCACAGGAATACTACTGCCTAGATCCAACCCCCCACACCCAATTTTGTTGGATTTCTGTACCAGGTGCCCAAATCTCTGCTGTGCCCTTCACAAAGTGAATACCAGCTGCCTGTACGTAGCACAGAGGAGAGGAGACACAGGAGTGGTGCCCAGCTTGCAGAGGTGTCTGTGAGGAGAGCACAGAGTTCCTTTTATGCTTCTTGCCCCAAAGCACAAGGCAGAGCTGACTGTGCAACCACCATCCCTAGGGCCTGATTGTCCACTCCATTTCACATGTCATGGTTGTGCAGTGGAAATCAATGAAGTTATACAGCCAGAAAATTGGTGAAACAGAGACTGGTCCTCACCCCCTGAAGGGGTTTCAGTTCACTGGTGGGAGAAACAATCCTTGTACATACATTTGTCAATCTGGTCCTACTTATGTCAATTAAAAGTATTGCTTTTGACTTCAAGGGAGTCTAGTCACATTTATGCTCTGGGGACTTTTCAAGAGAAAGGTCTTTTTTCAGGTAGAGGTTAAAACCTGTACAGACTAATGAAGAACAGTATTTAAATAAAATTAACAATATTCTTTAAATTTGAAGATGCAAGGTATTCAAGTATTCAATGCAAAACAGCAGATTTCTAATCAATAACATTTTTTGAACACCTATCGTTAATACTCTACATCTGGCAGAAATAAAGAGATCTTTAATATAGGATTGATAATTTGTACAGGGTGGAACTACAGGTTGAGTGCAATTTTACACATTCTCTTCTAGAAAAACTCATAAATTCACATGAAACAGAAGATGCCATGCAGTGAACTGCAGTTTAGCAGCAGGGAGTAGGACCCAATGAAATGATGGCTACTGACCCACACAGTGACCTTTGCTCACAGTCTCACCAAACAATCACTGCTGAGGTCTGCTACATAAAGGACAGGACACTAACAGGATACACTCCAGGCAAGATGGTAACCTCTCCCTCCACTTAAAGTTGTTTTCAAGTTTTTCACACTGATGCAATCAAAAAGTTATTAAACTGTGGACTTTTTTTTTCATGCAAAATAGGAAATGCATATAACTTTAATAATGAAGATGATGATAACAATTTTTTTCCCCTCTTAAAATAGAAAAGATCACGTGGCATTGCCAGGTATGTAAACTCAACCTAGGAGCTCAGTTAAATAAGGAACACAGAACAGGAGTAACACATAGTGTGATTCATTCTAAAACAAACAACAAAGAAGTTGAACATTTTGCAACAAAAATTAAAAAGAGAAGTGAATGTAGAATGAGATTAAGTTTTGAATTATGAAAGGGTGCAAAAAATGCTACAATAGGCAGAGCACACAAATCCAAGAACAAAATTAAAAAAACACTGAGTGTTTTTCATTATGTCATTATTTCAGGTTCTTCCTAAAAGGAGAATCAGTCCTGCCAGAAGAAATAGATGGTGAGTTTTTATTCAGGGGGAAAAAAACCTGTTGCAATAACATCATAACCCTTTTAAGCATAGAAATATGCTAATTAGAACATGTGCTAACTACACCAAAAGTCTTTCTTTGATTTCCAAAAATAACTATTTCACTAACATAGAGAGTTTTAAAATTATTCTAAGCACTACAGCATTCTCATTTTGAAAAGAAATCCTTCTGTGTCAAAACATAAGACCCCATTCTACCTTTATGAAGTATTAGTGCACCGTTTCTCTGTGTATTAAACAAGATTTTAAAGTTATGAGAATACAGGGAACATTGTGTGAGTTTTTTACACTCACCTGTCATGGTTTAAGAATGAAATCCCTCAATTTAGTACTCCCACTAAAAAGAAGACCACAAGCCACTCCCCTCTCCTTCCCCTGAGAGACACAAAGGGCAGATATTGGTGGTTGAAATAAGACTACTGGAAACAGGATTAAATATTCAGAACATCTGTTTTTAAAGGTGCCTATTAGGAAGGTTACTTCAATAAAAATTGAGTATTCAGACCCCTGCCAGCCAAAGTTGCATGCCCTATTAGGCATGTCCAGCCTGAAGCAAAATTAGACTAAGACACAAAGCTTGAGAAGTTAAAATAGTGTTGAATGGGAAGTGAAAATATTTTTTTTAAGAAGTGTATATATATTTTGCAAGACCCTGGCATATTACAGAAATTCTCAGAAATAAAATTTTAACAGCTAATTAACCATAGAAGTTTATGCTTTTCAGGAGGACAGAGCATCTGCTGACCACAAGCAGCTTACAAAGACCATGCTGAAAATAAAAATACCCCAGAAAGCAATATGTGGGGATTTTTTTTTTTAAGAGCAGTGCACATGTGTGGCACCAGCAGCATACACTTGTTTGGGTACCAAATGCCTTCTGCTTCCCCTGACTGGAACATCAGCAGCACCCAGCCTGCATCCAAAAAGAGAGCTCAGTGGAGGTCTGAATGCCTTACTGAGTGAATTACTCTCTTCATCTAATGAAGCACAACCACTTTCACATGCTGTTTACAAGCAACATCATGGTGATGTATAGACCTTGCTAAAGGCAAAATTATATAGCAACACTTTTTAAAGAAACTCAGATGAAAATACAGGTCTTATAACAAATTGGGCTGCTATATCCTTGTGATTCTTTCACTAAGTGACTCAACTAAACATGACAGAATTTTATTAAAATATTAAATCTTTATAAAAATCTTTATGCATTTCTCTCTATTCAGCTTCATAAATGAAAGAAAGGTTTTGATTAAATGTAAGAAATAAGTTACATAAGACAGCTTCTGGTCTCTCTCACACAGGAAGGATTACAAACAAGTTGTGTCTGAGCTTGCACTGTAACCTCCCACCTTTGAATACCACCCCAGGGACCTGTTCATCCATACAACCACTGCCCTCCTCTGAGCACGAAGGGAGGTCAGGGCTGGCATGCCATAGGCAGCCTTCTCCTGTGATCATTGAACTCAAAATGTTTTAGCCAGACATGAAAGAGAGAAGATGGATAAAAACCAGCCTGACCTCCTCCACATTCCTGGGGATACTCAGAAGCTGCATGTCATCAGTGCAAGGCAGGACAGCAATACAGATGCTGTAATGAGATTGCACAGTTGGTGGCACAGTCTCAGCCTGATTTTTGATGCAAAAAAAATCCCAGTGTCTGGAAAAGGAAAAACAGAGATGACTAGAGTTGGTGAAGTCATCCCTTCACATTTTGCCAGGGCAAAGAGGACAGTCTCTTTTCACTCCTGATGCAATCCTAGGAACTGAGAGGATAACAGTTTATGTAGGATTCAATGTCGTTTTCAACAAGGCAAAGGTTCAGATTTATCCTCACTGTAATTAAGTATGATTTGGCTTGTTAGGAATTGTGAAAAAGTACCAATGACCTGATGAAGTCCACTGTTTATGCTAGGAAATGCATTCCTGTCAGAGGTGGGACTTATTCATGGGTGAATTTCAGTTTATGGGAAGAGAATCGCTGTGTGCTGGCTCCGTGCTAATGTGAAAGAAAACCACCTTAAAAATTAACTTTCTGACAACTCACAGAACTTCTGAAAATTTTTCTAACTATGCTATGGAAAAACAATTGAAACCTAAGGAAAAGTTCAGAGCATGGAGTATTACCAATATGCCTGACACTTTATGCAGTGGGTTCCAGCTTTTGTGAAGGTATGTAAATCCAGCTTCCTTCCACCACGGAGAGTAAACCTGAGATTTTCACACATCCCTCTCTTTTCCTTTCCAAACAAAGCACTTCTGTTCAAAACACTGATTAACACTCTCCTTTTAAACAATTAAAAAAAAAAAAAACCACTCTACCTGGAAGCACTCCAGTGTTTTATCTTGTAGATCTATCACTCATCTCATTCTTTGAGCTTCTTTGCTCTGAGGCATTTCAGAAGCACTTAGATAAAAGTCTACCCCAGCATAACGATGCTACCACAATAAATTGTAGGCAGGCAGCATCAGCACCTGGGCACCAACACTGCAGCAAGCCCCATGCTCCTTTGGAACAAGGAGCAGAAGAAGATTTCACCAACTATGTTTCAAATGTTTACTTTTGAGAGCTTGAAAATCCTATGGTGACAATTCCAAGAGTACATGTACTTTATTAATATGCTATTACAAGCATTTTTGTATTCTTTTTCTCTCCATGCAGCCTTACAATCACTTATCAATTGCACCACTCCAGGGGCAGTGTACTGCTGTGTCAGTGGGAATTAGTGTTGATTGCCTCACTGTACACCACCTATGTTAGCTTTTCTTTAAAAGGTTCTCACTACGATCCTGCTGTTTTATAGTTCAACTTAGGTCCTGCTGTTTTGTAGTTCAGATATAGCACACAGAAGTGTTTGGGTTTTCTCCAGGATATGTTTTACAGAACTGCATTTAAAACCAACATTCACTTTTATTGAAATCATTCATGCTGTAAGTTTTAGTCTGCTTGAGTGAAAAAGAACCTAAGATTTCTACAGTGATGAAATACAGGATCTTTTTCCATTTAGAAAAAAAAAACAAAAAAAGTTGTTCGACAATAAAAAATTCTACTTATATGCTTGTTCGATTTTTTTTTCTCTTTGTAAATGTAGAGTACATTTTCTGAAGTTTGATATACACAGCGTACATTTTGTAAAAGTTAAGTCTTACCCAAACTGTCCACACACAGATTAATGTTACTGAACAGCCTCACTTGGAGAGTGGAGGATTTGCTTTGTTCAACAGGCACCAGACACTGGCATCTCATTTCAAGCATGGCCTTCACTACAGAAAATTAGGAGCTGTGAAAAAAAAAATCAGTGGGCTATTATCACATTTCCCCCTGTCTTCTTACACCATTTCATCCAATCCTTGTACAATCCAAGATATTTTGATCCACAGCCTTCTGCAAGTCGGCTTAACATTTACCAATGTCTGGATGAGAAAGGTGCTGAGGCTCTGCCTCTCCTGATCAACCCAGGCTCAGCTGGGCCTCAGAGCTGAGCTACAGCTGGCCCTGGGAACCCCACACTGTATTGCTCTGTGCTTCTAGTGCTAATTCTCTGCCAAGAAAAAGCCATTTGAGGGAAATTTAAATGCCTTCTGCTATTTCTGGCACAGGGAAGGACTGCAAGGCATTGTTGGACCGATCTGCATTTTCAGCACTGAACAGCACGTTATTTATTCCACGTCAAGAATCAGATTTCCCCATATGAAAGGCAGTAAATACCTATACAGCCACAGAGACACTTTTAGATTGGGGAAAGTAAAACAAAATCACAATAAGAACTTGGAAAGGAGCCATGCTGGATCACATTTCTTGACAGTTGCTTACAACGAGCTGATCACAGAGTGGCTGCCAGACTGCTGACAGCAGGAGAGTTTCTATAGCAAATTCTATAAAAAAAAAGAAACAAAATGACAATTACAGTAACATTGATAAATCCATTAGCCTCTTACAGATACATTATGCCTATGGAACACTGAGGTACTTGATGAAGGCACTGTCACTGCCAGAAAGATTTTCTATCTGAGATAAAGCATGAATTAATTCATGAGATGCAACACCAATGGACATTCAGCTGCCTAACTCATAAAACTTCACCAAATCTATGACTGTATTTCAGCTCCTTCTAACTTCTGGGTGACCACTTCTCATATGTTTTTAACATATTTTGCAAAACCTTATTTTCCAAAATCCTGAGCTCCTACACAAAATATCAATATAGGGGCTCTTAGATTAAATTAGACTTTCTAGGCTCCAGTTAGTAGATTGTACTCTACAGATTCAAAATTAAACTCACTATACATGTTTTAGTTTCCTGCCTAGGAAACTAGAAGGAAGTCCTTGGATACTTTAAGTACCAAATATCCTACTACTTCAATCTGAAAGAGCTGCTATTTAACATGTATTAAATTTACACATTTGGAGATCATATATGTGCAATCCATGTTTTGTGCATATGTGTGTGTGCGTATACACACAGTACACATGTATGCAGTAAATGTCAGCTGAGTGCACAACCTACTTATATAGAAATTACAGAAAAATATTTTACTGCTCCTTTACTTCTATTAAACCTTATCAATGAAAGTCCAGAGCTTAAAAAAAACTAGTGAGAACCTCATGCAGAGATGGCCCTGCCAAAATCCATTCAACCACTTCATCCCCCTGTCAATTCTCCCTTCACTGACATTGATTGACACATAAACAGGGAGGATACAGCCAAGCAAAGTGGCACATTATTAATTGCACCATCTTCATTAATATTGCATCATGTGTCTCTGTGATGTAGAGAACTGACAATGCAAAAAGATGTCAAGAGCTTATCAAAATGTGCATATAAATATTTGGTCCAATTTTCAACATGAACATACTAGCAGTCTCTTCTTCAAGAGCCCAAACTGGAGAAAGGGTCGTTTATCATCTGCTAACCAGGGACAAAAGGAAAATAGCCCCAATTTCCCAATCACTCAGAGCTATTTGCATCTTTCCTGTGCCCCTTGGATAATTAGGCATCACTGCAGAATAAGAAATCCTCACTGTGCTACAGAGATATCTGTCTGTAAACAGAGCACTTCTATTTGTAAAAAAAGTCTTAACAAAAAAAACAGATAAGGAGAGGTCTTTATCAGAGTCACACAGAACTTCAGGAAAATCACTGCATAAGGACCAGTCAGAAGGAAGATTTCTAGATAGGAAATGCCAGAATAAATAGAAAGCCATCTTTTCACCCAAGTGTAAGAGAACAACTGCATCTTATATTTGGGTTGCTTGTAACTGTTTAAAAATATCTAAACAAACATCCAGTCTCAGTCAGAGTGACAACAGTGTGTGCCCACAATCAATGTGGATTTAAATGAAAACATTTGTGGATTGTTTTCACAAGGGCAAGAGACCAGGATTAATTAAAGAGGTAATTGCAGCAACTGTGAGTGCTGCAGAGTCTGAAAGGATCACTCATTTCAGCAAGTGCAGAATGGGGAGTTCCTCACCCATGTACTGATTAACATTTTTCATCTCTGAGCAAAGCTTTATGTGTTTAGCAACGAATAACTGCAAACAGGACAAATACAAGGAGAATGTGCAGAATCTCTTTTGTGCTTTCCACCTTTCTCTGCTTCTCTTGGAGACTAAGAATTTGGGCACTTGAGCACTGGCAGAACATATATTATTACAGGTCACATGTAAAACTGTGACCGTCCACAATGAATCAAATAAATAAATATGCAACTGAGTGCAGTATTCTTCATCCAAGTTTAACTCTACAGCTGTCTCAAAACAGAACCAGCTGCTCCCAGAACAGGAATGCAGAACTTTCCCAGAGTCAGGAATTGATTTCTTTTCTGCCTGTACTTCAAGCCTTTCTTCCACTTTACCACTTTGTAAGAAGCCTCACTGAGCACTTCTTACACAGAACTGAGATCCCAGATGGCATCCTACCATAATTTGGGTAATATTTTTTTGTCAGAACTACAGTTATTAATAATTAGAAATTAATAACTCAAGGGACATATTGTCCTGAGAAACCTGTCAAGCTATCTTTTAATCTTGTAATTAAAGTTCAAACATTTTCTGTCATGTAAAAATCTATGCATTTTAAGAAATATTTCAGTCATTAGTGTGTAATTTCATTCATTTATAGACAGCAGTATGCTGTCTATAAATACTTTAATTAGCAGACTGCTAATTAAAGTCAGCATGGAATTTGGAGATTGCCTAGTAGATTTATTGCCTTCCTCTTCACTTATCTCTGATGGTTATCTTTTATGCTGCTAGATGCAAATACAAATTCATGCAAATAATGGTTCCTAAACCTGTTTATTTTCACTGATTTTTTTGGGACAAAGGTAACTTTCTTCATAGCAGCCTGTGCAATCTGTTCCCTGCATTTGAAGCTGAAACAGTGTTTACACCACACCAACATTTTGGCTATTGCTGGACAGTTCCTGCCCGGGCAAGAACCAAGGTTTTCTCTCAGACTTCACATACACTCAGAGTCCAGCAGATCAGGGGTGGGCAAAAGGCTGGAAGGGGACACAGCTGGGACAGCTGCCTGCACTGACTAAGCAGACATTCCATTCCATACAGTGCCATGCTTAGCAATAAAATCTCAGGGAAATGGATAGGATACAGGGACGTTCATGACAGCATTTGTCTTCCCAAGAAATAATTGCACATATTTAATAGGAGAGGGAGAGATGATTAGGGCAGGAGTTTTGCTGTGGGCTGGGGTCAGCCCACCACATCACTCCTGAATATTTTCTGGGCATTTCACTCACTGTATTCAAATCACCACTTAAGTGATCCAGCAAGAGAAATACCCTGCACGCCTTCCTCAGTGAAAATAGGCCACCTCTTCTTTCAAGTTGACCTTGGTAACTAAACAAAGTCATCAAAATCTCAAAACTAAGCAAATAATCTGGAACAAGGGATACATTTAATTTGATACAGAGTCATAGAATATTCTGTGTTGGAAGGGTGATTCACAAGGACCATCAAAGTCCAGCTCCTGGCCCTGCACAGGACAGTCCCAAAAATCACACCATGTGCTTGAGAGTATTGTCCAAACCCTTCTTGAGCTCTGTCAGGCTTAGTGATGTGACCACTTCCCTGAGGAGCCTGTTCCAATGTCCAATCACCCTCCAGGTAATTTTTTTTTTTCCTAATATCCAACCTAAACCTCCCCTGACACAGCTTCAGGCCATTCCCTCAGTTCCTATCTCTGGTCACCTCAGAGAAGAGATCAATCCTGCCCCCCTGCTTCCCCCATGAGGGAGCTGTAGAGCACTTTATCTATATAAATATAGACAAAATGTTTGTCAAATATTGAGCTTTGAGTATTTTTGTTTTTAAACAAATACTACATGAGAAAAATCACGTGTTTCTATTGAGAGTACCAATATCACCCTGCAATTTTGGTGCAAACTGATCAAATTCTGCTGCTAATCACAAATTGATCAATTTTTACTAGAAGAGTATGAAGAACTATGGAACAATTTAAGTAGTACTAAATGATTTGAAGGACATTGAAGAATGTTCTTCTGCATACACAAGGCTTTCACAGTACAACTGTTTAATATTCCAGAAATACCCATGCAGTGATAATTCTGTTTAAACATTTACCTAAGACAGGACCCTATTCCATCAGAGCACAATACATTTGGAAAGAAAGATTCTCACATGATAATAGCTTCTGCCCTATCCCTCTGGCACAGGAACAACAGATTTCTTTATTGGCAAGGCACCCAAGTAACTAGGCAAGATCTTGAATCCCAGTGCCCAGTCTTCCAATTTTGATAGGCAGACTGTAAGGAGGGAGGGAGCAACCAATTTCCATCAGTACACAAGCAAACAGGCAGAAGAGAGCAGAATGTTCATAACTAAGCAGAATGTGCCAAATATTGAGCTATCATTAGTTGAAGGCAAATCTTCAAATGCTTCGAAATCCCAGCCTTCCCCTTTAACAGCTGCAAGTAAGCAATTTTCTCCCAGTTCCACAACAAACCTAACATCAGTGAAGAATCAATTACTTGTGTTTCAATAGTCATAGTTACAAATACTCCCAGAAAGAAGTAGTAGTGTTATAAAGGCCTTGTGCAAAGTGAATAAGTGGGTCGGAAACTATTTAACCACCAAACATGCAACTATTATTGAGGAAAACAGCACAGGAAATGCTTCTTTGAAATTGAAGTGAGGTACTGGAAAAGGAGTTGTGCAAAACAAGTGGTTTGATCAGTCTTTGCCATTGTGGCTGTCTTGGGTTATGTAACTAAAAAATGCATATTCTATTTCATCTGTTGAAAGTAGATGGGGAGATGTTTTTCTTTCTCTCTTGTAACTCCAGGGGGGAGGGTGGCGGATGCCTTCTGACAATAGGCCAGCTGTTAAAACCAGGTGCAGCAATGTTTCTTATCTCTTCCATCACTGTCCACACTCCAGGTGATATTTTCTGTTAATGGGCCATTAAGGCTCCCCAATGACATGACACATTACACCATCCCATTGTGAGATGCTCCACCCAGTGAGGGGGGAGCCAACCATTCCCGACCCAGATAAAAACTGAGGTGTAGGAACACCAAGCAGCCTGTTTGCCACTGGATTGTCAGAGGAAGACCAGACTCATCTCGCCATCACTGGACCCTTTCTACAGGATCATCTCTACTCCAACAGAACCACATTTGTTTCTCCAGAAGGATTTATTTGGACACCCTGAACAGGGTATCAGGTTGTATTTCAGACTGTCAAGGTTTCTAGGATTTTGTTTCTTTGTTGGTTTGTTTTTGTACTACTACATCCGTATTTTTACTATTCCTAGTAAAGAACTGTTATTCCATTTCCCAAAACTTGGCCTGAAAGCCTTTAACCACAAAATTATAATAATTTGGAGGGAGGGGGGTTTACATTCTCCATTCCAAGGGAAACTCCAGTTTTCCCTGGCAGACACCTGTCTTCTCAAACCAAGACAGTAGCTCAGTTCTCCTTCTTTATACTTCAGGTCTCAAAGCCTAAACAAAGAATAACAAAGTCTATTTGATGGGCTCCCATCCGAGAAAGAGAATATAAGAGTTACAGAAATACTCATGAATAACATTGCCCACTATTGTTCTCTATCAGTATGTGACATGCCATGCTAAATCCAATGCCTGCAAACAATAGAGGGGATTTCATTTCCATGCAAAAAACCACAATTCATAATGCTGACTGCACACTGTATGGGATGGAAGGGAGTGAGAATCAATGAAAAGTAGGATTGTCTGATTACATGAAGAGATTTAACTGCTGACACAAACATATACTCTTCAAAATCAGGTGTACAAAAGGCTTCAATTCATCTTTTGAATCTTTCTTTCAGTGACTAATAACAATAAAAGTGACAGTGTCTGGCTACATATAGATTATGAAGGAGTAACTACAAACACTAACATTTCAAGAGTAAAGAAAAATTTTTCAGTGTTTCTTTACTAGCAGAGAACACAGGAAAATAAAATTACAAAGATCTTTACATAACCAAACTGTATTACACTTGATTGCAATAGCTTCCACATTTACCATATTTTCTACACATCCCAGAGGAAAGGAGAGAAGTAGTGACCTAACACCTTAAACATGGAATAGAAAACAAGTAACAGATACTTGTCTTCTGCATCCATTTATTGCTGCAGTAATGTAATAGACAACACCATAGAAACCATAAAGTTGCAAGATCTCCTCCAGGAAAGAATTTATAATGTCATAGGAAAACTCATTCACTGTACAATATTTATATCATAGTTATTCCTAGAGGCCCCAAATACCACTAGTTCAGGCATATTCAGAAGTGCATAACTGGGCTCTGATTCACATGGCAAATGGCAGAAAGGGGGAAGTAACACCTATATGGCCCTTTCCCAGCAAAAAAAACCTTCATCCTTTAAAAAAAAACCTAAAAATAATCAATTCTCTTCCAGCATATTTACTCCTGCCTAAACAGAGAAGAGTTTCAAACTGAAATTTCTGCAGCCTAAATAACATCTCACATCTTCCATCCTACTCCGACAATCTGCAGCAGAGATATTGTTGAGGGTTAGATTTGCTTTTCTTTCACTTACACAGTTTTTTCCCACAAGTTTCCAAGAAGCCTTAATGACTACTTAGAACAACAGGGATTACTTGAAGGACATGGCAACACAAGGCTACACCTATTGTTTTTTAAGTCTCTGGGAGTGTCCCTCAGAGGGGAGAGATGAAGCTTTGGGAAAGGTAAAACAACAGAGCTGGGGGAGAGGAACTCACTCTTGCTCTCGGCATCGAGGAGGATGGATGGTCAAGCCGCCCCTCCCTGCAGGAAGAGTTCACGGCCATCACTCTGCCTCTGTCTCATCTGGGGAAATCTGTGGTCATCTGCTCGTGTACCCAGGAATCCTGAGCTTGTTTTGTCCAGCCTTCCCCCCCCCACCACCACTGTTTCTTCAGAGCTTTGAGGTTCCCCTGCTGCTCTGTAGCCCAGCACTGCCCAGCCCTGCCGGGACACCCCTGCCGCTCTAGCCCCCAGCACAGAGCTCCTCATCTCACCCACCAGCCCGGGACTTTCCACCCTTCAAGCTCAGCCTCTCAGAGTCCTGCAGGGGCACCAAGATTAAACTGCCCTGGGCTTTTGTAAAAGAAAGGTTCTTGGTTCTGTTTATTATTAATGCTGTAGTTGTTGTTTGGTTGTTGTTTTGTCATATATACTAGTAAAGAACTGTTATTCCTATCCCCATACCTCTGTCTAAAAGCTCCTTTAATTTTTTTCTTTAAATTGGAACAATCTGAAAGGAGGGGATTCGAATTCTCCATCTCTAGGGAGGTCCTGCCCCTTCCTAGCAGATACCTGTCTTTCAAACCAAGACAGATATGAAATCAACAAACCAGGGGAGTGTAGAGAAAAAAATCCTAAATTGCACATTTGTCAAATATCACCCCTACCCTTCCCTCGTCTTTCATGCAGGGAACAGTTAAAAGCCCATCCTAATAAAATTATAAGCATTTGCTTGAAAGTATGAGGTGGAGGGGGTAAATACGTGTTCACTTTTTTTCTTAATGTCTGCCTCCCAAACAGGAACAGGGACTCCTCACTAAGGAGCAGTCATCATTTTGCAAGCAGAGACAAACAGATATTGAAAAGGTTACTTTGGAGGCTGGTGCCTTTTGGAAAAAAAAAACAAAAAAAACAACATTACTTGACCAGAAAACTCAGTGTCTTATTCACGTTTCTTAATATTCTGTATCTAATAGTGAAAAGGCTTCCGCCCCATTAAAATCTGAATAAAACCATATTAAAAAAAAACAGCTTCAGATGTGTTTTCTAGCGTAGCTGAAGTGTTTTCACATTGGCTTCAGCTCAACAGAAACACATCAAAAATGAAGAAGCCATGCCGAATAGTAATATATTTAGCAATTTCCATTAACAAATAATCCCACAATGTTTGATTTTGGGGTGTTCAGAGACAAGCAACTGACAAGAACTGAGAAATATCTTGTTCAAATCAACAGGATTTCTAGGCTGAGCTAGATCTGGCCTAAGTCCTGACTACAAACCTTTTTCTCAGGGTCCTTGGGTCTAATCCTTTGCACACTTAATTTTTGTTGGCTCAGATTTGCTAGCAGTTTGCTGCTTTGCTCTGGGTTTAAAAGACTTTGAAGCTGGAACAAGTACTAATTAGAACATTTCCAGTGAAACAGGTTAAAGTTTTCGCCTGGAAGATATCCAAGATACAGTGGGATTAGTTTCTAGCTAAAGCAGCTGAAATTAAACTCTTGGCTTTTCAAAGTTAAAAATGGGCAACTTCTGTGCAATTTCGTTGTGCAGTATCATCAAAACACTCCAGTCTTGTTCTAATGTGGGAAAAAAAAAAAAGACAAAACCTGTAGTCCCAAAAAACTGCTGAGAATCTGAACTGTTTTCTCTGTTCATTTTTTGTAAAATACTCAAGATACTCAATACCCAATAGTGTATGAAATTAAACTGCTTTGTCATTATAACTGGGGGGGAGATGAAGGAACCCATTAGATCATTACTTAGACACTTGTTCTTCACTGCAAGTACAGAAATTGAAACCTACTTTCTACATCTCTTAAATTCTAAACCCTTAGATAACATTTTGAAGTAGAACTTCCAGGACTGCATTTCTTGATCTCATCTGAAAGCATGGCAGCAGCATGTTGGGAAGGGGTAGCAGAGATGGGCTCACAGATGTTCCTATGCCAGAGACATCACCAGACTCATGTGCTGGAACAAAATAAGGATGAAAGTAAATATTAACTTGAGACCTTCCTTTGTTTCTTCCCGCTTTACCAAGATATCTTCCTCTATAATTTGCATAAAACTAATTATGGGCTTTTTGAAGTAAAAGATCTTTTTGAATCAGGTCTTATGGGCTTTGCTATACATCCATTCCTTCAGACTCTAAGCCAGGCTCCAGATTAGCTCAGTCACCACTTAAACATAATTGTCTAACAATCTGGAAAAGCACCAACTATATGCAATAAAAGCATGAACATAAGAAATATTATTACTTTTAAACATTAATCAAATACCAGTGATAATTCCCCATAGTGCTGAAAGAGTATGTGTAAGGAAAGAATGATATATCCCTTTAAAATTACTGTCCTCATTTATTAAATCCTCCAGATGTATTTCACAGATCTTGTCTGTTCCTAATCATCTTCTTTTATGTTCTTTAGTGTAACATTGCCAGATAGTCAAAGTTTCCAGAGGGGACATTGGCATGCTTCTGTACCTAATGTACCAAACCATGTGCCCATCAAAAATTCACAAATCCCATGGAGGCACTTATATTTGAAAACCAAACTCAGACTCTGGAGGTCAAAACAAGTAATGAGCACATATGACAGTATCTTTGCCACATTAAGTGATTTTTATCAAGCCCTTTGATTAAAAAAGAACAGTGAGATCTGACACTGCAGGTATTTTGCAGCACATCACCTGCAAAAAAAAAAAAAGGTTTTAAAAGCTGCATTTAGACAAACATCCCAGAATTTGCAACCTTTTTGAATTGATGCTGCATGTAGAAACTATAATCTATACATACTGCTAGTGCCATAGACTGGGTAGGAATGGATTACAGTATACTGAGACTTGCAATAAAAAGACCAAAGACACAACTTCAATTTGACACAGGAAGAAGGAAAAAAAATCCATAGCACTGCCAAAATTCCTTAGCCCTGCAGGAGAGCAAAGAACTTAATTGAGATTCCCAGGTGCTCCCAAGCAGCTGCCCATGCTGTACATAACAGCACAAACTACAGTTTCCCCATGGTCTCTGCCAGACTTGGCAACTAGAACAGAAAAGGAAAAAGGGTTTTCCCTCTTGATCTCCATAGCTGGTACAACAGGTTAACACACTGTTGTACACCCAATCATCCCCACAAACAAACCCATCTCTATTAATAGCTAAGCTTGAAACTCCACAAAAAGATTAACACTGTCATCCTGACCATCTCTATGGCTGAAGGGGGACACCCCCAGTCTGGCTGGGTACAGGTGATAGAACTCTTACACTTTTATTCCATTACTGACTTGTGATATGATGAACACAAACTATCAGAGTTCAGGTCAGGATTACACTGCTTTTCAGCTCTTGTTTCCCAAGTCCTCATCTTCTCAGAACATTGTAACTGCTAACAAGACTTTATTCTGCAGTTTCCACTACACATACGTAGTTCATTACACGTTTGTATATTCTCAGACTTTATTCTCCTGTTTCTACGCATCGATTTCAATTCTTCTCTAGTATTATTGTCTTCTCACAACTGAGTTATTGGTATGAACTATTTAAAACTCATCTGTGTGAAAGTGCCATGGAGAAGCAAAACACATTGCCTTAAAGATTTGATAGTTTTATATAGTCACAAAAGAATTTTCTGCTAAATAAAATATGAAAAGCACCCACCATAAGTAATGATGGGAAAATTCATCTCATTCCACAGAAAATAACATATTCAAAAGTTAAAAATAAAGTCTTTCAAGAAATATAATCTAATTTGGGGTACAACTTCCTCCTCTCCTTTGTATTCATGAAGTTTAAACTTTCTCTGTAGGTTTAAATCTCTTCCCACTCATCTTTTCTTTTTCAGCCAGAAAACCAACAGCACTGATGTCCCAGTGATGAGGAATGACTCACCAGCAAGTGCTGAGTCACAATCACACCAAATACACTCTTACATCTTGATGGAGCATCAAATTCAATAGCTTTGCTTAGTCACTTGAGCTTGCCCTAATTCCTATGATTCACTCAGTTTCAAAACTTTGATTTCTGATTTCTTGTTTTTGCTTGCAGTATATATTCTGTTGTATAACTCTTACACAACTCTTAAAGCAGAATTGTTGCACACCCTCACTCAGATCCCGGGCTTCAGACACACGGTGTGTCACTTATCAAATCCAAGAGGCCAATATGCCACAGGGCACATTGGATTAATTTGGAAGCTCTGATCTTCCACTCCTTGCACACCTACAAAGAATTCCAGCTGACATCGGAAGATACAGGCATTAGGATTTCATCCTGCCCTGACTCATGCCAGCAACAGCCTACCATCAGCTAAAAGTGTGACCTTTCTCTGGAAGGGCTCCTCAGCCTGACAAGGTAAGATACAAGAAGCAAGTGCTCAGCAGTTTATGCAGAGGGTGAGGTATTTCACTGTGATTAAAGAAGCCAGTGTTGGAGTGACAGATTTCCGATTCCTTAGTCATTTCAGTTTGTTACCTTTTGTTCTGTCTGAAGGCAGATAAAGCAAAATTACTTTACCCAACTGTTTATCTGTTCATCCAACTACTTACATATGGAAGAAGCTAAGTTTGGCTTGAATTTAGCTAAGGTAATAAATTTATTTCTCTTCACTGAAATCGACAGCAATGTTTTATCTAATTTCTCCTAACATTTCAGCCATAATCCAGAGAACTTCTCTAAAAGGTTGCAGGCAGTCTAGCATAGGGGGGACGAAGGAAACTCATCAGAGAGAGGGAAAGGCAGACACAGTGAATAGGTTTCTGATGACTACCACACTGCAGTACCTACAGGAGGCAATTATCACAGCATTGTTATTTATCCTTCTGTCTTCAGGCACAGTTTTTGTGCTTTCTCACTGTGCACTTCTGCAGCAGCTGCACTTACAATCGTTGTGCTGGATTAGTGGTTAATAAGCCTGTTAGTGCTGAAGGCACTCAGCCAGTTATATACATTCAGAAAAGTTTCCCTTATGAAATGATACTGTGAAGAAGGCAGGGGTCATCTCTGGGAATTTCTGGGAATAAAATAGACCACACAAAATCATATGGAGTTCATAGAAATCCTACAATAAAGGTCATATGTCTTTACCCTTGCTGAAGGAACTACACCTTTGAAGTTTCTTTGGCCAGCTATTCTGACTTTAAGAACAGTCAATAGTGGTATTAAAAAAATCCAAGTGAAAAAATGTTTAACCTTTTGTCATAATAAATGAAGTGTAGATCATATGTTCTCCACAGGCTGAGTGTTCCCAAGTCCTCCTCCAGGTGCTTACTATACTACTACATTTTCTAAAGAAGCTTA
The DNA here is from genome assembly GCA_013400215.1 of Cisticola juncidis. Lineage (NCBI taxonomy): Eukaryota > Metazoa > Chordata > Aves > Passeriformes > Cisticolidae > Cisticola > Cisticola juncidis. The sequence continues at coordinate 193,860 of VXBR01003457.1, forward strand.
CCCTAGTTACTCTTTCTCTAAAATATTGCCCTTCTCCATTACATATTCTAATGTAAGAAAATTAAAGGTATATCTCAATCAGTCTAAAGAACTCTGCAAGAAATGCATTTCCTACAGGTACCTGAGATTCATAAAACTATCCTGACACCATTACTGTAGACATCCAAGATCTACCCCTAAAACAGAATGCAAAGACAGCCGTGACAAAATTAATTCTACTTCTCCCTTTCCACCTAGGCTGAATTATTGTCTATAATAATGTCTATATCCATGTGAGCAGGAAACAAAATGCTTCAAGAGAAGAAACAAGAGATCCACCCCAAAGCAAATCATGGCTTGGTATCTTAACACTCACCTGGTTCTGGTGACTGGTCTAGTCTAGGGGATAAGCTTGAATCCAGGCCTCACATTATGTTGGAAAGAATGTGATGGTGGGTTTAGTAAAAGCAACCTTGGCACCTGCACGTCCTTTTAAAATTGTACTTTATTCAAAAGCTGAAAAAGTTTCATTCAAACCTGACTATCTTGAAGCTTTAGACAGAAAGAATCTCATTTTTGACATAATGATTTTGTTTCTGCTGAGAATAATACTTCACCAGGAAAATACCAAGCAACTTTATGAAAACCTACCACCTTCTTTGTATAGAAGTACAAAACACCACCCTGCTCAAAGGATATGAACTTGTATTTCTAATTATCAGTTCCAGCAGCAGTGGCCAGCCAGTATCTCTCTTCTTTTCAGAGCTTTGACATGATAAATGTTGGAGAGCTGCTACTGATATCAAAACTGACCAGCAGGACCACAGCTGGAGGGAAGAAGAAGCAGAAGATTAGGACAAAAGTAGTAAATACGCTATGTATGGCATGATTTTATATGCCTTATTATTCAAACTGTAAAAAGACTCCTTCTAAAATCCTCAAATCCTGTTTTTAACACAGCTGTCTGCTCATGCAGCTCAGTGACCTTGGTGCACAGTAAAAACCAATACAGTTACTGAAGACTGATTTCAATAACTTTCTGGAAAAGATCCAAAGCAGCTTCTGCAGTCTCTGCATCAAAAACAACACAGAAAAAGATTTTCAGAAAGTAGCTGCTCTTAAATCTGGTGTAAGACTTGCACAGTTTTCTGCAACAAATTAATTATAACTTATTTTCTATAGACAGTTGTCCTGATTCCAGCCAGGACAGGGTTAATTTTTTCCAGTATTTGGGGGGAAGGCCAGGTTATTCTGCACCGCCTCACACCACTGCCAGGGAACAGGAAAAAGACTCCCTTCCAGGGAGAAGTGGTTCCTTCCCTAGCTCAGGGAGCTGTCCAATATTGTCGATTATTGGTTGTTTCCCACACGAATCGTTTCTTTTCCTGCACCCTCTGTCATTAGTATTGTTGCTATTATTGTTTATTTACTTGTCCCATTGGTGTTTCCAGTAAATTGTTCTTATCTCAACCAATGATCTTTGCCTTTAGGCCTCCAATTCTGCTCTCCATCCCAAAGTGGGGAAGGGGAGGGCAAAAGTGGGGGGAGCAAGCAGCAGTGTGGTTGTGGTGGGAGCACTTAATTGGGGAATATCATTCCTAAACCATGACAAGACTGTCAGGCAAATACACCCCACCTGCTACTTACCACGGCTACACACTGGGGTTAGCAAAGAGCTACCACTCTTCTATTCTTGCATCAAACAGTACAATGTTTGCTTAACTACAATTCATTCTAATCAATGGAAGAGTTTTATTTCTGAATTGTGGCTTTTTTCCATTGTCCAGGCAAAGTGCTGCAATGCTGGTGCTTCGTTTTTTAAAACACTTCATTACTAAGTATTTGCTAGTTTAAATATAGCTATCCCTTTGGCTAACAAAATATTTTATTCTACCACTGGACCCATCAAAGCAAAGAAAAAAAAAAGAATCCACACCAACCAACACTGGTAATCTATGCAGTAGCCAAGTGTACCAGGATATTAGTTTATACACAGAAATGAGGATCTTCTTATTCAGAATGCAAATCTCTTCAATCATTAAGTGCTCCATCAGGAGTCTTGGACTGCAGTTCTCTGCACACAATTTAAACTGCTCTCTGCAAGATGGCAAATATATATTCACAGAGACAGAGACTAAAACAAATATCAAGGCACAAACAAAACCAGACTTTAACTAGATTGAACAAAGGTAGCTCAGTCTCTTCAGTGACAGAAATGGTCTTGATGTCTCTTCATATCTTATTGGAAACTATTTAAACAACAGTGTTTTCATATCCTCATTCACACAGATCTTTCTGTGAAATATTTACCCCTGACCAAGTGGACTATATTCCTTATTTGCGATTGGTCAATAGTGCTTTTTGTGTTCACTGGATGTGCAATGTTTGCAATGAGCTTGAGGTAAAGAAGCTTCTCAAAACTCTAGAGAATAAAATCTGGAAAGATCAAGCTTCACCAGTCTGTTAGCAGGGGGAGAAAGAAAAATTACAAAAGAAAATAGAAAATAAAACAATATTGCTTTTTCAGATTTCAGTCCTGCCTTCAAAGCAAACTCCCTCAGAAAGACGGACCAGCAAGACTTTAGAACACATCTGAGAGATGTGACAAATCAAGAATCCAGTAGGGTGCTGATGTCAGACTGCTTATAAGATGTGCCCATCTAGGAGAAAAGCCACCAGTGGTTACAGATAAGATCTAAAACCTGTAGTTCACTCCCTTAAAAACTGTCAGAATTACAATACTAAGTACTCATCATTATTCCTGAGGACTTGCTGTACTGCATGTATTTTAAAAAGCAAACAAAACACACAAGCAGCAAGGAAAAAAAAGAACAAAAAATAGAAAAACCCAAATCAAAGAAAATAATGTATTTCTGAATCAAATCACAACTTTAAATGCTGTGAAAAAGAATCTCTTTCTTTCTATAGGGCCTTTTAATGATTTACCAACTTTTGTCTTTTTTGCCTTCACACATTTTCTTTTCAGGCTTTCATGGGCCAGAGGGAAAAAGACGTTTCTTAAGCAGAGACAAGAGTTATGTCTAACCATATCAGCTGGTTGGCAGAATTCTGACAGATGTCACATAGATATTAGCAGGTAGGAGATAGGAATTAATGGGGAAACAAAGGTGAGGATGTTCTTGCTGGAGAAATTACCAAGTACATTGCAGCCAAAACTAACATTTTTTTTTTTAATCTACCAATTTATCACCTCTCTCAAGTTTCTTGAAAAGAGAGACTCTGCTGCACTCTTTGCAAATTTGCACTTTGGCTTATTTTACTTAAATGGGAAGCAAATGCCACACTTAAAGAGATACCACAGAAAAATAGACAAGATGTCTCCACTCTTTTATTCTTGAACTTGTATCCTTACTATGTCCTTTCTCTTGACTTGTCAATGTCAGGCAGGAAGTGTAATTTGGGAAGGAAGCATTGCTGCAAAACTGAGGTCTTCTAGAAATAGTCATTGTAACCACATGGCTGGTTAGAAAACTTTCACCAATTCTGAATCCATAGCTTCTCTTCTCCCCCGACCTTTTCAAAAATAATGAATATTAGCCAATTATAAATTGCTAATAATTGTCTTGCACAACAACAAAAAAGATTTAAAAATCTTATATAAAAAGTCATAAAGATATGCTTAATGGCATGCTGTAAACACAAAGTAGCCAAGGCTTTCATCATGATTTTATTTTGCAAATATAAAATCACATATATCTTTCATTACATTTGCTCACAGACACTCATCTTTCCCAACAACAGAGGTATCTTTGACATCATCATTTACAAAAACTCAAACATTCCTACATCATCCAACATGAACTCCATTGTTTCACCTTCCAGTAATATTAAAAAGCAACATCCTGACATCCTTCTTTAGGAAAAAATAACATAATACTGCTCTTATTTTCTGCAACAAGGATAAAATCTTATTTCTTTGATTCTGTGCTTGTTCCTTTTGGTGCTCCAGATAACTCATTAAAACTTAACATGTTTTGTACTCAGTATAAACCTAACAGTCCAACTTTTCCTGTTTTCTTGCCTTCACTGTAGGTTAAAATATTACACAGTTAAACTCCTAAATACACTCTAGGCACCACCTAACTCATTTTTACAACAGTGCCAATGAATCCAAGTGTAGCCACACTACAAATTCGGAATCCTTCCAATCCAGCAAATAAGAAGGGTGTTTTCCCACAAACAGTTCTAGACAAGAAGCAAAGGATCCCAAAACTTGCATCTTCATCATGAAATAACTTTTTTCCAGAATCAACTTAAAGGTCATTGAAAAATATCTAGAGGGCACTCGAGATAATTTTTTTTAACAATTAAAATTTTCCACTGAGAAGGAAAGAGGGAAAATCTTAGTATTTTAGGACTAAAACCCTTAAAAAAAATTGACAAAATAAAAAAAAAACAAAACACCCCAACAACCAGCAAAAGTGACTATCTTTTGTAATAGAATAAGTCCTAGACAGAGTGAAGCACTACTCAAATACTTTTCCCAGTGCTGAAGATGCTATAAAAAAACAAATACAGCCACAAAAAAAACCCAAATCCACAGGGGGAAAAGAAAAATAGATAGGAACTCAGTATTCCACATTCATTCTAAAATTTTGATATTATAGAGGGATAACACAGGCTTTATTTTTCTGGCCCAACAGTCAATAAGAAATATAAGAAGGAATTTTGAGTTAGGTAGTTTGCATGAAACACCCAACTCAGTGTTGTAAATGTTAAAGAAAAAGGTAGTTACATAGACATTGAAAATAAAACTGATTAAAAAATGCTTAATGGGTTAACTGCAGTTCTTCTATCACCCTAGAAGGATCCATTGCTGTTTATTTCACCACATTACTGCTCCCAGCACAAAAGAGCAGCAACTCTTCGAGCCACAACCTAAATGTGTGGTGGATACATTTTGTAAGTAAGCAGGACAAAATCTGATGAACAGCCAAGTACAGCAGCCTGAAAGAAGAGCAGTAATGATGACAATTCTGATGACAAGCAGACAACACTGGCAGGAAGAAATGTGCCATCATGTCACTTTCCAGCTGGGCCCTTCAGACAGTGATGCTCCTAGATTTTCTCTTGTACTCAAGGTGCCATTGACTTCTCTGATCTAATTGCTCAACTTAGTCAAAAAGCTGATGGAGTATTTCAGCTTTTCTGTTCTCCAGATTATTACTGAAGCATTTAAATATGCTTCAATAACAGTATGTTATTTGTGCTATTCCTTTTTGTGCTTTCCTTTCCTGTTTCTTGTTCACCCCCAGGTTTAACTGTTATTCTGATAAATCTGTTCTGTAGCTATAACAAATGGCCCAGTTACAAAAAGTCCTACCTTACTGTAGGAGGCAAAACACAGCCTCTTACTCAGAAGTTGCTGTAAACACACCAATACAGCATGGAAAACATTCATAAAATCATAGAATCATGACAGCTGGAAAAGTCCTTTAGTGTAATCGAGTCTAATTGTTAACTCAGCACTACCAAATCCACCACTGAACTATGTCCCCAAGTACCACACCCAGATATTATTGAAACACTCCCAGGGATGGTGATTCCACCACTTCCAATGCCTGACCAATATCCCATCCAAAACTCCCCTGGAACAACTATATATTTGAGACTTCTTTAGATGAAGATGTCCATTACCGTCACATAACTTTCACCTCCCACTTTCACATGGGATGTTTACTTTTCTTCAGCACATCAGTCAGTTATAGCAGGTAGCTAAAGTCTTTCATCTTACATGAACAAGGTAAAATAGCAGCAGTCAGTAAGTTTTGGGCAGAAGAAATTGATACCAAAAACAAGCTTTCTTTTTTATTCTAAAGAAAAACCTATGAAACCCATTGTGTAAAAAAAAACCTGGCAGTGTTTTCTCATTCCTACAACAGAAACAAAGTGTTGGAAAATTTTCCAGAGACCATCTAGCCTGTCTTAAAGATGGATTATTTATATCTAGAGCAGTATGTACCAAATGGCTAATTCAACCCACTTATATGAAGTAACCATTTCACATAATTCAAAATATATTTATACAGTATGAATGACACCAAGAGGAAGGCAGCAAAGCCCTGACAGAAATGGAGGCTTCAGAGTTAGACCATCAGGTGATATTCTGGGACAGGATTAATACCGCATTTCTGGAGGCTGAAGAGAAGAGCTGATGGAGGTGACAGGTATTTTCCATTCCAAAACAGCCACAATTTTTTTCTCCTCCATTGCTGCTCCTTTATTCTCTAACTTACTTGTTGAAAAAAAAAAAAACTTTCTGAGGTGACTAAGAGATCAGTCTGATGCTTCTGGCACTCCAGCCCCCTCTTGAGTTTTATCTGGAGTGGGAGGAGCTGCTTGGGATGGTGATAAGGAAGACAAGCAGGAGTAGCAAATTAGGTATGGAAAACTAAATGTTCTGCTAAAATACCAAAGTCTGTGCACAAAACTTTTTTCAAGGAAAACCAGAAAATCTACTTACTCTAGGAGGACCTCAAATTCTTGGATTTATTTTTCATTTACAAGCAACAATCATAAAAGGCAGTATGATTTGAAAATACACAGATCTGAAAGCTACAACTTTTATTTCATAAAGCTGGTAGGGAAAGAGACACAAAGAGACAAAAGGAAGTGGATTTTCCCTTCTCACAAAATTTTCCCTCATCTTCCCCATCCCAGACAAAAACTCTACAGCCAGCCAAGCCACTTGGTTTTAGATCAGCTCTAGCACTGCTACATGAAACAAAGCAAGAGGCTTGGACTGTCACAAGAGCTCAGAGATGCACATTAGGGCACTGTATCTTTCCTCAGTGGCATATAGATATTGCAGCAAAACCAGAAAGTGGGACTGGCTTTGGAGAAGAATCAGACCAGTGGGAACTTTCCTACATAGATGGGGCTGCAGCTGAACTTTTGTCAGCACCACCAAAGGGCTACTCTCACAGTTGCTAAAAGAAAATGGATCTCTCCTCATTCTGTGTCACAGATGAAGCAGCTGTTGAAAGTCAGCCTATGCCAGTGCAGCCCATCTGGTGAACACTCACTGCAGAAGGGCACACACAGTGAAATACAGAGAGGGAAAGCAGGGGATCCAGGCCATCCTTTGCACAGCTGAGGTTACAACAGAGACTCTTGTCTCTAGGCCACAAAGCAGGTCAAATCACTTTGGATCCTTTACTTATGACTATTGCCATACGGGTCATTATGTTCTTACAGAGATTTTGCTGTCCATGCAACCCTAGACTAAAGGAAATCCTCAGCAAATAGCTCTTGTCATACAAGGTAGCATCTGAGCTCAGGGGAGAGCACAGCAAGTGAAAACAGGTTTTTCTGCCGTCACCTTCCCAAGGCTCTCTGCACCTCTCACCAGGATCAGCAGGGTCCTTCATCCACGTTAAGTATTGTTAGAGAAAATCCACACACAGTTCTGGATTCTGAGCATCTGTGTCAACCGACACATGAAATGACAAAGCAGAGGCAAGAGGTCTGCATTGCAAGAGCTGCTCCCACAAAAGAGGGTGAGCCTGTTTATTTCCTTATTTTTATACATTTGTGGGTCTGGTTGTGGATTGGCTGCTGGGGTTTCTACCCCTTCATCCCACTGGCCAGACCAGCTGTCAATCAACAGTTCAGGCTACGAAACATGTAAACAAAAGACAGTCAACAGAAACAAGGTTTGTTTATGTTCCAAGGCGTGAGAAACTGAAAAACTGACTCCTGATATTGTGCAGAAACTAAAGAACTGACTCCATCTTATGGAGTAATGCAAAAAGCTTAGAAAAACTCAGAAAATCCAGGGCGACAAGCAGCCTCTCCCCCAGCTCCTCCTTTAGGCTCTGCCACACTCCTGAGGTGTGTGGCAAACATCCACACAGAGTGACCCCATTCTCAGGAGGCTCTGAGGAGCCAGCTGGGTCACAGGATGACCATCCAACCTTCCTCCCAGAAAAGTGACATTGAGTACACTTCTCTGGGGAGACAAACCAAGATAGTTTTCACTAGAGATGATGGTTCTGAAGACACGACCTCATGCTACAGTGAATGACTTAGCAAAAAGTGTCATACAAGCAATTGAGAGGCTTTGTTTGCAGATGGATGCACTACTGTAAATGCATAATTAAGTCTCTTGTATACATATAGAATTAACTCTTCCCATTGGCATGTAGTTCAATGGCTCCTAAACAGCAAACATGATTTACTTGATGGAGCTACCTTGCTTTTTCTCTCATGCCTCTCTCAGAAATGCTGGGTTTCTTTAAACTTCTAAAATGCACAATATATTTTGTAAGACAAAACCAATATATTTTCCTCTCCCCACCCCAATGAATTTAGCCTCTATCAGATATTGAGGACTCTGAAAAGAGTCCTATCTTCCAGCCTGAGCAATTAATCATCTTAGTAACAGCAGACTAGAGAAAGTCAAACAATACATTGCATAAAGGAGAATCCTATATTTTACCATTTCTCCCTTTGGAAAACAAAGAAAAAAAGCTAAAAAACCAAAACCCAAGCCAGACCAATGAACTCTGAAACAATGCATCTTCAAAGGTTTTGCCAGCTATCAAAATAGCAAAATGTACTAAATGATTAATAAATGTGTTCTGTGACCAGAAGTATGAACTGCTAAAAGCAGCTCACATTTTGTGCTTCCATTTCCTAAAAAGCCATGTTGAATAAGGACATATTTTTGACCCAACACACATAAAGATACAATTATTGTTTGAATTGATACTGAATACTAAATTATCAAGAACTCCAACCAGCAACTGAAAAAAAACCCCACCCTTCAACATTCCTGTTGCACCAGGCAAGCTCACCGAAATAAGCTGTTTGCTAAAAGGCTGTTCAGGGAAGACCATTGTCAGTACTTAATAGCTGATACGGACCATTGAGTAGGCAAAGCATCTATGCTCTGCAGAGTGAAAACTGCTTACCTGGGACAGATCTATTAGGCTGTGCAGCTTGAATTGATGGGAATAAAGTTATAGACATGACAGTACCACTGAGGATATTAGTTCATAAGGGAATGAGGCTAAAAGATTACTGTAGTAACAGAAAGACTCTTAAGGCCTGGAAAGCCTATTATTTTTCTCAATCCTGATTTCTTTTATCGTTCCAGTGCTGATTACCTAATTAAAGGAGCTGTGTGATATTAACAGCACATCTACTTCTTGTGAGGACCTGAGAAGGCTGAAGATTAAAAACATGCAGTCTCTCGCCATCTTTGGGACGATGACAAAACAATATTTGCAAAAGAAATAAACTCTTGTTTAAAAAAGTCCCTAAATTCTCCAAGAACACCAAGTTCATAACCTGCTGACAAACAGAGAACCTGTGATTTACCCCCAGCCTCACAACACCAAGCAAATGGCATTTATGGTGAAACACAAAGTGTAAGAAGAAGAGAAGAAGCAACATTCATGGGGAAACAGGCAATTCCCCAGTCATTTTGGGTATTGCATACAACAATTCAGTGTCAGCACACAAGTGCAAGTTTTTAGTTAGCAACTTGCAAACAACAGTTAGGAAAGTCTTAGGGAGTGTATAGCGTTCTCTACTGGCAGCAGGAGACCAGGAATCCTGGAAGCAAGATTATTTCACAGATGTAAAACAGAAGCACAACTTGATGCACTGCTTGGACTTTAAAGACAGTGTGTTGGCATTTTTCATAAATGGGAAAAGACTACTAAAATACCTTCAGTTTTATTACAACATCCACCTCATTACAATTTAAGACAATTAAAAAATAACAACAGCTCATGTCTTACCAACAACAACTAAAAATCTCTTTGTTACAAGACATTTTAAAAATTTTCCAAACTGTAACATTATTTTAGGCTTTGCAGCTGCAGCTAGCTCTAAGTTCTCTGCTCCCTCTGTTTCTGAGGCCTGCTTTCACAGCTTCTAAAAGTCTTCTTAGCTTTACTATTTCCCGCAATTCCTCCTCTCGGTACAACTGCAAAGAAACCCTCTTAAATTTGTTGCTTATTAACTACCTTGTGTTACATAGTTCTACTATAATACATACTTTTTCATCCAACAACATAGCGTTACAAATTTTCTACACAAAGCACATCAGCAAAATTTAAAGTCTCTTACAACATAATGGTTTTTTTTTTTTTGTTTAAGGTACCTCTCTTGCTTGCTTTAAGCATTGCTATTTTAAACAGCAACAAGTTTAATGCTGTAAAAGATCTGGTCTATTCAAAGGATGTAAGTCAAATCTGGTAGTAGTTACTATTTATTGTTCTAATAAGTCTTATCCATTCCAAGGTGTTAATTCAAAGCCTTCATTTATGTGTATGTTTGCATCCACTACCTCTCTAAGATTTTGAGAAGCTTCTGTGATTCTATTTCCTACATCTCTCCCTTGTACAATAGAAACTTCTTTGATAGTTTTGTCCATCATTCAGAGGACACACCAAGTATACAAGGTACTGCTACTAGTACCACCACTAAAATAACCAACATATATGAAACCTATATATGAAACATATATTTCACAAAGCTTCCTTAACTAAGGTACAAAAGTCCATCCTTTGAACAAATCATCTAACTTTAATCCATCATCTTCTCTGATTTGAGCTGTTAAATCTTTCAGCTTTTGTATGCTTTTGTGGATGGATTCAGAATGGTCAGACAGTTTCATACAACACAATTATTCAAATTCCTCACAAGAATGTCCATGTGCCAGTAAAAGACAATCAATTTTCTTTGTTTGGGGTTTTTAATACAGACTATTGAATAATCTGAAGGATTTTAAAACAAATTCTTTGTCTTAGGGGGCATCATTTGTGTTGGGTGTCTTTCCACAAATGGGACGAGACGCTGGGATATATTCCTTGAGCTTTATTGCAACATCAGCCTCATTACAGGTTGAGACAATGAAAAGATGGCAACAGCTAACATCTTGCCAGCAGCAGCCAAAGATTTCTTTGTTACAGGGCATTTTAAAAGTTTTCCAGCCAACAGCATATTGCTAAAACTGACAGACAATTGTTCTAACCAATCACTAAAAGTACACATACACCTGCTTCAAACAATGCTTGCTTGTATGCTTTCTATTAACAATACACAACACTCCATTATTAAGCTTAAAACCTTCTACTACATTTTTCTGCATTCTGAAGAGTCTAAGCCAAGCCTAAAAGCTCAAACTATTGTTTCATGTCTTTGCTTGCTGTACTGTTTTATCTTTTCCTCTTTCATGCTTTGCAGCTGCAGCTTGCTCTGAGGTCTCTGCTCTTTCTGTTTCTGAGGCCTGCTTGCACAATTTCTAAGTCTTCTTACCTTTACTATTTCCCACAACACCACATTCATTAACTGGAGCTCTGTGTGAGACAGCTCCATGCAGAGAAAGCATGGAAAGCTTTCTGGTTTGAACATGTCTCTGGCAGTGTGACTGGGTCAAAAAGTGGGTTGAGTCTTCTAAACAGTTAAATTTTCTAAAAACCAAAACAAACAAACAAACAACAAAAACCAAACACTGGATCAGTAGTGTTACAAGCACTTTATTCCTATCCACTTCATTCCAAAATGATCAATATCAGTTTATTCCTCAAGCTTGGCCTAATTCACCAGATTCTACTAGTGATACTGAGTGGTTTAATTTTTAGATGTTCAATTAGCATTATCTTGAAAGAATAGATCTTTTTTATAATAGGCAAAGCAGTAACTGAGCATTTATAGAGAGCAAAGAATGTAATACAGTTGCCCTGATGCATAAAATTGATGTATGCCACTGTTATAATTGTTTTTGAAAATATTTGCCTTAGTATTGAGAAAAATAAGCAACCATCAAGACAGTTGAACACATTCTTTTAGCCAAACTTACAAAATTTGTCTCACTTTACACTCTACCATTCCCTTCTACTCCCAGTCTTCTCTTGCCTTGTCAACAGCCCTTCCAAAGTATGTAGTCAACATTACCCACAAAGTTATTCAAACAATTAAAATCACAGTACTTGGACAGCTATTGATCCCATCTTTATAATTTTCAGATTGTGCTCAAGAACCGAGAAATGGTTTTCCTTTGATTGTTCCACTGCCAACAGCACACTTCACAGGCTAAAGGACAGATGCACATCATCATAAAATATTTCCTTGCATTTCTTAAATACTTTGGAATTTGTCATTGTGTAATCACAAAACCATTCGAGTGCATACCCATTTGAATAGTCAATTCATAGCAGAGAACTATACTTTCAGTGTTATACCAACTCAGAGGTATGCATTCTGCCTTTATGAATGTCAGCTGAAAACTTCAAACCAAATCCTTCCAACAACTTGCCCCCTAATAGTTTTGAAACATATTGCAGTAGCTGATCCTTCACCAAATGTTTCCAAGCACAGCATCTAAAAGCTGCATTAAAAATCTGTAACTTATCAATTTAGCCATGCTGAAGAAGGCTTTCAGAGCAATTATTCACAGTTCCCCAAGGAAAATAGTGTTTCTCAGACAATATTCATACTAACCAGAGACTCTTAGTCCTCAAAATATGACAACCTCTGGTTTAAGACAACCAAGTTGGAGCACACTGATGTTTCAAAAGGTCCAGCTTCTTTTTAAATGACCTTAAAAAGCTCCAAAATATTTTGGTCAAGCATGAAAGACTAGATTTGTCATAGTATTAGTCTGCACTCTATAGGGTAGACAAGATTTAATCTAACAGCAAATTCAACCATCGAGCAGAATAGCTGCATATTGACTCCCAACCTCATCGTTTTGAGCATTGTAGCAGTTGCAGTTGGCTCTAAATTCTACGGCTCAGATTACCAGGCTGCAACATCCACTTTCACAGCAGGAAATACTAAATCAACCCGCGCAGGTAATTTGTGTCGGGAGCCAAGTCACAAAGTCACGATCCCCAAAATCTCCTCGTTCGAGGGCTCGGCAGGATAGTTTTTCTAACCGCGCCATCTACCGGCCGAACCCCATAACTGCTGTCACTCCATTTCCCCCACATACCGATTTTGGTACTTCGTGGTTCTCAGTCAAAACAACCCTTGAAAGATCACAGACAATTCCTGTGAAGATCATAAAAGGCAACAAGAAAAGGAAATCCATATTCACGCTTGAATCAGCTGTTAGTGTGCTCTCACCTTTACTGGAAAAGGGTACCTAAATGAAAGGAAACAGAAATCACTTAGTTCAACTATTAAACTAGCAGTGCTTCTTAACTGCAGCCTCTGCCCTCACCCCCAATGAACAAACAAAGGAAAAAAAAAAAAAAAGGAAAATAATGAAAAGACTAGTGCATGGTTACCAGAAAATATTATCACTTTTATTTTTCTTTTTCATGCATCTAAAGCTTACAGCTCATATCCATACCAAATCAGACAAAATAAAAGCAAGCAAATAGGTCCTCACTATACCATTGAGCTGATAAACATCTGTACATACACGGCATCAGTAGCACCAGTGACCCAGTGACTAATAACTGGAGCTTCACAGCAGAAACACATCACTGGTAGGCTTTCCCCAAACAAAATACTCTGTATTTCCCTCTACTGTACTGACTAAAAAAAACAAAAACAAACAAAAAAAACCCCCACCAGTTTCAACTCTATCTGTCCCAAAGTGTATAGCAACAAGAATGGCAAAAAATACACATTTCATCTTCAGGAAAAGTCACTGAACACAGTACATTTCTTCTTTCATTTTTATTAGGTCATTTACACCCATATCTGTCCTTGTCTATATTTTACTTCCCTCAAAGCCTTCTGTAGCGTCCCTGTCATTCCTCATTGGAAAGAAAGAAACCAAACCACTAGACCAGTTCTCTGCCTGCTTCTCTCTGACACATCACAAGATCTCATCACTTCTGCTTGGAAGGGACATTAGGTCAAAAGCTTCTCAAAATAGAGAAACTCATATAGAATTTAAGAAACATTATTAGAAAGCAATCATATATCTTGCATGTATCTAAGAGCTTGGTTTCTAATTTCAAGAGAGCAAAAGACATGGCTCAACTGGATAGCATCAACAGAACTATTGTATTTTTTTGATTCTAGGAAGAAATACAAGGATCTGTTGATTCAGTGGAACACATGGTCACATTCAAGACCTTTGGTAGTCTTCTCTAACTCCTCACTTCAATTCTCCCTCACCAGAATAGATTAATGCAAAATGACTCTGTTAAGTGCACAAAGACTTTGCTGTATCTAAAATAAGGGACCTAGAAATGCTATGGAACTTACAGTAGAGATCCACACTGTAACTGTACAGGTCTGTAACAGAACAGACTGGGGGTTCAATTCTCCCTCACCTTTGAGCCTCATTTTTCTTATGATGAGAAGCACAGAGAAGAGGTACCACACGCTCTGGCTTTGATTTGGAATAGTCTGGGTCAGAACACAGCACGAGACAAGACACTGAACAGTTGCACTGCAGCACCAGGATGTTCAGGGAGAAGAACAGTCACACTGCCCAGAAAGATCATACAGCTTTTTGCTGGCACACAAGAAATGCAGGGTTCTGAAGGTCAGTGTGCTGCATGGCTTCCTTGCTAGGTACCTAGAGAAAGCTTTGTGAGTACTTTCCTCCCTCTCCCACAAACCATCCATACCAGCTGCTGATCACAGGGATCAGAACTTTGCTCATGTTAAAGGGAAAAAACATAATGCTCATATGCAGATGTAGAAAGAAGCTACTCCAGGTCATGTGTAAGAGCTCAACTTTTAAAAGGATTGCATCTTCCTCTGTTGCTTTGGCCAAATCCAAGCAAAATACAAAGTAAGATAAATTACTGGTCCTCTTCAGGAAGGCAAGATCCATATTCCTCAAGATCTACATGAAATGGACTGTTTTTACCTCAGAACAAGGGACTAAATAGTCTTCCTACACACACCAATTGCCACTAAATTACCATGAGATCTACTCCAACCCACACAAAAATCTATTTGTATCCTCACTGCAGTTTTGGCAGTACATCAATTACTTTGACAACCCTCACAACTGTAAGAATATGTATAAACCTTGATCCAAGGATGAAATACTGCTTTCATTAGCTTAAAATAGCACTAGATAAGCAAACCTGCCAGCCATATTAGAACATTTTGCTGTTCTATTATGTTCTAGGGGAATCATCTCCTCCCCTTTATCTCTGTTTTTCTTGTAGTTTGCAGCAATACACCAGAGAACACAAAAAGCCCAAACCCTGCAGTGGCCTTCTGGTGACAGCCATGCTAACTACTCACTCCAAAAGGCTTTTACTCTAATTTAGCAGCTTACAAACATTCCCTGTCCATTTGTTAGGTGAAGGTCAAGTGATGATCTCTTGTTCTGATCAGTTTTAAAAGGCAGACAATTGCAGACAGATAACCATACATAAAGCCTGTACCTTACCATCATGCCAGAAGAACACCCTGCTGATCTGTAAAGAGACAGGAATCAGTGCCACAAAGATGCTGCTTTATGAAGATAAAAGTCTTCAGGGGAGCAGGAATGGAGGCACTACATACCTCTCCATTTTGACTATTAGAGATTATTTCTGATGCTCTTCTAGTTTGAAATACTCAATGACTGAGCACATGTCCTTGCCCTTGTCTGTGCAGCCCACTAATTTGATCCACTACCAAAAGTAATGCTGTCTTAAGGATTCTCAAAATAATGTATGTATCTTGGGTTATGTAACCAAAAAAAAAGTGTATTCTCTTTCATCTGTAGAAAGCAGTTGGGAGATGGTTTCTTTTTTCTTGTTCTCCTGTAACTCCGGGAGGAGGGGGGTGGGAGAAGGTGGATGCCTTCTGATAATAGACCAGCTATTAAAACCAGGTGGGGCAGTGCTTCTTATCTCTTTCATCAACTGTCCACCCCTGGGGGATATCTTCTGTTAATGGGCCATTAAGGCTCACCAGTGACATGACACATTACACCATCCCATTGTGAGATACTCCACCCAGTGGGGAGGAGCCAATCATTCCCTACCCAGATAAAAGTGGAGACACAAGGACCCCAGATCATCCTCTTTCCCACTGGATTCTCAGAGAAAGACTGGACTCATCTCACTGCCACTGAACTCTGTCTACAGAATCATCTCTACTCCAACAGAACCACACCTGTCACTCCAGGAGGACTTCTTTGGACTGCTTCCAACACCCTGGGCAACAGGGTGTCAGGTCATATTCCTGACTCCGTCAGGGTTTTCTAGGACTTTTGTTTGTGTGTTTGGTTTTTTGTTGTATTTTTTTAAAATATTCCTAGTAAAGAACTGTTACTCCTATTCCCATGTTTTTGCCTGAAAGCTCCTAACTGCAAAATTATAGTAATTTGGAGGGAGAGGGTTTTACATTCTCCATTCCAAGGGAAACTACAGTTTTCCCTGACAGATAGCTGTCTTTCCAAACTAAGACAACATGACAAACACATCCACTAGTTGACTCTAGGTGCCCCTAGAGTGCAGCTCACTGTTTGGCTTCACAGCTTCTACTCACTGCTACCTTTTCCAAACTTTCCAAAATTATCCCTACTAAAACCAAAGAGGCTCCACCACCGTGGTCACAGCCCTGCAGCTCCTACTGTCATGTCCTACTCCTACTGTAAGGAGCAGCAAACATTCAGAGCAGAGTGACATACAGCTCTTCAACTGTATAGATTTGGGAGCCATTATCTTAAAGGTGGAGGTATGAGGTTTTTCTGTTTTCATGACTGATTCTTCCCCATCAAGTTATCCAGGTATTTCTTTTTGCCTGTGGTCTTCACTACCACCCTGCCTCTCCAGCACCTTTTACGATGCCAGCACTCTTCCTCCCTTCAAAGTAGGCCTGCCTAGAGTATATCACAGTAACTGGAAAGTGACAAAATCAGAGGGTCAATCAAAAGTTGAGGATTACAGAAGGTGGATATTTTTCTCTCTGACATTTTCAAACAATCTAGTTTGGAAGGCAGGAGAATACAGTAATGCAAAATAGCATTAAAAATAACCCATCCACTTGCTTTTCAATGAATCATGCAGGATTTTAAGAAGAAAAAAATACTAATTTTAAAAAGATTTTATACCTCTTTCTATTGATATTACATCTTAAATACTGTAAAAAAATTAATTATTGACATTGCAGTAAGACTGGTAAATACCACCCAGCAAAAACTTTGCAGAAAATGAATTATCAAAGATTATTCAGAAATAAAAGAAAAATGGAATGAAAGGGGGAACAGCAGAAAAGAAGGAGAAAATATTGGTGACAGTTCTTGTGATGCAGAAGTATTTCATTATATAGTTAAAAAAAGAAGTTTTTTCACAATGCAATTACACCACAGAGTAGGAAAGATGTCACTAGAAATTCACAGGCTTTGCTTGCTAGGCTTGAGGAGGCAAAAAGAACTTTTATCTCCATGCACCTTGATTCGGTATTGCTCCACAAGATAACACCTTCAAACTCTTCTAATTAGTTATAAATGCATCTCTGCACACATCTGGAAATGTATTTTTTCCTAAAGTCTTGAAAGAAAAAAACATAATTGTGTAAAGTTCATCTCTCAGTACAAGAGACATGTTCTCACCTAACCTCCACTGGTCTCAGGAGGAAGATACTCAGTCTTCCTCCTCATTAAAAAAAATCAAGAAATAAGAAAACATGGAAAAGAAAAATACAGTGGGTGTAGCTAGACTGAAGTTACACTAAACCTTCAGCAGTCCCTCATCATTTTATATAGGTTTTCAGCTTATTACAGCATAACAAGCCTTCCACCAGCGTCTCTGCCGTTATGGTTTCATTAGAACGCAACATCCATCCTGGATGTGTTCCTGTTCCCAGCGAGCAGTCTTGTCTATTGGAAGGTGTCCCTACCCATGGCAGGGGATTGGAACTAGATTATCTTTAAGGTCCTTTCCAACCCAAACCATTCTATAGTTCTATGAAGGATGAAAATAAACATTAACAGCTGCCACTTTCACTTGCCAGTCCATCGAAATGAGGCAAGGCTCCAACTGGAATGAGTTGCACTGATATATTGTAGAGCATATGAAAGCACTGAAGGCAACAAGATAGCTATACTTCAAATATTTCTGTTACTGTAGGGTCTACTTGACAACACAGAAGCCTGTTCACAAAATAAAATCCTTAACTTTATAGTTTTTTTGAGTGAGTACATAAGTTTGAAACCTCCCTCCTTGGCTCTTTTTCCTCTCCCTACTAAAGTAAATCAACAAAAATTAACTTAAGGCCAAACAAGTTGGTGGGTAGAGGTGAGTCCAGGGAATTCTACTAGATCTCTAATTTTCTTTAATTACATATATATGTATTCATATAAGTGTATTTTCCAATAGAGGTGGGAACAGTCCAATTTTTGTGAGCACTCTAGAGAAGATTTCATTTTCCAGCATCTACCACTCACAGAGATCCTAGAAACCAGACAGTTTCTAAACAAGTGGATAATACACTTATAAAACATTACTTCTATACAGCAGTTTTCAAAGTCAGCAATCTAATTTAACATTGTTCCTATCACATACATGGCTGTCCATATATGTCTACCATTATCTTCAGCTCTTAAAACACACTAGCAGAAAAGCACTTTCCACTGGGAACATTACAGTAACAGTTTCTTCAGTTCTCAGTTTGTAGAGAAATTTCAAACAACCATGGCTGATACATGTTTTCAGTGATAACCAGTGAAAAGCCTTGAGCTCAGAAATCTCCAAAGAAAAAAATCTCTTGTGCCTTGTTAAGGGATTTTACAGCAGAAACAGAATTACTCTCATGAAGTGGAAGCTTTGCTACTTCTAACATGTAGTCTTATATCCTCATCCTCCTCTTCCCATCCCTAAGCCTGTTTGCTCTTTGCCATCTTAGCCTGTTTTAAATCCAGAAGAATAAAGTAGTAACTCACTTGAGTTACGATCCACAAATATTGTAACATGGGTGATCCATATCCACAAAACCAGACTGGAACAGCAGTTAATAGCAGTTTTAAGACTCTCAAAAATTCACATTAAAGGCTGAGAAGCTTATTTAGCACAGTGCTTTTCCTTTGAGGCTGAAGTATTCTGTCTGCAGGCAGTAACTGTCCTGTCTGGGTACCTCAGCAGCTTAAAATACCCTGAATCTGAGTCAGTTCATGGAAACTGAAAAAATAAAATAAAATAAATTCTGGGACATTTCTACAGCTTGTGCACCACTAGTCAAGTGTTAAGCTTTTGTAAAACCAGCCAACAGCTCTATTTGCAGTAAAGTAGTGCCAAAACCAGAGACAGCTCTGGGAAGGAGATGACCTACTAACCAGCATCCATCATGGATGACAGGACAAAGTGCTGCCATTAGCAGCCAGTGCAGTGCTCAGTCTGCTCTTGGAGAGTCCCCAGGATATTTTATACCAGGGCCCAGTACAGAACTGCAGCAGTCTATTGCTGCAGTTTCCATTGAGCATTTACATTGTGTTTTGGAGCAATATTATTTCCATGCAGACAACTTTTCCTGTCATGTCAGAGAAAGGAAGAATATGATGTGGCAATGGATGCACAAACTTTTCTGCAGTAAGGAAGAACAGATGGGGAGCAATTTTCCTGATAACAGCTTTCCTGACAACAGCCAACCTGCTTGGGGAAGGATCTCACAGTAGGTGCAGTTTGGCCACTACTCCACAAGTGGCTGTCCTCTCCTAGCTAATCCTGAGACACATCGACCAACAAAAATTTTCCCAAGATTTAGGAAGATTAATAGTAGCAAAGCAAGCATAGGACATATGGTAATAATTAACCATGGTGAGCAATATCCTTTCATCTTCACTCATTAAATAATTAATTCAGATGTCTTTGCACAAGGAACAGAAAGACAGTATAAGCAACATACAAAGCTCTCTTCTGCTAAAAGCTGTCAAATCTCAAATAACATATTTGAAATATCAATGATCTTAGAATAATAAAGATCATTGAATTAATTACTAGACATCTGAATGTTTCAGAAGCTATTAAGAAAAACTCTTCCACAAATAAGCTTTCAATAAGCTTTGAAACAAGCTTTGAAAAATCATTATGGGAAATTTATCTATGCTCAATCATTCCTATTCAATTACTCAGAATTCAGGAGCTGAATCAAGAAAAGAATTCTCCAGCAGGAAAACTACACAGCAAAACTTGGTGCTTGGTTTTCATCTGCATGTTCTACGTGTTTGGATTGCTGGGTGACAAGTACAGCACTTGGAGAACTTACAGCAAGTTCTCTAAGTCGGAGTGATGCTCAATCAAGTTTTCTGTAAGAGTCTATCAGTTCCTTAAAAAAATAAATTGAGATAGACATTAATGCCTCCCACTAAGAAAGCACTGCTGTTATGCAAAGAAAAGCTGCACCATGAAAGATTAATTTTATACACTTGCAGTGCCTTCTGCAGGTATTGCAGAGTTGAAACATTGATACTCAGTTGGAAGCAATTTGACAAGTCATGAGAAGACAAAAAAGGAGCCATAAACCAAGCACTGTAATCTGTTGATAAAATGGATAATAGCTGCTCTTCTGGATATTAATAAACTTAGCAGCACATTAGCAGATCATCTTTTATCCAAAGGATCTTCAGTCAGCTGCAGGCAAACTATAAAATCCACACCTCTGTATCAAATTATACACACAAATCATGTGTGCATACGTGCAGATCCCTCTTCCCTTTATTACAACTGCTGAAACAGTTACCAGTATAGCAACTGCTTGATGGCATTAAGCATTAATGGCACTCTTTTCTTGCATAGTGAATCCACAGACTTTCTCCAGCAGCAGCCAGATTCACCCCACGTTCACTCAGCAGGATGAGAACCTCGCTGTTTAAAAGGCTTAGAGTAAGTCACAAAATAATCTGTCCAGTCACAGTTCTGCTCCAAATATAGCACCAGGCTCATTTCCAAACATTTCAGCAATAGATGCACCAGGTGTCTTCCAAGTCTCATCTGCATCAAAAAGACATAACTAATTGGTATTTATCGTATTGATTTCATTTCGTTCCAGCTGCAGGGAGAGACAGAGCAAACCAAGGAGAGACAGCTCCCCCCAGCAGCAACATTCTCTCTGACTTCAGGAGGGCCTTGGTGTCTTAACAGATACAGGTGGCTCTGCAAATCAGTAAAATAAGGAGTGTATTTACTGTATTATTTCAGCTGGAAAGTTCTAATTTAATCTTACCCATCTGGAACATGGCTACATTCAAGCCTTCTCAGTACTTTGAACTAAATTAGCTACAGATACTTGATTGTTCCATAGAAGTATCACATATTCAAGCCTTTTAGCACTTTAAAAGTCTCCCACATGGCTTTGAATAAATGTAATGAGTTCACATGTCAGAGCACTTGATTTTTTTGTAATTCACTATTTAAAAGCTTGTAAGTATATTTAGATACTTGGGCAAGAAAAGAACAAATGGCATTTGAAAACTGGACTTGCCAGAGGAAACACTGAAAAGGAAGTCAGTGAACATGACACTGAAAAGAAATAGTTTGCAAATCAGATTCCTACAAGTCAAAATTA
This sequence comes from Cisticola juncidis, assembly GCA_013400215.1. Lineage (NCBI taxonomy): Eukaryota > Metazoa > Chordata > Aves > Passeriformes > Cisticolidae > Cisticola > Cisticola juncidis. The sequence goes on from VXBR01003457.1 coordinate 215,289, forward strand.
ATGGATGAAATCACCTACAAATAAATAACTAAGTTCTCCTTTGAAGAAAATCCACATCAAAACACCAAAAGGTATGACTGCATACTAGGGTGAAGAAAAAGATTTGCAAGTTTTCTGGGTTGGAAACAGAAATAGATGTATTGAAAACATTCATCAAGTGTAGAATCTAATCAAAGATCTGTTGTCAGACCTTTGCTCTCTGAGAAACCAGAATAAACCAAATGGAGCAATCAAGGAGTTCTCCTGAGCTCACAATTCCAGTTATGTTCTTTTTCTTTTATGACAGTATATCACTGAAGAAAATATCTTAGTTTTTCAAGGAAAATCTTCAGAAAGGACTAGCTGACAAAAACAAAAGACCTTCATTGCTGTAAATCAATACATAAAACTTACTGAAATCCAAGCTCAAGGTGCGCAAAAGTCTCAACTTTTGCACCTATGAGGACTGAAAATACATAGAAGTAGATAAGCATAAACTTAGGCTCAAAATCAGATAGTTTTACATTCAAATAAGCAAACCCTCTAATTTATTGAGACAAGCTACAAGAGCACTAAAAAAAAAAAAAAATCAAGCATAGTGTTGATATACAAATACAATGATCTTTCCTAAAAACTTGAATATCTTTATTATCTGCTTGGGAAAAAAAAAAAAAAAAGAGGTTAACACTAAGCCAGTCAGTCAAATTGTGTGTGAACTCATGAGCAGGGGCTGGGAGATCCAGCATATGACTGCTACAGAGCTGTGAAACTGGTCAAGGATGGGAAAATAACCCTCTTGCTTACTCTGCCATCAACAGGACAGATGCAACCAACACTTGGGAAACCCCAAGGTCAAAGACAGTGCTCTACCTAACTGTTCTTTGGAGTAAATTTCATCTTCTTCTAACGTTCTCCAGACGATTCATCAGCATGGCTTATGTGAGCATGGCTTATATGTAAGCATGGCTTACATTCCCTTGCTTGCTGGAAAATAAAGACCACATGTACTCACACCAGACATCTCAGATGGACTCACAGATATTCCAAACAATAATGCTGGTGGCATGCCAGCTCCAATAAAAAAAAAAAAAAACGGTTTCCTGCAGTTCTTGCAACTGAGACACAATAAAAACAAATTTCCTCATGCACACTGGTAAAAGTCAGCCCTCCCAACCCTTATATATTTTTTCTTTTTAATCACAAGATCAACTTTCAGAAAACAACCTCAATTTTTGCCTTAATGTTTTGAAGAAATGTTCAAGGTAAGGCAGTGGAGTGTATCTGGGTCTTGTACAAGACTGAACACAATTCAGCATTTACAGGTTTGGTGGAATTTAGCACTGCTCAGGGGAGCATTTCACTTTAGCACCTACTACTGATTCTGAAAGACTGCTAAGATGTCATGATCCAGATCACCACTCAAGCTGTGCACCTTGAAATTGCCAAAATGATATGAGATATGACCTCTCTTTTTTTAGCCTGATTTCAAGTTAATTCTGTATCCAGAGAGTGATAGGTGGTACCATTCCCTTGCATAAAGGCTAGTGGATGATCTTTGCCCATTGAACCTGGACAATTCTGCTGCACCACTCCACCAGAATGCTGGGATTAGAAATCAGAGCTTCTATCTCACAAGTCTCAACGTAGCTCTCAATGACTCACAATCTGTGTCCTTCTCAACCTTCCAGCTTTGTTTTCAGTACCCTTCAGACAGCACCTTCTCACAGGTAGAGAGGAAAGAACCATTTAATAACAAATCTCTCTCAAAGAAAGATGTTGAATGAGCCCCATTCTCCAAGACCAGCACTGTAGCCACTGAGGCATCCTCTGTGCTCCCCTCTGCTCAAAACTCTTGCCCTAGAAGGGCAAGCACTCAATTTACTTGCCTTAGATTTTGCTATTTCAAAGTATTTTCTTCACACAAAGGAAAACATCATGAAACTGTTCATTAAACAAAACAAAACAAACAAACAAACAAACAAATCCTAAAGAAAAAGAGATATTTGCTTCTGCTTTTCTCACTCTGAAACCTTGCCTGCCCATTGGGATACTGCCATAGGGGAATGCCACATTATAGTACTGAAGCCAATGCTGAATGTCACTTACTCCCTTGGCAGTGACAACTGCAAATGCAAAAAGAGCCAAATCTGTGTTGACATTTTCTGTCCTATTCACACATTTATACACCTCATTTGCTGAACTCACTGTTTGCATTCTTTCAAAATGAGACTGTAAAAGGGCTTGTTTCATTTAGGGAAGATGGAATGGAAATACATGTAATTGACTCAAGAGGAAAAAAAAAGTAGAAAGAGCCTATTCTCAAAATTTCCAGACTACTTAACTGCTTTTAAACTTCGTGGCTTATCAATGTCCCCTAAGACTAAGTCAAAACCCATATCAACATTCCTGTCAAGTCACATATTTTATGAAAGCAAATAGTTACTTAATATCACACTACCATTGCCCATGAAAACAGATAAAAAGCCATTTGTTACCAAAGTCCTTAAAGTTAGGTTGTGCTCTATACTGGCACTGGAGATTTTGTAAACTCACAAGATGCTGAAATCCTGTCATAGTCCCTGACAAACTAAAGTTCTAACATTGTCTCTTTGCCAGAGGCAGAAAGATGTACATTTTGACTGAAGCTGTACAAGAGCGTGAGCCTATGTATCCCAAATCCCAACAACCAAACACCAGACTTTTGTTTCCATCTCTATTGCTTGAAATTTATATTCTTCACACCTTTTCAATATTACCCGTTATTCTACTCAGGTCAAGTCTAACTTCAAGATCTCAGGAATAAATATAGTGTCTTCTACCTCATGGGTGATTGTAAAGAAGATGCCATCATTTTCTCAGATGAACACAGTGAAAACAGGACAATAATCACTGGTTGAGACACTACAAATTAGTGCTAGATATAAAAAGGAATAAAGGTTCACAGTAGGCATGGATAAGCACAGGAACAGATTCCCCTGAGAGATGTGGGGATCTACATTCTTGGATCTATTTAAAATTCAGCAGAAGAAGGTCATAAGTACCCTGACTAACTCTGAAGCTAGTTCAGCCCCTAATTCAAGCAGCAGGTAGGTGACCTGTTGTGGTGTGTATTTTGGGGGGACCCCGGGGAGGATTCCCCGGGAGCCCCCCGGGGGTCTTAGAGGCNNNATATACCATTACAATAAAATGCAATCCCACTGTGACCTTCACTGGATCCTTATCATTCCACAATTTAAGATTTATGTTCTTTACTTTTAAATATGGTTGCCCAATATTATTCTCTAGATAAAGCTAGACAAGTTATTCTTTTGTGTTGACATGTGCTGAGAATGATTCTACATCCAGCAGGGAGGAAGAAAACCAAGGTAATTCCCACCCAGGGACTCACATTCTGGTGCGCTCACGAACCAGAGCAATGAGAGTGGTGACAGCTGTCACACCAACAGGTGGAAGAAACAGAGCAATGCCTTATGTCAGGCAAAATCCCTTTATGCAAATAGCTGTTGGAAAGTGCATCCTGTCATTGTAGCCTCAGCTCTGTAGCTGATTTTAAAAGGACTTTTCTTTCCCTACAGATCCATTCTCTAAAGCCAGATTGTTTCCTGCCAGTTCAGCCACAAATTAGTAGCTCACGTTCCAATCATAAGTTATCACACAAAATATGAACAACAGCTTGCACCATCTACTCAACCTTTCTATAGGTCTCAGTTATCTGCACCTACCAAACTGTTTTTAAAAAGTTCAACTTTCTAAGTGCCCCTTGATTTTTGTAATAGACTTCAATAACTTTTGTTTGAAAGTCAGTTAGAGAGTTGTGTCTTTCTTAATTTGGTAAGATAAAAATTTAATTCTTTCAAGAGCCACAAAAATGGGGAACACAGAAAGACTTATAGGAACTGCCTTTTGCAGCAAAGATCTTCCATATCTTCTAAATTCAGTTATCTGTTCTACCCTACCTGGGATGATACTAAATACTTCATATTCCCAGAGTATCATCTGGTTTCTTCACACAAAAGACCTCCTTTTCATTAATTAAAAACAAAGAAGCTGAACTAAACTTATTGCCTAGTGGCAGAGGTCCCGTATCTTAAAAAGAGCTATTGGGATACTGTGTTATCATGTAATTAGAGCAATATTCAGGCAAGTGGAACCCATGCCCTGAGGGAATAAAAAAATTGCCTGAAAAAGTCATTTATCTAAATTAGTAAGTAATATATCTATTAATGGATTTAGTCATCAGAATTAAACATTTATCTAGTGTTTCAGTGAAGTATTAAAAAACCCCTTGAGTTAGCATTTGCATCCAGCTAACATTTATCCTATTTAACATAGTATTGACTCTCACTTCCTCTTCATTTCAATGAAGAAAATCACATTTACTGATAAAAATTTCTTTATAAAAATGTATCTATATCTCTCTCTCATCCTGCCCACTAGTTCAACTTACTTCTTGTGAAACTCCAGACACTTCAATACATTTCTTGTCCCCCTAGAAAGTAATGCACACCTAACAGTCACAGCAAGCCCTTTTCTCCCACAAAAACTCTTGTGATTATTTCAAAGATTTCTTCAAGTCCTTCCACTTATTAAGAAAATATTCTGATAGGACTCTACAGGAAGAAAAGAGAGACTTAGCAGCCCTCTGTAGAAAGAAATGTCACTACTGAGAAAGCAATGAAACAAGCAGGAGACCAGCTGTTTAGCCTCAAGAGCAAGTGACCACAAAAGGGAAGCCAGAGCTCCAGACCAGGTTCTTGAGATGGTGTTGCTCCCTTACTCCCTGGCCCTTGCTACATTTTGAAGGTCTAACCAAAAATCAAGTGACATTTATCAAGCCCCATGCCCACATTCACAGCAACATGCAGAAGGTTCAAATAAAGAATAAACTGTTGTTCCTGACCTCTACGTATTAATTCATTTCCTTAAATGAGTAAATGATGAATACTGATGTTTAACTCCCCTTCAGTTGACAAGAAGCACAGCTTTTCTTGTGTGAGGCAAACAAATAATAGTATTACAAACTATTTTTCCAACCACTTTTGACATATAAACCCTAATCTGTCCAAACACAACAAGTATGAGACTGAACTTTTATGGAAATAAGGCATTTTGCATTGGATATAGTTGAGCTCCCAGAAGAACCAGAGGCAAGTAAAATCTTCAGTTTAAGGCAGACCCTGACATGAAGAGTTACAAAACAAAGGTAAACTTCCTATAAAAAAACCAAATTCAAGTCTGAGAAAGTCAAAATCAACAAAAAAACAACTGGCCTAGAATATTTTGGGTTCAATACTTGAGAGGAAGTACATCAAAAAGCCCTATAACTTGGATGCCTGATCCCTTTTCCATACATAGCTGCAGAACCAGTAATATTACAGACCAACACAGCAAAGACTTCTCAAGAGAAAGTTTATGGTAGCAAGAGGGCCATTCCTTATCCAGTCAGGGTTAAAACAGTTCATCGTTCAAATTTGCTATATTTTTCCACAGATAGAAAAGGAAAAAAAAAACAACAACAACAAAAATCAGCTGCCAGAGCACTGAACACAGCACTGTTTCCCTCCTTCTTTGGACTTGTAAAGGCCCATTCAACAGAATACTTCACCAGGTTCCTGACAGACACAGGAATTTATGTTATCAGCATTTCCACTACCAACTTCTGTTCGCCGAAGAGATAATAAAAAATAAGCATCATGTAATTCCCTAAGGCAGAGGGAAAATGAAATCAATACTTACATCTGTGAAAGTATTGTCATTTTCATGGAGAATCAGCTGCTGGTGGCCATCGGGTGCTCACCACTGCTGTTCAACAAACAGTTCATTACCCAGTAATATGACAGAGAACAAAGATGTTATTCCTAATGACGTCCAAACTCCGTTTCCATGAGCTACTTGTGAAAGGCTGTCCTGGGGTGATGATAAAACCATGATCTGAAGAGAAGGGGTGGAATGTCCTGGGGTGACTTCATGATGCTTGTATCCCCAATTGTCTGTTCTGTTTATGTTGAATATTAAGTTCTGCACCTTTCAGACTGGTTCCTTGAGTGAAGGGGGGAGAGAAGAAGTGCAGAGTTTGTTTTTAGTAACTGCACTTGCTCTCCTGCATTTTTCCCTCTCCTGGACTGTGCTGTCTGCAGCGGGAGAGAGGTCTCCTTTGCTTTTAGGTTTTATTTTTTTAGCTATCTGAGGCAGAGAAGTTTCCCAGACTGTGGCTTTTCTTTTTCTTGGAACTGCTCAAACCTGCTCTGGACTGGAAACCCAGAAAAACACCAGGAGCTCACACCTGTGGCCCACCAGGGCCCAGGGCAGCATTTTCCAGTCCAGGAGGGACTGATGAGAGACTGAGCAAGCTGAACTACACCCCAACAAGGACTTTCTAAATTTGTCATCTCTTCAGAACAGCAAGAGGTTTTACTGTTTAATATTATTCATTTTTTATGCTTGTGAATACTTTGCTTGTTAAATAAATAGCTTTTTTCCACTTTTCTCCAAGGAAATCTTTCCCAAAGCAGTAGGGGGAGGGGCCACTTGAACCTGCTTTCTAGAGGGACTGCTTTTGGAGGTTTCCTCCCAAAATTTGCCCTAAACCAGGACAAAGGCCTATAAGAGATAACCAAGAGAAAGAATCTTTATTCTGCAATTTTATGTACAAACCCATTGAATGGAATTTTGAAATAAATGTAAGAATAGTCAATTTCTGAAACAGAAAATAGGTGAAATGTTCTGCACATCACCTTGATCTAAGGTGGTATACCACTAAAATCTGTAATTTCTCTGCTGAAGGAAGACATGTCCACAATGGAAGACCACACTTACATCTGCATAATTGCTCATTTGTAATAAGGCTGTGTTCTGCAATTTGTATATGTTTCGAACAATTTTCTGCAGCTGTGGCCTCATCAAAATCAAACATGACCTTCTAAATTTGTTCTAACTCTTCTAACAGTATTCAGAAACAACACTATTTAAATCAGCAAATCTACTTGCAGACCAGCATGCTGCTGTGCTGAATAAAAAAGCAGATTTTTGCATATATAATTGTTTAGTACTTCTTACTCTAGAATGAAAAAAGGATAGAAGCTCATATAATATTATTCCTCCCAACAGGAAAAAACAATGTTGTGACTCAAAAATGTAAGTTCTGTTTAAAAGAAAACACCAAATCAAACCCACTTTTTTCATAAGAGCATTATGATTTCAAGGAATGTAAAATTACTTTATGTTTATCCTCTACACGTAGAAAAACTGAATATAAAAAAAGCCTTGAGTCACTAAACGCAAGCAAGCTAGCTATAAATTCTTATGGACTCTTTAAAATAATGAATTACTTAAAAGGCTTCCTCTTCCCTCCACCCATTCATATTACAAATTGAGAGAAATAATAACTTGATCTCATAAATGATGAGTCAACAATCTTAAAGAATGACTGGTCAAAACACAGCCCAAACTTCTCACCCAGCTTACAGTTAATATCTTCCAGGCATGTAAGAAGTTGATTCCCACACTTCTCAAAAGTTAGGGGAGAGAGAAGAAATCTAGACTTGCATCTGCAGATCTTATAAAAGCATTTGCAATGCAAGGATTTACTGATGGTACACATTCCACCAAGGCTCACCTCACACAGTCAGTTGAGAAATTGAATGAAAACTTAGAAACTTGCTGGACCACAAAAGTTTAAGTATACTGTTTGAATAAAGAATAAATTACTATAAAAATGGTTTATAAAGGGCCAGATTGAAATGGAAAATGAAGTTAGTCTGCTTTTATATATTATACAAGCAAAACGGAAAGCTCAGAGGAGACACAAGAAGGAAGTTCTCCCATGTGAAGCAGGTACAACATGACCTAGGTGGAATGTCAGCAAGTGTTGTCAAGGGAGGACTCACAAGTCTGTAAATTGTTTATAATCAATACCAAATTAGCTTGTTGGAATTTTCAAATTCTTTTACCTACACACAATACCTCCCACAGGATCACTCATGCAGCACAGCTTCTGCAGGCTGAGCAGCTGAGATTCAGAGGAATGACCTGAAGGATTTCTTTCTGTTTCCAAGTGACACATCAAGTGTGTGAAGAGGGGTAAATATATCAATAAAGGCAAGGCTGATTCTACTTCAACATACATATGTAAAGTGGTTTCAGATTCCATTTGTTCTAGTCCTTGTTATCATTATGTCTCACACCTCTCAGAAATCTCTGCCCAAACACCAGTGTGAAGCATTGGAACTGTCCAGTCAACCAACACTGCTTTCCTGGTTTTGGCTGGAATAGAATTAATTTTCTTCTTAGTCACTAGTACAGTGCTGTGCTTTAGATTTAGTATGAAAATCATGATAACACACTGATGTTTTGTTTGTCAGTGACTTTTCAGTTTCCCAAGCTCTGCCAGCAAGCTGAAAAGCTGAAAAGCTGGGAGAGAGCACAACCAAGACTGCTCTTCGGAAAGAGTCAAGCCTTACAGTTCTTCCATATGAGAGATCACCACTAATTTCCTTCAATATAATTATAAAAGTGTGGAGAATCATACAGACAAAAACTAATGGCTTTAAGATTGGGTAAATTTAGTAGGAGAAACAGACTATAGTTCCACAGTTATCATAATCCCTTATTTTCTGTTTTGCTTTTCAATATGTATCTCTTCTCCTAGCTCTCATGAACTCCATAAACTTTTCATTTAGCAAGCAGAACATCTGAGCCAGCTCTTTTCCCACTTTCAACACCAGGCAAAAAGGAAAGGAGTACAGTCATTGTAAGCATCATTGCTTCTTCCAGGCTATTTCTGGTAGAATCTATTAAAAGCAAAACCATTAAGATTTCTCAGCAAGCAATTCCTAAAGAATATGAATTGAAACGATTACTTGGTGGATGGAATGCCATCCTCACTCAAAACCAAGAAACAAATATGACACATCACCCAGTTATCAAATATTTATTCCTGTTAGACATCACTAAAAATGGTCCCAGCTATTAGTCATCCAGATTTTCCCACTTCAAAAGCAACTCACTGATCTTCAAAAGACTTCCTGCCACCTGTCAGGCAGACCCCAGAACATCCAGCACAGTAAGACACCAGATTTCTTCCTTTTCTAGAGGCGGTTAGGGACTTTCAAATAGGAGGATTAGAAGAAATTTTGCTCTGGACAGTTCCCTTTCCCAGCTTCTTTTTTCCAGAAAAAATCTAACCCTTTGACATAGTTTTTGGATTCGTGCAAAGACTTTCAGTCATTTCAACATCCCAAAGTTTTCAGTCATTTCTCCCAACAAATCAACTCTAATTTACTTTTTTTTTTCATTCTGAAACTGCCACTTAGCTTCAATTAGAAATAGTGACTCAAAAATGTTACAATGCAAAATCATTGGTTTAAAAAACAAATGGTGTCAATATATTTGAAATTCTCTACTGGAGAATTTAATTCTTCCTCCTTCCATAAATCAGTAAGGTCAAAATCAACTGTCCTAGAGAGTTGTTATTACAAACAATTGCTAAATCTCTTATTTTCATGAGGAGAGAATGGCACTCATTCTTTTTACCTCTCTGTCAGAGGCAAAAGAAAGAACTTCAGAGTCCAGCTCTAAAAGCCAAACTGAATTCTTTGCAAGCTCTGCATCCTTCACAGAATCACAGAACCATTAGGTTGGAAGAGACCTCCAGGATCATCAAGTCTAACCTAACCCTAACCTCAACTAAAGCATGGCACCAAATGCCACATCTAGTCTTTTCTTAAACACATTCAGAGATGGTGAATCCACCACCTCCCCAGGCAGACTATTACAATACTTTATTTCCCTTTATGTAAAAAAGACTTCTGTAAACTTCACCAGCAAGCAGCAACTCATAGCTCATGTCTGTTGTTTGAAGCCCAGGGAAAATCCATCGCTGCAAAGGGGAACATATTTAACTGACAGCAGCAGAAATTGAAGGCTATCTGTCAGGCTAGAGAGAAAGTGCTGAAAGTGTAATTTTCACTTTGCCTGTCCTACATTAATGATTAATTTTGTGACAACCGCAGTAATTGCTGCTCAGCTCCTCACATCTTCGTTACAGCTGGACTACAACAAATTCAGAATTAAGTATTTACACAAAACAATCAAAACCTCAGATTTCTATTGCATACACAACAGTTACTAATTCAATTACACTTTAGTTAGAACATACACCTTGAACTAAATTTAAAGCTTGCAACCATTCCATACATACATATATTTTCAAAATATGATAACCTCACATTTTAAAATGTTTATCACTATAAAAAATCCTCTTTGCTCCATTTCTAGAAGCTCAGCTTACAAATATCTAAGTTTCTAAAACAGGAAATTAAAAGCTAACCTCGTACTTTAAAACACATACCTGTGTTTTATAAAGCCCTCATTGGAAAAAAAAAAAAAAAAAAAAGAAGCAGCTCTAGTCCAAAACACTGTAGTTTCCTAAGACTTTCCTCACACTCCCTTAAAATAAAAGATAACTGGAATAACATTCATTTAAAATCCCTTACTAAATGACCATTTTGTGGTAACTTGAAATATGCAAGGGTAATTGTTATGGCTATAACCCAGTATAGAAACACTGAGACTCAAGCAAGGACATGCTCAGTATCTCACCTCTAAAAACGCTTTTATTTAAAATATTTTAGTACTTCTTTGATGCAGCAGCCCTCCCGTATTCCAAAGAAAAGCCAAATTCCAACAGAAATGTACCATGATTTGTCCCCTGGTCTCTCAGTGAGGTACTAGCAGCTTAATAGCCTTGGGGAAAGTCAAACACACTGATTGAGGGCGTCTCTTCTTCCACATAAAGCTTTTTTTAGCTTTCAGAGAACTTTCATAAAAGCACTGGTACAAGAGCCAGCAGAAGTGTGGTATCTCAGTTTCTCCAAGAGGCCCTTTGAACTCAATAGTGAATAACTTGGAACTATTTTTACTGAATCTAAAAATTATTGCAAGAAATGAAGAAGGAACAGCTTAAAAATAAGTAAATAAATAAAAGATCATTCATCTTCGGTTTCTGATCCCTCTTAAGTGACAAGAAAAACTATTATGAGCTCACTGTTCCCTGAACCCTCAGTGCTGATTGCAGGCACTCGTGTAGGGGGGGCTGCCTCTTCAGCTTCCTGCTTGAAAACCAAGTACAAGAGAAATCCCATGGGAGCAGCCAGGCAAATATAGAACAAAGCTAGTTTAATAGAGCATATCCACTCTGCCTTTTGCATGAATTTATTTCCCAAGAGTACAGATCAGCAGCTGCACAGCCCAGCTGCAGAGGGAGTGTGCCTGAAGCACCCATCCAGACACAGACAACCTGCAGGCACTAAGGCTCATGCTCTGCCTCACTGCAGATCCAAAAACATTGTGCTTTACTAAATGAGGGCCAGGAGGACTGAGTGCCCCAGCAGCACACAGCTGATCAGAAAAGTGACCTGTTTCTCAGAAGGAAATTGTGAAGTTTCTAAAGTATTCTAGATTTTGTCTGTCCAGCAAAACTTCCAACACCAACTGCACTGCTCCTGGCATGCAGCTGCATGGCAAGAACCAGGCCAACAGCAGGTGTTATGTCAGGGTTAGAAACTGAGAGGCAGCAATAGAAATATATTTCCAGCCTTTTTCAGCTAAGGATTTAGTTTCCATTGGAAAGAAAAACCAAATCAGCCCGTGGTGAACAACAGAGCTGACTAGCAGGCATATAATTCTGCAATGCAGTGTGTTACTTGCCAATAACATATTGAATCAATAGCTGAGTGACTTAGTCATAAATCAATACAACTAACCCAGTTGTTCTTACTCATACATAAATATTACAGATGATTCAAAATATGGCGCTAAATTTACTTTGTCAGGGACGTGTTTTCGGAACAGTTGAAGTCAGGGAAATGTTCAAGCTCTCTGAGCAGTATCTGCAAATGTGGAAAGGAGAATGTTAGGTAACCTACACTAAAGCCATCCGGCTACTCTCACATAAGAAATACTGAATTTTACCATCCAAAGCTGGTTATCTAGAGGTCTTTATAAGCCCCAGTATGTGAGACCTAGATTTCCCTCACCTTCTTTATTGGGCAAACTGCTATCAGCTTAGAAAATTAAGGTCTTCTTTGCTCTGTCCAACAGTGCAGGTAAAAAAAAAACAAAACAAACAAACAAAAAAAAACGTTGATCAAGGACCAAAAGTTGCTCCACATCTTGCCATAATTACAGAAGTTATTCAAGGACATGCTTAACCTGCCACCAGCCCTAAGAAAGTGAAGAAACTCACATGCCTGCCAAATTCAGCAAGGTACATATTCATGTTTGTGTTCAGACCAAAAATATCCTTAGCCAGCTAATTAAAATATCAAGGTAGCTGAGCAATCAGAGTGTGATAGCAAACTCCTGCAAAATAGTGATTTTAGATGTTGAGTCAAACATTTAAACTACAGTCTCATCAGGCTTTAGCTAAGGGGAAAAATACCTATTATGAATGACTCTTTGTGCATTCAAATCTGAATAGTGTTCACATTTAAACTATGAAGCCAAAATAGAGTTCCAAGTCCTTCCTGGAGATTAAGTCTGTAAAGCACTTTGATTACACAGAGGTTGGGTTCACTTTTCATTGACTTTTTAACAGTCTCATTATATCATCAGCTCTTTTCGTTCTTCAAAGCCTTTGTAACACTTACCAGATATAAGTCTGAAATATTAAAGCTAAAATTATTGAATATGTGACCAAATTCTTTCATCTTCAGGGTAGTCTACACTGAGAACAAGAAAGAGGCCTAGAACAGATCTTCAGCATTTTGCCTACTATGTTCAAAGCTTTAGTTCTTCAGTCTCATGTAAGTTCCAGTTTTGAATCCTTTAACCATATTTTGCAGCTTAATGAAGAGACTAAATCAATGGTAAATGTTCCAGTAAATAGAATATCATGATCTGGTCTCTGGGGTTCTTTTCCCCAAACTAAGCACAGGACATATGTAACTGCCTATGTGGGAATGCACAGATTTCATATCAAGACTAAAAATACAAACCTAGTCTAAAACCCAAATAGATTTATAAAAGAAATGATGGGGGAACTGCCGTGTGAATCCCTTTGGAAGCAACACTCCCCTCTATACATTAGTCTAGACAGGGTACAGGAATAGTTACCACATATAAGACATGATTTAGAGACAGCCACAAGGCATGGAAAAAACCAGAAAAATTCTTTTGACAAAACAGAAAAAAGATATGATGCAAGCTATATGAAAAGAGGGCCATATTCCATAAGTCTGCTTCAGATTTTTCCCTAGTATCAAATATCTAACTCTAGTGTCAAACAAGCAATTAACAACTAAATTTCTGCAAGAAGAGATCAAGAACAAGAACACATCCCAAGGCCAAATTGAACTAGTGAGGATGTCAAGAAACAGGTCTGCAAAAACTGATGCTGTACTGTAGAGAAATAGATTTGAATATACAGAAAATTATTCACCACTGAAATGAGGTACCATCTTTTGGAGATAACTGAATCAGCATTCTGTTACACTAAATTTGCCGTGAGGAAACAGGTGAACTTTTATTACATTCCCTGGCTCACTGGCTGCTGTAACCCAAAAAATCCAAGGTGAATTCATCAGTATGTGCAGAGCTGCAGCAAATTTTATTTGTAATGTATAAGGTAGGTAAAAGTTATTTCTGAAATATCTATTCCTCAAAAATGAATTTGAATTTACACTTGAGAAGAGCAAAAAGTAGTGGGAGGACTGGATATGACTGAAGGAGCCTTGCTATGGCCATCCTATAATCTCTTACTTTGAATGCCCTATATATCTTCTACAAATTGAGCTGAAACATCACAAGCTCTTAAATAAGAGCTTTAGGCAGAGGCCTAAAATCAGACTGTCTGTACTGAAGTTTTATTTTGGATAGAACTGTCACATCTTTAATATTAAAATGGAATTGTCTAAATAATTTATGTCAGGCTAAGTGTGTGAAGTGTCTGATCAAGGCACTGTTCCCAGAACAAGGAATATAGGTTTCACTTACTGAAACATCAAAATATTATATTTAGAATGGTGAAATCCCTGCACTTGCAGACTCAGATATTTGTACAGCACAGGAATTAATTTTGCTCAACTCTTATGGTTTAAAAAATGATGAAGACCAGATTGGTAACCAAATTATAACTGCAGAGAGCTGTATGCTGAACTAGCTTCACCAGACTTCTACAAGCATAGTCCTCCTATAATCCCTCTAAAACAGAAAATTGGAACACTTCTAAGGTATTAAAAGAGGCCAGCATATCCAATGAGTTTGTGAACAGAAAAGACAGTCTCAAAAAGACCAGCGTTACATTCCCTGATGATTTTGCATATGACTAAGAAAGCAGCAACAAGCATAGAGCAGTTGGTGACACTATTCCCCAAAGCCCATGGGATGACATGGCACGTTTGATCCACACACAAAGATAAGATCGTCTAGGTACACTCAATCACTCCTGACTCTCCTCAGATTATCAAGGCAGAACTGTTATAAACTGCAGATACTCCAATCTCTACTGAGTAAAATGCACCAAAAAGAGTGCAGCCTGCTTCCCTGCTGGGCTGTCCTCATGGGGAAATCTTTGTTCCTCACATGCAGTCTGGACCCTTAATTTCAGCTTCTGCAAGTTGCCTTTCACATCCTGCCCATGTGTGATTGGTCATTTTCCCCAATAATGTCTCCATAAGCATGCAGGGCTGCTGCTAAGAAACCCCAAGTACGTCCCTGCTCCCAGCCCTGGCCCCTCAGCCTCTTCCTACAGGGCAGAGGTTCCCACCCTGACCACCATGGGGGCCTCTGCTGAATGTCATTCTTGGACTGAGAAGGGAGATTGTCCAAAGCTGCATGCAGTAGCCTAGATATGGCCTAACAAGTGACAAGTCAAGGCAGTTAATCCTTTTTTTTTTTTTGCAAGTGATGCAGCTTGACTGCAGATTTTGCAACAACAACCAGAGTGGTTGTTCCTCCCATTTGTTTTCCAGGCCCCATGCATTCATATACACACGTTTTATACAGGTGTCTTTTGCCCTGTTTCATTGTTTCTGAGCTGTCTCTTGTAATTGCCATTTTACATCCTCAGGTATGGTGCCGTTACCTCCCAAGTTGTCTCCTTCCCTCTCCTCATCAGGTTGGCCAACCTGTTGGCAAAGAAGCTGTTGCCCCATTTGGTCAGGTAGATCCTCCTCTCAACAGCAACCCCTCATCTTTAAAAAGGCCATAAAAAGCTGATTTTCCACGTAAAACACCAGCTCTAGCCAGGCCTCTACACAGAAATATCAATCTATTTTCAGTCTTACCTGGTTCTACACAGATTACTCCCCTCCTCCCACAGGCAGGTCACTGCATCCCCTCCCCTGCCCAAGCCCCAGCATTCTGCTGAAGGTCTGTGATGTACCAGAGAAGCTCCTGGAGTAGAGACCATGCCCTGCAGAGCAGCATCACCCAGTGGTAGCCACCTCTTGAATCCTCAGCTGAGTTTGGCCAGTTTCTAGTTGCTTCAAGATTTATACTATTTTCTTAACACAGATTCTTCCTCCAAAAATGACCAATATCTATCTCATCATTGAACAGCCCTAAGAAGGAATGGGAGAGATTCTGATCCAACAGAGCAATCCCCAAGTGGCATTCTGGTTATAGGACGGTTAATAAACCAAGAACATCCCTTCCCTCTATACACTTGTCTCTTCAAGAAACTGTCACTTACCAGTCTCTTCTCTGCAGTTACCTGTAATAGAGCCCCACAGTTTTTGAGGTTTTCAGTCCAATAATAACTATTGGAAAGGAAAGGCCAAACAACTTGCAGGAGGTTCAGAACAGCACCATGAGTAGAGGGACACAAACAGGCCACGGGCATACAGCAGGTACACACTTGTCATAGCCACTGAGAGCAATTACTACATAAAATTACTCAAGAGTATCAAGCAAAAAATAGATTTCTTATAAAGAGAAATTTTTCACTCCCTGTGGTGACAGTCAGTGCAGTTTTGAGTTGTAACAGCCCTCAAGAGATGGCAAATGTATAGAGGCACTTTTAATCACTGCAAAGTGCTGACAGTTGGTTCTTTCCCAAATCCTACTGGAAGGCATTTTTCATATATTGACTCTAACAGTCACTCTTTCAATTATCTTAAACACAAACTGTTATTATATATCAATGTTAATATAATTATGTTAGCTATCAAAAGGGGTTTTTTTTAGAAACGGCTTCCCACAAAATATTCCAAATTGAACTTGAATAAGCACTCCTCAGCAGAAAAGCGCTCTACTGGGACTCAAAAGCAACTCTGAATTCAATTCCTCTCATAACAAAATGATGTTCTCTGCTCCCTGACTTTTCTCAGCTCACTTGCAGACATTCTGGTTATTGTCACTCCTGCACCTTTCTCAAGCCCTACCAAAGACCATTCAAAGAATCAGTATTGGGTAGAACTTGGAACAGAAAACTGCCAGCATTTCGCAGTTGTCAATGCAATAAAAGATTTGCTGCAGCCTTACTTCAAAGTTTATTTTCTAGGTAAATCCTTTGGTTGATAAATCTTGTTGAAAAGTCTCTCTATGATACAAAGTAGAGACTCTCTCTGGACTGCCCTTGGGATTCCCTGGGAACTTTGAAAGCCAAGCTAGGGGGCCAATAAATGGGACTTATGTACTTGAATTACTCCTTGAGTTTTTCTGCTCAAAAACGCCATGGTAAAACCGAGCTTATATGACTTTGATATGAAATCAGACCCTAGAAGTCTTCAAAGCCAGAACTGAATTAATCAAAATTATTTGTGATTATTTGGAGAATTTTGCTTTATGTTGCTTAAGATACCATACTATGAGAGAAGGGGAGGTGTCAACTGTGAGTGAGCAGAATAATAAAAGGCATCTGAAAAGTCCTGCCAGCACACTGAGGGACGAGATCCTTCCCCTCTACTCAGCACTGACTTTTACCTCCCCAGCAAGAGCTGATCTCTGCTGTGCTGCACAGTAACACCAGTTACTGACTGCCACAGAAAACTTTCACAGTTTCAGGTATTCGTTATGACAAAAAATACTTTGCAAAGTATAAAAAGGGAGTCAGAATGTAGGAAGTCTCCCTTAAATTGTAAGTATTATTTAATTATGTTCTTAAATATTGAGTTTCTGATGCTCTCTCAACAGCAGGAAACAAGCTGGCAGTTTGCAAGAGCAGGAACCAATCTGAACAAACATGAGTGGGTGTCAAACAAATCTATTTACCAACTAATAACTGATTCTTTCTAGAAAGTGAAAATCTAGTACTTCCAGAAATCACATTAGATTTTTTTCCTAGTATTAAATTCATATTTACACCTGACTCCACTAACAAACAGTTATATATTTTAAAAAAATGTCAATTCATTTTATTAGACATGGAAAGCATTTAATTTTATGCAGGATGCAAAGGCAAATGTAAAGATTTTGAAACAGTGAGGTTTTAAATATTTACACTGAAACAAAGAATAGTAGAAAGAAACTGTGAATACATAATTAAATCAAAGCAACTGTATGCTACCCTACCAGTATGGAAATTAACTTCCCTCCCATCAAACATCATCACTTGTTTAAAATAATGAAAAAAAACCAAAAACAAAAACAAAACCCACAGGAGTTAATGTATTTTAAAAAATAACAAGCAAACACAGCCAATAACATATTCTGGTTTTTAAATTTATACACACAGCTCAGCTTTGCAGCTGTAGACTAATGTATAAATACAAATCAACTTTGCCCATTTCACCCAGGTACTTGTGGAATGACTGTCAAAAGAAGTGAGACAACCATACACAAATCTGAAAATACAGACTACAAATAAGAGAGTCAGGAAAACCTGATCTTCTAGAGAGCCAACTTCCTAAGGCATTGTCCCAGTTTAATAGAAAATAAAGCAAAAATGTGACTTGATGTCAAGCAGTTTTAGAACCACATAAGATAAGAACACTAATTCAAACTTGACATGCTGCAGTCAAAGAAAATGAGTTCCATTTGAAGGCAATAAAAAAGTCAATTAGGAGCTAGAGATTCAACTCATTTGTGCTGAGACTCTCAGTCATATACTTGGGCAACCACTGCATGCAGGTGTTGCTTTACTGCCATGGTGCTATGTAAGAGTAACAAACACATCTGCTGGGAACTCTTAATTATACATGACAAACCATAAATCACCAGCTTGTTGCAACATCAGGAGGCTCAAGATGCGATCCATCATGTCTACATCCCAAGAAATAAATTAACCCCTCTGCTTTGTTTAGTAGTCAAAATAGATTTATTATATTTATTTATAAGCACAGTACTACTGCAAGAAACAATTAGGGCCATGCTTGTCTTGAGCATTGCTTTTGTCCACTCTTCTACCATTGCCTGTACTGGTTTGCACTGATACTATTTGATACCCCCTCCTATATAAGCATAAAACAATGTAAGCTGCAGGGCAGTGGAGAAGCAAGTACCATATCTTAAGAAACATGGAATCCTATGGGATATTTGTTCTCACTAGGAGCAGTCCCATTCATTAACTTCCATGAACTAAAAAACAAACACACACACAGAAAAAAAACCCCTATATTATCCAGGCAACTAAATAAATAAACTTTTCCTGAGAAAGCAAGTACATATATATGTGTGGAAGTATCTGTATATATTCACAAATGTATTTTGTCCAAGTGACTACTATTGTAATTTAGGCAAGCAGTTTTTCAGATATTCGCTCTTAGATATTACAAACAAGCCTGAAACATATTTGGAAATTTATTTACTATAAATGAACAGTGACAATCTCTTCTCGATACCAATAAGAAGAAAATCAGTTTGACAGGTGGAGGTGAGAAATATTGACAGCTGAGTTCAGTTTAAATCCTGGGGTACTGGATAAGGACTTCTCACAATTATTATATTTCACTACTCTCTAAGCACACCCATGTTGTTTTACATGATAATGATAATAAAAGTCAAGTGTGCAGGCAGGAACTTTTTAATGGAAGGAAAAACTGGCTGTGCTATGGGAACACACTGTCAGAAGGAACAGCAGGTTAACATATAAATCTTTTGTGTATCATAGAGTACATACTATAACTGTAGCAGGACCAAATTACTCTTCAGAAAACACACTTCCCTGGCCATCCTGTTATCACCAACGTGAAGCCACATACTATTTGATGAGAAAAATGTAGACCTTTATAGTCCATCTGAGAAGAAAAAGCCCAAATTCTAGACCAAATCTATGCAAATGAAATAGGCAACCAGAAAACACTTTCTTTTTTTCTCATAAGAAACAAATTTAGTATTGTTGGGAAAATCTTTAATTGTAACAAATAGTGTTTAAGTCTTATGAATGCCTTCAGCTTTTAGTGACAGGTCTTAGTCCTGTATTAATAGATGCAAGAGGGTATCTTAGGCTTTAACACTCTGGGCCTGAGAAACTCTGCCAAGAAGGTATATCTTGGCCAGACCATATCACTGGGATGCACCCAAAAGGAAACATTTTTTGGAAGCCTGTGACCAAGAAAGAGTAATTTGAGGAATAGTATGCTTCCCAAACAACCACCATGACCCTCAAAACACTCCTACCCTGATCTAAATAAGCTTTGAGAAGTACTTTAAAGATGAAAAAAAAAAAAAATGCAGGAATGTTTAGCATATATGAACAATTTTGGGGAAAACTGTTAGGTAGCTGCTCTATATGGGTTAGGGGCAAATGCGCCCCTCACACCCAATGCTGAAAATAAAAGTGATGCCACTTTCTAATACTGAAATTACAGTGTTAAACAGCCTTATTCACAAATTTTGGTGACAGTATGAATAGTATGTGTTGTCTCTCCTTTTTCAGATGATTTTAATTGCCAGTTATGTGTACTGTCATTGCCAATAACACAGAGTTATGGGTTCATGCTAAACCTAAAGCCCAGCAATATATTCTGGTATTCCAGCATTTTGACCAAAAAACTCCCGCTGCTTGACATAATAATGCAGGTATTATATATTTGAACAAAACTTCCACCACATGAGACTACTGTGAAAAGCAAAAAGACAACAGCTACTTAAAACCTCCCCCCCCAAAAAAAAGCTTTCTAGTCTATAAAATTAGGTACATTCTCTAAAGAGACCTGATACTGCTACAGGTAGCAGAGGATTCTCACTGAAAAGGATCAGTAGGATTATGCAATTTAGAAAATTAATCCTCTATAAGGTTTCAGGAAGGGGTTTTGGTTTCTCATATATCTTGTGAAGAAATAAGCTCCTGATTTAAGTGACTTTATAATCACACACTAATGAAATTATAGGGTATAAATTAAGCTTTACTGCTTAATAGATATTTCCAATACAAGGCCAATGAAAAAACCAAAATCAATTACAACAGCAGCAGCACTTACCTTTCCTCCCAGTCTCTCAAAGAACCAGAGTGGACTGGCTAACTGAAAGAATAAATACCCACAGTGTTATCCCCAGTTGTACCTGGCCTGTGTTCCCAGTTAAGGTTTGCCCCATCCCATTAGAGGCAGCAGCTGAGCCCCTCTATTCATTACACACACCCTGCCAGCTTTGAGATGAGTGCCACAGAAGAGACAAACACCATTGTGCTGAGCCTTGCACTAAGGCCAAGGAGATTGGAATGGATACAGGGCCTAATGCAATTGCAAAAGGCATCAACAGCTTATCCACTGCATTAAACTCATGTAAACAGCCAGTGTACTAAAAGCTGTTTTAACTTACCTCAAATTCTTTGCACAATTGATCCACAATCATCTGAGTGCTCACTGAAGCTTACCATCCTGCTTTTTTCTATTGGTTGCAAATGGCCTGTTTGGTTCTCTAATAAGTGTTAAAGTGAACATCTTGCTCAGTAGAAAAGGCTGTGTGTTGACAGTGTCTAGCTATCCTAGAAACTGTAATACAATCACAGAGGCTATGATGGCTCTGTGTTTTCTTTCAAACCGTGGGGAATATATAAATGAAGAGCTTAAACTGAGCCTATGACAGGCATCTATGAGATAGCAGGAGAGCTTGAAAACCAATATGAAACAAGAATGATGAACCTCCTACAATTAAATACCAAACTTGGAAATAATTGTCAAATCAGCTAGAAAACCTGATGAAGAAGGCGTGAAGGGTAATGCCAAAAAGAGAACTTCTCCTTCAAACAGTGGTAAGGCCAGAGGAAGAGAATGGTCATTGTGGAGAAATATATGTCTGCCATCACCACCAATGCTTTCACTTAATTTACTAGTTTCAACTACATTCCAAATACTTTAGCAAAATCCTTTTTCCTTAGAAGACAAGAAAAATAGTAGGTGCAAGTTAGTAATTCACCTCCTGATGAGGAGCACATCCAGGTAGATAAAAACCAAAAAATCCTTTGAAATTGTATTTAATTGCAATTGATTTACAAGGAAAAAGCAGGGCTGTGTGATTCTGTTAGTAGTAATCAGGGGAAGAAATAAGGTAAATACCAGATCTGTCTGAACGAAAATATTTTTGAAACATTTAAACCATGTCCAAAAGAATAGAGTTTAAAAAACTCTGTAAACTACAGCAACAGTTTCAACATATATTTTAATACCCCTTCCAATGACATTACTTCCCCCAAATCAGTAAGCAAGTAAGCAGCTGTGTAGAGTTTGGGGTAAGATTTTTATTGGTTTTAAACAAAAAAGATTCAGTAACCATTAATTCCTCTCAAATAAGAGGTTTCAGAAAACATTTTCTTTATAGATAAGCATAAGCAAAGATTGGCCAGAATTCACTGCAATCAATGTTGTTCTTGGAACTATTTTAACTCAAACTACTTGAAGTAAAATTTTCATGTTACTTCAAATAAATTGTCAAAGCACCCTAGAATGATACTAATAACAAGAAATTTTAAAAAAAGCATGGTCTGAAAAATTGATGCAGATGGGTCTGGGGTACTTAGAAAGTGCATTATTACCTTGTGTTTTCCCTACCAACTGCAGCAATCTGCAGGACAATGAATCCAAGTGAAAAATGGTTCAATTATTTCCTGACTAGCAATGCCCAGTTGTCTGGAGATCCTGCAGAAACGTTTTCGAAGAAAACCCCAATAAAGCGGAACATATGTTGGTTGTTCTTTTTCTAGCAGAACAACAACATGAAATTCTGAGTTTAATTAAGCTTAAAACCACAATGCTTTAAAACAATCCACCTGTATTTCTCATGTTTCGTTCCTCCATCTCTCACGGCTTGTTTTGTAAGGCTAAGAAAATCCTACTCTCAGAGAAGAGAGAAAACTAGTAATTTATTGCTAATCTGTAAGAGAGGCTATCTACAACCACTTTCAAAAGATGCTATGTGTTTTTCCCTGCTTTTTGCAAGGAAGATTTCCATTTCATTGTTTATTCCTAATGATAAACAGGGCCTGCACCTGGCACTATAAAGATGCCAGACTGCATCCACAACACCTTCCTGGAACCACAAAGATTCAGGTCCCCAGCCAGCCCTTCAGTGAAGAACAGGGATAAAACTTGAGAAAAGGAGTTGTGCATTAACACTTCAACAAATAGCCTGTGTGCTTAGACGTGGTGGGCACATGTTGTAAAATCAGATCACCAGTTTACTACTATCATTTAAAAGTAGTAAACTCTTTTAATCTATATGCATATAAGCATGCTCACAGGGCAAAGACAAAAAAAAATCACTGCAGTAGTGATATATTTACGGTACTTACTATTTACAGTAGGCAGCTTTGGAAGACTTCAATCCCAAAGAACTTCAGGTTCCTATTCACTTTCCTAAGTTAAAGTATTTTTGCAATTCTTTTTTCCTCTGGAAACAGAATTAAATTCACTAACTCAACACAATGTTTGTTCTTCTTGAAACTGCAGACATTGGGTACACTTGCATTTCAACCTTGCTCTACTTGCATATGGCACACAATTATCTGCTACAATGAGAATGACAGAACACAAGCACAATATTCTACTGTGTGCAAACACTGAATAATACATGTTTCACTGTTCATCCACTGTAATGATGTTTTTGAGGATGTTGATTCTTATTTCTTTTAATCCATTCAGTGGTGTATGTATTGGTATCAGAGGACTTACAGGGGAGGCTTTAAATATCAGAGGAAATCAGGTCAGTGTCTTTCTCCTCAGAGAAGCCCTGAAATTAGAGGTGTTGGGAAGTATTGCTTGAGAGACTCAAAAGAAATCTGCAACAGAAGGCACAGTGATAGTGGATCCTCCACAGACAGCTCCCTGACAACAAAATGAGCTATTAAATGAATAGAAACCAAATTCAGCTTTAGAAGTCCTACAGTGAGAATGGTTAGCGGGAGGGAGAATATTCTGTCAAATAATCATTACAGTCTTGCTCTAGCCTTCTGCTCTCCCTAAAGCTCACTCTTTTAGCCACTGTCAAGGGAGAGAAATAGAAGAAAAAAAGACTTCTTGAAGACAGCCTGCTGAAAAAGACTTGGGCTATAGTCAAACAAATCACTCCATGACCACGACCCTACTGTCCTTAAATACACATCATCTCATTTTCATTTTCTTATTACCAGAAATTATTACTTTTGGAACAAATGCTGTGCAGGAATACAAATTCTGCCGCTGGCTGATGCATTCTAAGACATTAGACTCGTGCCTTAAATGTCACGGCATAGCTTTATTAAAATGGTAACTTAGCTCAAAGAGTTCATTCCAATTTAACTGTTATTACAGCAAAAGCTGAATAAACAAGCAACATTAGTACAGAGTACATCAGTACTGCATGATAAAATATTGTGATGTATGAACAAGGCACTACTAATAAGATCAGGAAATCTAGATATCGGATAAAGGGGTTTTGCCTTAAGCTGTTTAATAAAATACAAAACCCACGCTACACTCTTTAGCTCAAGTTTACATAAGCTGATGGAAAGAAACCCAGATAAACCACACAGGAAAGGAATAAAATCAAGCAGCAGCAATGCAGTTTATGAAGGTCTGAGAAAAATGAGGAGAAAGTATTTACAGGCTCTAAGTATTATAGGCTCTAAAATAAAAATTTGTAGGCTCTATGATCAGGCCAGACTCAGACTAAAACTCAGCCCAAAGCAAGGTCTTGCAGGCAAGTCCTGGACTTCCCCTTTTATTGGCAAGAACAGCTGAGAGTCTCACCTAAAATTTTAAAAGTGGCAATTCTGAGGTCCTTTTCCACCTCAGAAGGCAGTTCTGCCATAGTGTCAAAGAAACTTCAGAGCTATCTGTGTGTCTGCTTACATAACCCCTTCACTCCAATGGTTCTCCTGCATTTGAGTAGCACTTGAGGACTCTAAACCCAGTAGAAATGCTGCCACCACAGTGACTTCTTTACAAGGCTGCAGGAGGTAACCATTTAGGATATGCAAGGCCATCAATTGATTGTTTTACATTTAGCTCCAGTAGGACATTGTAGCTACATGCTGAGTCACAGCAGTTACTTTCCAAGCAAGTACTTTCTTAAATGAAAATTCCTATACTTTCAAAAGTAATAATCTCCTTTTTTAATAATCTTGTAACACAAAAGTGGTTTCTTCTTTCAAAAACTACTTCCAACTGTGAGGATGTATCATGAATTATAAATTCACTAGGGTAGCTATAGCACAAAAACCAGCCCATATATATTCTTTCCATTCTTGTTTGAAAATTTATTACCAGCTTCTCCACAGGTAACTTCCAACTTACTACCTGCTCTCCTGTTTCCCATAACGAAACCAAATTCACAAGACAGATATTTTGTGCTATGAAAAAAAACTTCACCTTGAATGTAAGTCAAAGTAGAGCCTTCTCTTTGCAGCTCTGTAAGGGCTCATTGCAGGATTTTTCTAATTCCTTTTAACTTATCTAAAGTGTAATATTACATTCCAATGAAAAAAAAGCTTAGCAGATCAATATAGACTAAGTGTTCATCCAAAATCCCCCACACCCTGAAACCTATTATTTTGACATTATATTTTTTTTTAATCCAGCCTTGATTATTTTGGAAATATCTCCCTGAAACATTCCACAACTGACCTCTCACAGAAGCCCATGAGAAATTTGCATATTGTGACTTTGGAATTAACAACAGATATAAATAGTACATTTCCATCACCCCTACATCTGCAGTATCCTGGCGCAACCAACTTGCCACTCAGAATGCCTTCACTTCCAATTAATTTTACTCTGACACAAAGCAAGCCAAGCCAACAGAAACTCAACTGGTCAAGTTCACAGCAGAAAAATTCATGCCTTTCTAAACAGCCACCATATTGCTGGGCATATAGAATATTTCGGAGTTTTAGAAATTTCAAATGAACTTTCATAACATGGGCTTCCATCTAATACAGAAAAAAACAGAATGCAGATGTATCACTGAATTCAACCAGGGAATTTTGTCAGAGAGAGATTTTGAAAGTTCTGTCATGTCCTAATGCTGAAAAATAAGGATCTTCTCCTCTCATTAGCCATTCAGAGGCTTCTTCTGGCCTTTGGAGGTGCTGTTCAAAGAAGGCTCCAGGAAGCACAAACAGGAGCAGGCAAACAAGGGTGTGGCACATCTGTGAGGGAGTGGCACAGGCTGCACAGGCTGGGCAAGCAGGCAGGATTGCAGTCATCCACCTGCTAATGGAGTATTTATTTTGTGTTGGGGTTTTGGGGTTTTGTTTGTTTTTAGGTTTGTTCAGCAATGGTCTCCAAACGATCAAAAGGCATACCTAGTAAAAGTACCAACCCAAACAGAACCCCCTAAGCAGGACGCATCTCTCCAGACGCCTTCCTGTAAGGAAGGTTTTGTGAGAGTGTTTGAGCCTGTCAGCAGCACCAGGGGCCAGTGCAAAAGACACCTGCCTGCGGTGCAAACAGATGAATCATCTCCTCTGTCTGATGGCTGAGCTTAAGGAGGAAGTAGAAAGACTAATGGGTATTAGGGAAAGTGAAAGGGAAATAGACTGGTGGAGTTTCACCCTTCCATCCCTGAAAGAAACCCACCAGGAGTCAGAGTACTCCCATGCCTCCTACCAGGCAGGAGGAAGAGACCTAGTAGATGAAGGGCAGTGGAAATGGGTCCCTACTCACAGAGGTAATAAAAATTCCTCCCCAGCACCTACCCAGGTGCCACTTCAGGCTAGGTATAAGGCCCTGGATCCAGAAGATCAACCAGGTGACATCACAGAAAATAATCTGCTGGAGAGCCACCCAGTTACACTTCATATGTCAGATGAATCACTACCTCTAGCATTAAAAGGAAAAGAAGGGTAATCATAGTGAGTGACTCCCATCTGAGGGGAGCAGAGGGCCCCATATGCTGACCAGACCCATCTCACAGGGAGGTCTGCTGCTTCCCTGGGGCCTGGGTATGGGATATTATCAAGACTCCCTGGGCTGATGCAGCCCTCTGATTATTACCCACTGCTGAAACTCCAGGCTGGCAGGGATGAGATTGAGAAGAAGAGCACCAGGGCACTCAAAAGGGACTTTAGGGCACTGGGTCAAGTGGTTGATGGGGCAGGAGCACAAGTGGTGCTCTGGTCAGTCCCTTCAGTGGCAGGGAGAAATAATGAAAGGAACAAGAGAACCCACAGTATCACAAAGTGGCTTAAGGGCTGGCACCAGGGCTGGCAGAATTTTGGCTTCCTTGATCACGGGGCAACTTTCATGGCATTGTGAGCCTGACCTCAGTGCCCAGCGAGATTATGGAATAGATGATCTTGAACACCATCACACGGTACTTACAGGATGGCCAGGTGTCATGATCCAGTTATTAAAGCTATTAGAAATGCCTCTGACCAAATTAAGGTGCAAATGAGACCATATGCCAGTGACAATAGTATGGATTTTATTTGACAGTAAATATGACAGAGAGACAGGGGAGATAAGAAGAAAGCGAAAAAATAGAAAAGAGTTGGGGGGGACAGAAGGAGAATGACAAAGACAGAATAAGGAAAATGTCACCACTCTGTGGATCCCAGCTATGTTCCACTGATCCTCTCCAGCTGGTCTTCTTGTTGGTGAAGGTCCTCCCAAAAAGCACAGAATCTGATAGGTTTGTATCAGGCCAGGAAGGAACATCCAGACACCACCCTGGGCAGGGGTAGTTTACCACTGTCTCTTACAACAGACTCTGGGTTTGTTGTATCACCTGCAGTTCTGTGGTGCAAGGCTTCAGGAATGACTCTGGGGAGTGCTCTGGGGGGCCTTTGATGGATCATGATACCCCCCTCAGCTGCCTCTCGCTGAATGTCCCATGGATGTGACCTTCCCAGGGTTGGGGGTTTCACAGCTGGGACAATTTGTCCCAGGGAGGATGGGTGTTCACTGTCTCTAACCAGAGGTTACACCCGAAACCTCCTCCCCCCACCTGTTTCAGAGGGAGACTTGTAAACCTGGCTGCTGTGGGCTGTGATGTCCCCCACCCCAAACCCAGCCAGGAGAGAGTTTCTGTTGCATTTGGCTCTCTTGCGGATGAATTCCTTTCCCTCAGCCTTGTTCATTTCTCCCCAGGCCTGAGATGAATGAAGAAGAGGTTTCTCTTCATCTCAGCAGTTTGACTTACAGTCCAAAGTTCTTCAAGGAGGTTTCTGTGGTTGTAGCTTCTTTATATACAGTCTTTTTCTATAATGAGCAAAATTTTCTATCAATCTTCAAGGCATAAACTATTTCAGTCTCTGACACCAGTGGATCAGACCCAGCCAGTGTGGGTTTAGGAGGGGCACACTGGGCTTTAGCCAGCCTGCCTTCCTTTCATAACCAGGTGATCCCTCTGGTGTACGTGGGAAGGGCTGTGGATGTTGCATATTTGGACTTCAGCAGGCCTTTGACACTGTCTCCCACAGAACACTCCTGGAAAAGCTGGCAGCCCACAGCTTGGACAGGAGCACTTTGTGCTGGGTTAAGAACCATCTGCATGGCTGGGCCCAGAGAGTGGTAGTGAACTGCATCCAGCTGGGGCCAGTCACCAGATCCCCATAGAAATCTGTGCTGGGGCCTGTTTTATTCAGTGTCTTCATTGATGATCTGCATGAGAGGATTGAGTACACCATCGGTAAATTTGCAGATGACACCAAGCTGGGTGTGTGTCCATCTGTTGGAGGGTAGGAGGGCTGTGCAAAGGGACCTGGACAGGCTGGATAGATGAGCAGAGTCCAGTGAGATGAAGTTTAACAAGTTCAAGGGCAAAGTCCTGCACTTTGGCCACAACAACCCCCTGCACTGCCACAGTGGGACAGAGTGATTGGACAATGCCCAGGCAGAAAAGGACCTGCGGTTTCTGGTGACAGCAGCTGAACATGAGCCAGCAGAGTGCCCTGGTGACCAAGAAGGCCAAGGCCATCTTGGCCTGGATCTGAAGCAGGGAGGTCATTCTTTCCCTGTACTCAGTACTGGTGAGGCCACACCTTGGGTGCTGTGTCCAGCTCTGGTCCCTCAGTTTAGGAAAGACATTGAGTGCTGTGTCCAGTTTGGGCCCCTCAGTTTAGGAAGGACCTTGGGATNAGGGTTTAGTTTACCAGGAGATGTTTGGTCGTAGGTTGGATTTGATGATCTCAAAGGTCTTCTTGCAACTAGTTCATTCTGTGATTTTATGATTACCAAGGAAAAGACAAAGCTTGTCATGCTCTCATTATGAGAGATTACCATCAAAGTAACAAATAGGCAAATGGCAGCTATAGTATATTGCTTTGAACAAAACTTTATATATATATATATATATAACTTCATATATATATATACAGGCATCCTGTAAGAAAGTCTAGCTCTGCTGAAATTCTCTTGTAAAAATCAAAATTCTTTCCACTTTCCTCAGAGTNTGTCTACAACCTCCTGAAAGGTGGTTGTAGCCAGGTGGGGTTGGTCTCTTTCTCCAGGCAGCATCTGACAGAACGAGAGGACACAGTCTTAAGCTGCTCCAGGGGAAGTTTAGATCAGACATCAGGAAAAAATCTTCACTGAAATAGTGATTGGGCACAGGAATCATCTACCCAGGGAGGTGGTGGAGTCACTGTCCCTGGACACAACTTTAGAACAAGACTGGATGTGGCACTAATTGCCAGGGTTGAGTTTACAAGGAGATGTTTGGTCGTAGGTTGGATTTGATGATCTCAAAGGTCTTCTTGCAACTAGTTCATTCTGTGATTTTATGATTACCAAGGAAAAGACAAAGCTTGTCATGCTCTCATTATGAGAGATTACCATCAAAGTAACAAATAGGCAAATGGCAGCTATAGTATATTGCTTTGAACAAAACTTTATATATATATATATATATAACTTCATATATATATATACAGGCATCCTGTAAGAAAGTCTAGCTCTGCTGAAATTCTCTTGTAAAAATCAAAATTCTTTCCACTTTCCTCAGAGTAAAGTTTAGTATTTTCTTGGGGATACTTGGTGTTTATTTCCCACCCCAACTTTGTTAAGGAGCCATATCTGATAAGGCAACTGTAGCTTCTGTATTATCAGCTGTGACAGGACTCTGCTGTTTATAGAACCTGATTCAGTAGGAATGTTGCAAATACTATGGCACTGCAGAGCCTGGTTGCAGTACAGGTTTTTTTTTAAAAAAATCACAGTTGAGTCTTATTTGTGAGGTTCCACATCAGCTCCTCTGTAAACCGCAAAATCATCCTTCAAGTAAAATCAAATATGTTGTATTAGCAACTAAGTAAAAAAGCAAGAATGTGGAAGTAAGCTATACCCATAAGAGACACTTTGAAATGTACTATAACCACAGATTAGAAGTAATAAACACCAAATTAGAAAGGGCAGCAATCTTCTTTTCTATTGCAGTGTTTTAATTGAGAAGCAGAGGAGGGAAAGAGGGGGCATCAGGAAACAGGAATGGTTTCACCACTCAGAAGTTTAAATTAAGTCTGTAGCTCAGAAATACAAGCGATATAAGTGGGCTTATACCTAAAAAGTTTACTTGAAATTTCAGAAGGTATTTTTTGTGTTGTCTCTGTGAACCACCAAGTCAATACCAGGCCAAAAAAGCACAAATTTTCTATTAGTGAGTGAGAATAGAAAGTCTCATTTTTTCCCTAGACGAGCAGGGAAATACAAGGACCACGACCCTTGTTTCACTTACAGTCTTATTGTTCCACCCAACAATAAAAATGTCATAAAAGATAATAATTGTAGCAAATAGTCCTCAAACTCTTGATCCTTAAAATGCCTCTATACGAGAAGAAATAATCTGGAATCATGTTTCAAATTTTAAAGTCTTCCAAGTGAGATTCAGGAACTACAGACAAATAAACCTGAAAACCACAGTTCTTCAGAACAACATTAGGTGGGCATGACCCATCAAAGAAGAACCAGCAAAGCTTTTTTCAAGCTGAGTCACAACTCACGGGTTTCTACATTTTAGGAAAGAACCAAGAAGCAGCTGGACAAAGATCTAGCTGACAACAGTCTACTCATACTGCTGAAGGCCCTTCAAAAGGATTTGTAAGGAGAACAACCAACCATGAGAAGAATTTCACATGGTTTAAATAAAGGTGGCAATAATAAATAATAATGAAATGTTAAAAGACAAAATAGCAGCCATTTGTTACTCTAATCCCTCAGTGGAAGGAAGGACCTTGCAGTCCCAAATACTCATAATCAATCTAAGAAAATTAAAAGAAAAGGAGAGCCTAGGACAACCATACACAACTGGCCCCATTTTTGTCAGATTTTGTCTAGGTATTTATAAACATTTGAATTCTGAATAAGAAAGAACATACAAAAATCTGAAGAAGAGGGAATATTGTGGAGGGAGGACACACATGGAGAAAAAAGCTTCCTCCAAATGCTCAGTGTAAAAAGTAACTGTGAAGGAAAGGTCTGAAATAAGAATAAAAGCAGTCCTCTGGTGAAATCCTAGCTGAAAAAGACACCCTTGTAGCGCTAAAACAAAAAAAATCCAACAACAACAACAACAACAACAACAACAACAAAAAAAAAAACCCAAAAAACCACCACCAAAAAAAACCCCAACAACAACAGAAAAAAAACCAAACAACCCAAAAAACCACCACCAAAAAAAACCCCAACAACAACAGAAAAAAAACCAAACAAAACAAAACAAAACAAAAACCCAAACAAAAAAAAAAACCACAGAAGGAACCAAGAAAGAAGGATCAGAGAACCACCAAACAAGGGACAAAAGACTTGGCTTCAAACTAAAAAGAACAAAACATAAAGCTTTCCTTTAACTTCACTTTTCTTAACACAAATTGCAGTAGTCCCAGTACAAAACCCTATTTGCATACAAGAAAGCAACCAAGAAAGGCAGATGAAACAAGTTTCAGAAGTTATACCTGAAAGATGTGAGACTGTGGGAAGCTGGTGTCCAGAGAGAGATTTACAGAAGGCTGAGGAGAAAGAGGGAAATCAAGCAGTTGATGGAACTCTTCTCAATGGAGAAGAGCAACACAACACAAGGATCATCACAGCACTTTTCTTCATTCTGTATTCATGACTAAGACTTGCTGCTATTTGTCAAAGATTGGGTCTCCAATGAACCTCAGGTCCAGCTTAAAGCCTTCAAATATTTCCAGAAGTGACAAGCAGGTGTCTTTTCTGAAGCACTCATCCAATCCGCATTGTACAGATCATAGCTGTAATTTCAGCTGAAGGTCAATTTTCACGTAACATCAGTACTTTCGTGCAGTACAGAAACTCAAGAATGCAGTGGTCTAGCACGTCATTTCCCTGACATACAATATTATCAGCATAATCTACATTGCCCTAAGGAATGATACATCAGTGCCACCTTAAAACATTTATACACAAATTACTGTGTTTTTAGTACAAACTAAGAATTATTGAAGGAAAAGGTCAAGATGCCTAAATGATGAATCTGCACAGAAATCAAAACTTCTAGAATTAGCATAGCATTTTTTGAGACTAAAACCCTGGTTTGCACTGGAAGATTTTGTGTCCTAAATTACAACAATTTTATTTTGCTTGTCTTGTTAATGACAAACTTTAAGCAGATCTTCACTTCTGGCTCATACTTCGCAAGAACTTTGGTTTGTTAAACATCAAAGCTTCTGTCAGTCTTGGTGGTGTGAGCAAGGGAATACTATCAGAAATGGCAAGAACTGAAAAAAAAATGTAATTCCTACTAAAAATACAAAAGAAACTCTATTTGCATATAAATAAGATAATGCAGGGACACATATCAATATTGAGATCAAAATTCTAATTCTGCAGAAATATTCTGCTGAAACAAGATCTGACAGGAAAGGTCAAAGAGGTAAGGAAATAATAGGGCCTCAGGATGGAAATAATAAACAGTTTCATACATTATTCTGAAGCTTTGTAAAATAAGGCACTTTGTAGAAGAATTGATCATGACGCTATATGAGAAAGTCATAAGCCATCAATCTGGCATCAAAATGAGAGATTATGATTTATTTGGAGACTATTCAGATGTGAGCCACATAAGTGTTCTGGGAAATGTAGTATAAAATATCCCCCAGCTAAACTATTAATGCTGAGGTGAAAGTCATGGAAGTGATTCTGAAGAGGTGAGTAATTGCCATAAAGAGGAAGATTGGCACAAACACTTTTAATCATTGCAGCTACTTTTAATACATTTGCATTCTAAAAGGCTCTGCACAAAATACTGGACTAAAATATGTACCTCTTATCAACGAGCATCTCCACAAGTGCACTCTTTTTCCTCAACTATTGTAACACAGGAATGACAGAATACATGTCACCTGCCTGTCACTGCACAACACCTGCAATTAGGTTCTAAAACCACAAGGTATTAAGCATTACAAGAATCTACCTCAATACAAAAATTTTATTCCCTGCCCATGCTAAATTATTCATTTTAATTGGAAAGAACTGTTGGCAATGCAAATAGAGCGTCACAAATACAAGCACTAAGAAAAGATTAGTTGCACTGATGTCATGTACATTGTACTAGACATCAGTATCTTTTTTTTTTCTCCTCCAAGTTAGACTCCTTAGAATCTATTTCTCTCAACAAGTCAGATTTGAATAGCTGAACAGGTTTAATTAAGTTGATCTACTTACATTGAAGTATTTTTTCATTCTGATCACTCATGTTTTTAAAATGTCAGAAGTATCTGCATGACAATGGATTTTATTTTTGGATAGGCAAAGAAGCAATTATGTTAGTAATTTTAGTGTAAAGCAGTATGTTGCAAAAACAAAAACGCAGGGTTGAAAAATGTTAAATGAAACTCTGTGATATAAAATTCTGCCTTGACATTTCAGAAAAAGGCAAATTTTAAGAAGAGACAACCATCTACTCCTAACTACAAACTAACTACTCCTTACAAAGCTACCTATTTGAAAGATTTAGGATAACTCAAGTATTTTCCGTGAGGATTCCATAACATCTAGAAGGCATCAGAAGCACAGTGACAGGAGAAGTTAGCTTACAACAGAGCCTGGCCACTTGCTGGAGTGGCTGAATGTGAGCACTGCAGTTATCACAGCCTTGAACCAGTAGCCCTCTAGAACCATCCCTAACTATTTTCTTGGGAGTTAACTTCAGATCACCTTTCACAAAACGATTTCCAGTCGCCTCCTGCTTCACCATTCTCATTAAGAGGGTGGGTTTCTCCCATGGATCCCAGAGATATACCTCAGGAAGTGGCAAAATAACCATCTATACCCATGTTGAGAGATAACAGCATATTCCCTATGCTTTTAGAGGTAAACATGACTAAACACAGCTACCTAGGTAAATAAAGCCTTCCAGAAAGTAGAAATGGGATATTATTAGTGTAAAACGAGAAGACAGTTCCTCTTCCCCTCTCTAGATTTTGCCAGATAGGGTAAAGACTACAAAGTAAACTGAGAAAGATGCACTATGCAGTCACATTCTAAAACGTGATGACAGCATAAAATACATTATTAGATTATCTCCTTTAGAGCAGTAATTTTTGGAAGACAGGTGTCTATTTTCATTGAGTCATCCCTCTAACTCTGATGCAGTTTTTTGTTCTCCACAAATACACCTCTTCCCTCTGGCCAAAGGCAGTCTGTTTTTTGCTGCAGTTTTATCTTTATTCCCTGCAGTGTCTGACAATGGGCTTTTGAGACAATATTGTTTAAAACGTCTCACGTAGTGCAGATAATTATGAGCTTGCAAAAGTCTGTATTGTCCATATCCATCCATTTATTCAAACACATACCAAAACCAGTAGGGTGCACTAACGAGATCCAACTGAGTGTGTAAGAATGTTATTATACCTCCCCTAGAATAAACACCTACTGCTGTGAACAATTCAGAGTCTTTAAATGCCATCAGCATGCAAGAAACTAGAAAATTACAAATCAATGTATACCACAGATTTAAGCATATTTTCCAGCTGCCAAAATAAATTACTCTCATATGCACAACAGAGAACATCTGAAACAAATCAAGCCATGCAAATGCCTGATTGAGTGAAGTATACACCATACGACTCCCTAGCACTAGAACACTGAGTGTGTCATTTTTTGAAGCAGTGCAGCCAAATAACTACTGTAATTTAATTCTACCACTACTACTAATATTTACAAAAATATTTATAATCTATTATTCAGAGCATTTTCTCTAGCACCATAATCATTTATCATGTTTCCATCTTATCAGAAATTTGTTGCAATGCGCACCTTGCTTTTTATTTCAGAAAATAATTTATTTCTTACTACATGCTAGACCCATCTTTAAGCTATCACTGGCATTGCAAACTACTTAACGTTAATCTACTTACTGTAAGTTACATCCATTATGCCATATTATTGGGTTTCAACATAAACGGGACTATTCTTGACCTATTGTATAGTTCAGTCATATTACAGTTGTGCCTCATTTAACCTCATCATACTCATAAGAGACTGTCCCTTGGCTTCAGATGCTGCACATCAATTTTATAATCAGTGTAGCCTGTAGATTTTAAGTCTGGAGGAGGATTTTCTAATAATATCTCAAAATTACTACCTTTCTGCCTTGGGGCTTCTTTTTTTTATTTTTTTTTTTTAATAATCAAATTATTTAACATTTTATTGTGTGCTGTGCAGAACAGTTAGAAGAATACCCAAGCTACTGCTTTGCTTCCAGTTTCCAAATTGTATCAACACAGTCCTATACAAACATATGAGCCCTGCGTTGCCATAGCTATACTTTGCCTTGAGCCTGCACAGTTCTACAAATTTATGCTAAGGAACCACTTTGCCAAAGGCTGCACTGCCAAAAGCTTAATACAAATTACGTGATTTTTCAAACCCCATAATAAAAATAATATTTGGGATTACTCCCCCAAAACTTGGCCTTTTTGAGGTTAAGTGAAGCACAACTTAATTCAGAATTTTCTCAATCTATCCAGCTTCATGTGGCACAGAAAACTGAGCAGTTCTAAGGGAGAACTAGACAAAAATATTGTTACGATATCAAAAAGAAATATCTAAGTCATTTGCAGAGCAGGGACAATGAAGAGTTTTAAAATCTATTCAAATTGTTGGTTCACTGATGAAGATCTGCTAAAGAAACATTTCAAAGCAATCTCTTGCTTCAAATCAGCTGAGCAATTGTTCCAACCATACTAAGTTAGAACTTATGAGTCAATAGGAAGTGAAATACAAACCATTTTCTGTGCAATCCTTAGAAGCAAAGACCAACTCTGACCTCACTTGAACATTTTACAGTGGAACCACCTCAACTCTTCCACCCAAAGATAGATAAATGTTTTTTTATCTATCCCATAAAATTTAATGCAGCAGGATGTAGAAACACTGGGATTGACTCAGGTATAATGAAAATAAGGAGCCTAGAATAGATAGGAACTGCTAGAGGGTAGGTAGATGGATTGTTACAGAGAAAGCTGTTTAGAGCATGATGCTAACACCAAGGTTCAATCCTTATACAGGCCATTCACTTAAGAGTTGGACTTGATGATCCGTGTGAGTCCCTCCCAACTCAGAATATGTGAAATCTGTGAAAACATTATTCAAGACAAAAAAGCAGAATCCCAGGGTCACCAGTGAGTGTGAACTAGAACTGCACACTCAGTAACTGGCTCTTCAGTGACTGACTCTAGGGCAGTGATAACCAAGCAAGTATCATCAAATAATCCTGACCTACAAAATAAGATTGTTCATCAGTGCATCCCTATCGGCAGAGCAGTTATGTAACCACACAGGGAGAGCAGACACTCAGAAAGGACATTTGCCTGCCTACCCCTGGGTTTGCTGCTGCACTTTCAGGATACATTGAGTGGAAAAAGAAAAATGGGAAAGGACATGAACACTTCACTTTGCCCAGCTAACCAAGCAAAATTGGAGCAGCAGTTTAGCTACTTTTAGAATTCCTCTCAGCATCAATTTCCAAACACTAAACTTCACTTCTCAGGGAAAAAAGTGGTTTTCAGAGAGACCCTACAAAATTACTCTTCTCACAATAATCTGAGAAGGTAACCATTACAAGGAGATATATTTTACCATTCATTATATTACATGACTGCAGATGCTTTAAGACAAGATCAGTGCTTCCTATGTAATGCTACAAAGGTAAAGAAATTTTGCAATGAACACAAGGACACACCTTCTCAAAAAGTCAGTGAGGGAAATGTGAACACAGAAAGTAAATTATGTATTGATTGAACTTCAGACATTTCAAATGTATGCTCACATGTTTAACTATGCTTATCACTTAAGCCCTGCGGGGATCAAACCCTTTCCCACAGATATGCTTCTGTCAATATTCTCACTAAAAAAAAACCCAGGACCTGGGGAGAAGCAGATGGTGAATTCATTCACAAAAATCTGAACAAGATGTATGCATAGATACTCAAAGAGATTTTGTAGAAAACACCTTTCAAGTCACTGGTTAAAATTTATTCAAAGAAATTTAACATAGATTTCTTTAATTATCAGATAAAATATATATAAAATACATATAAAATTTCAAGGCAGCAGAATAAGATAGACCACATAACTGAAAAGCAGGCAACACAAGCATGAACTGCTTGCATATCAAAACCTATCTCTCCCCACAGTTAACTGAGGAAATGTGAAAGTAATGAAGCTGCAGGTTTGTACTACTGTGGGGTGGAATTTCTGGATGATGATCTAACTTGGTGCATCATCCTTACTATCTCTAGAAGAAGCAAGGCTGAAAGGACATCACTGAGAAGCTACTTGTCTATGTTTGAAGGTGAGATTCCCAGGGTGAAGTTGCTGATGCACCCTGCACCATTCTTGACCCACTTAGAGTATCTCTGCCTAAAGGAAGTACTTTCCACAGCCTTACGTTCACTTAAAATGCAAACTAGGAAAAGCATCACCTCTAATATCAACAGGAGTTTTCTAAATCCAATTAATAAAATTAACCAATTTCAGTGTCAATTAAAAAATTCCTTTTAAGCTAACTCATTAAACTCACTTATGTGCTCTCATTAAATTCCCCTTCATGCTAACATTCTTTAGTGGCAGGAACACACACAGACACATTGAGGCTCAGAGAAGTTTCTTGACTGTTACCATGCATGACCACAAGCCCCAGCCTGACCAGGTTATAGACACCCTGCCAGAAACCCACCCAGAGTGAGATTTTCCTGGGAGTAGTGGGTCTCTGAGGGGAAGCCCTTGCCTTGGGTCTGGGATGTCAGACAAGGACACTTCTGCGGACTGAGTGCCCTCAACACTCCCCTTGTGGCAATGATGTTCCTACTGGATACCTTTAGTGCCCTTTGGGCAAAGCAAACCCAGGCACCCGAGTGTCAGGGGCTTGGGGAAGGGCAGATGTTATTGCTTTTGTGTACCTCCATGACAATCACGAAGGTGCCACAGAAGTTAAATTGACCTTCTTCGCAAAAGCACCTCATCTTTTTTCCCCTCCCTGTTTTATACCCTGTTCTGCTAGATGAGATAAATTTCATATGCCTGTGTGACTTCACTCACTGCCTCTCAAAGTTATGGAGTACAATGTGAAAATGAGCATTAGTGGAAGTTTCAGGGGAAAAGTGATGGTTTGTGATTTATGTTCTTTAGAGAACAGATGACTAGAAAGTTCACTATGTCCCTGTTGCCAGATTGCAGCTACATATTAAATTAATGTTTCAGTTCACATGTTCCTTACAAATGGTTGAAATCTGTTCCATAACCTGTCCAATTCTGCCAGTAGTAAAAAGATGCTACCCAGGTGACATACTCTGTATAAACTTCACTGTTTTATAAATTCATATTACACTGCAGTAATCCACTGGGCAGATACCGCTGTTTTCATCAAGGACATCAGGAATTGCCCCCACAACTGCTTAAGATAGTTCCATGCTTGTGGGAAGAGCTCAAACAAGATTTATGGCAGTTGCTATATGGCAAGACAATTTGCCTGACACTGATGAGGCTAAAAAAGATAAGGCAGCTCCCAGCAGCAAACCTGCCAAATTATTCAGCAGATAAATTAATCTGATCCTCTCTATGAATACCGCCTGGATTATGATAAAACAAAGGCAGAATCTGATGTAAGTGTGGGAAGAAACAGGTAAAGAAGCAAAAGCAGTAGAACAAAATAAAAGAGGTAGAGATTGAAGTACAGAACTTTTTTTCCACCTTCAGCTGCAGCCCTGATCCATCTTCTCACATACAGTGATCTGTATCTTGCAAATTCCTGTTGCAGTTTCCAAACTGCAGAGAGTAGCATATGTTGGCTACATTTGTGGCAGGAGCCCTATACCACATTCCCTGAATCCTTAAGGTTGGCTCACAGCAAAGGAGACGGGTCATTAGTAACACAAATCACAGAAAGATTTGTCAAAGAAATCCAGCAAATTACTGCTCAGTAAACTGCTCATGGCCAAACTCTGCATTCTGAAAGATATGTTGGAAATAAAAGAAACTCACCTCTCCATAAGGATTACAATAGACCAATGCATTCCACGGGCTATCCAAAATAACTTCTTGCTTCTACCTGAATTCCATCACTCTTTTGGGACTTGTCCCATGACAAACTCTTTACCTTGATCCAAGAAAGTTCATGTCTACAGCTCAAAGACCTTAGATTTATCTCACCTGTTTCCATGAACTTCAGTGGAGCTCCCTGGTACTCCACTCATTTCCCACCTTCATGGGAAAGAGATACTTGAAGGAAGCCAAGGAGTGGGAAGCATTCCTTTTCTTCCAAGAGCAGAACTTTAGACCCTGAGCCCTTCAGATGAAGTAAGTCTCAGCATGCCACATGGGAAACATTGGTAGTGACCTGTGCCTAAAGGTTATTAGGTGTTGCCTACAATATAACCCCTTAGAGATAAAGAAGTCTTTGTTTTCTCATACCATCTTTACAGGAAATAGCAGGAAATGAAAGTAGCAGGCAAGAATCTGCAAGACAAAGTCATTCAACGGAAAGAGACTACAAAGATGGCCACATCATCTTAGACCAGGTATTTGGGTGTCATACCAGCATCCTAACAGTAGAAAAAAAGAATGCTTAATCTGCAGATGGCCTTGTACAGGTGCCAGCTGTTGCCTGTGACAGAAACAGAGTGAACTGTCATGGGCCTTTCTCTATGAGAAAGGCTTGGTGTGCCTTTCATTAGTGTATGTTATGCATCACACTGAAACAAGAAAAAGGAAATGAAAGGATTACATTGCTCTAGGTAGACATGCCAGAATGCTTTGTGCTTCCACAGGACTAGAAGAAAATATCATTAAGGAAATAAACCAAGAATTATTTGCTACAATGATGTGACACAGGCCTCCAGAGACGGAACAACAACAAAAAAAATCCAAANGTGGAGGGTAGGTAGGAGATATAGATATCTTGTAGCTTAAAATCACATTGAGGTTTAAAAAAAAAGCAACTTCCAAAAACTCGGTCCTTGGAAAAAGATTCAAATTGCAGATTTAAAGGAGGCAGCAAATTATTTATAGATAGAAAAAGTCCATCAGTTTTCACAAACAGATACACTCAGATGTATGCTCTACCTAAGTAAGAATGTCTACACTATGAGAATATAAATCTAACAAGAGCTTGACAAAAATATTTTATAATTATTCATTAGGGGTAAATCAACTTTTGTTACTCTTCTCTTTAAAACAGAATAAATTACTTTTTTGGAGAGGAATCTCAGAGAAGACTATACTAGCTGGTACAACATTTAGATGATATGCAATGCTTTCAGTTAGACTAAGTCATAAATTTGAGGTAGTCTAGTAAGTTTCTATAGAGATTCTGGCCAAAACAAAAGTGAGAATTGACTGTTTTTATGTGACCATCCAAGTCTTTGTTGGAAACAAACCATTTGCGTTAACAGAATTTTTGACAGTCAAGACAAAACTATCAACACAAATCAAAAATTTAGAGCTTCTTCTTCTTACTGAATGTAATTCTGTCCAGTTTCACTGCAAGACAATTTATTTGAGCTCTCACAGAGATAGGCCATTATAAAGGACATCTACTGGAAATCCTTACTGCTGAATTAGTAGGAATAAACATAAATAGCTGAGCTAAAGCTCCAGCCAGGACTCCAGTTTTAATAAATCCTGGAATAAATGTCCCATGTAACACAAATATGGATGTGCAGTCTGACTTGCAGATGGGACTCTCTTTGGATTTCAAAATTTGCAGACATTTTCCTTTTTGCACTATAACATTACAGTAGACAATTTGCACAGAGTTACTGCAGGTGCAAAATGACCAAGGACCAAGGCATAGCAGAAGAAATAAAGTAGAGCTCTGTGACAGTAAATTTAAATTCCACATATAAGAGCACCGAGTAGCTAAAATGGAAGGCCCCTTGTACATTAGCAATTATGCTGTACTTGCAAACAGTGATTGTGGGGAGATGCCAATAAAAAGCTTCTGTCTCTCGAAAGTGATAAACTTTGTGACAGTTTTTTTCCAGTTCTGCTTGCTGGCTAATGAGAACGAGGCAACATACTTATCAGTAATGGATACATTCTGAATTCACGTTTTTTAGAAGAATTCACTGCTGGTTGGCTCTTAACAGCACAGAGCTGTATAAAACAGTGCAAACTTCATATACTGTTTAACGACGAACAGGTTAACTACCACTTCAATCCAAAAGAATACCCTAATCCAACCCACAGATAGAGGTCTCCAGCTCCAGATTGGAGTCTCAATCCTTATAACTGGGACTTCAGTTATGGTCCTTCACAAATACTGAGGAATATGGGCAAGAATCCGTGTGCTCCACAAAATTCTACATAGTTACCAAAACCAGTGAAAACTGAAGGCTAAAATAACTGGCTTCTGCCCATGCTTTGAGTATGTTAAGTTGTAAACACGAAACACTGAGTTTCTAAAATAGAGCACACTATCAGTTACTTCTACTGCTTCCTAAAGACAGTGTTATTTCCAATTCAGTCTTTACCATGTGTTCTAAAATATGTGAAAGCAGGTGCAAAACTTGAAATTAAAAATTACAAAGTAATTGTATTACACCATTACTTGTTCATTAAATGTCTCTTCAGGATGGCAGAACACTAGTTTACAAAGTTCTGCCTTTCCTCACACACAAGTATTCCATTAACTATTCTACAGTAGAATAGTTACAGCAGTATAATTATTATGATGAGGCTTTTTTTCTCAAAAATATTGTTTTCTTTACCATCTCATCCAGATAGCAAACGCAGAAAAAATTATTTAGTTACAGAGTACTTTACTTTTTTTTCAAGGTTAAACATTTTCAACCAGGTACACAAGTGCACCTATCTTTGCACATTTCTATCAGAAAATAAGCAAAGTTGTAAATCAAGGTATTAAAAACACATGAGAAAACAATGAAGAAAGAACCACTGATAATCATAAATAAGAGTAACTAACTTTAGTCATTATTTCCAGGTTTTTCCAAACATGGAGAGTCTAATGTTTTAGGGTTTTGTTTTGTTTTTAATCTTTATTTTCAGATTTTTCTGAACATCCAGTGTTGTGACAGGTAGAAGTATTATAAAATAATGGCCTCATAAAATCAGGCTTGCTCTATTAAATTAATAGCTAGCCTGTCATCTCTTCTAACTGTAGTTAAGCAATTTGCAAGTTCTTAATGCAAAAACAATCTTGGTATGAAAGGTTCCTTAACATAAGAACCTATTCTTGAGTTGAAAAATAAGCATCTGTGTAAATAGTAAGATCTGTTCCATGAGAACCCATACAGGAAAAATGTAAACAACCTAAATCTTAGCACGTACACACTAATCACCTTCTGACCAAAAAATGAAGTAGTAAGAAAATTACCAGCCAATAGGTGCTGCACACAGGGTCTGTGAAAACCGTATTAAAAAGTTATGTGAATAAAGAATTGGCTTT
Organism: Cisticola juncidis; assembly: GCA_013400215.1. Lineage (NCBI taxonomy): Eukaryota > Metazoa > Chordata > Aves > Passeriformes > Cisticolidae > Cisticola > Cisticola juncidis. Next base: position 257,490 of record VXBR01003457.1, read on the forward strand.
TCCCACATGAAGAAAATGGAGTCTTGGCTAACTTATTACAACAATCAAGAGTGTTTTTTCTGCCCTATTTCTAAGTATATTGTTTCTTTGGTACAGAGGAGATATTCATGATTCTGAGCTCTGAAATGCTAAGCATCTGCATTAGCTTGAGGGGCTTGGTGGTGGTGGTATTTTTTGTTCAATGGTTAAATACTTTCCAACCCCTGCAGATTAAACTGCTTTATAGTGAATTTCAGTGAATAAATGGCATAACAATGTTTTCTCTACCTTGCATTTTTCTGGGTAACATTTCATCAAGACAGTTGAATTTAACTTTATGACTGATTCGGGACAGAAATAATTGTAAACACACATTCTATGTGGCTTATATGCAGAACAAAAGTAATTCTACCTATCAATAGGTGATCAGTGTCTGACTCAGAAGCGCATTTCCCTTCAGTAGGTTCATGTCTCTTCAACTTAAACCCAGAAAGAATAATTCCCATTTTAGTTTTCTTCAATACATATAGAAGCTTTACAGTTTTAAACTTCATTAGAAAGCCTTCTACAACTGAAGCGGCATTAACACCAAGTATCGTTACTCCTTTTTCACTAACATTTTTAGAGACACAGCATGAGAAAAAAATTTAAGTCATTTAAGAGTCTGAGACAGCATAGAATAAGCAGTGCTTTGACATTCAGAATGATGAATTCCTCACCACACTCAACTTCCTAGTTATCCTTGTTGCCACCATTTGCCCCCCTGATTTATGATGGATACAAGAGACAGGATTTCCCTCTTCATACTAATGTCCTTCCAACTCACTACACAGAGATTAAAACCCATCACTTGTTCTCATTTTAACTTCTCATTTTAACTTTAAACACTATTTTTTCTGTCCAGTTTCTAATGCAATTACATTTGAGCTCAGATTCAGTTATGACAACATAGTTAGACACAGCACATCAGCTGAGCCACAGTAATATGCAACAAAGGCAGCAGAGCAAATGCTTTTACCTAAATCTTCAAATTGTTTGAGTACTTTGAACAGTGTGGCAAATACAAGGTAGGCTACTACATAACTGTTGCCTGGCAGTAAATCATTCAGAGATACCTAACACATAAAACTTGATCACTTGCCTAGATTCTTAATCTGAAACAGAATTAATCCATTTCAGCTGACAGTATCCTGTTCCTGTATTTCTGCTAAGCACTCAATCCCTAGTATCAGGCAGCCATGTACCTGGTGGAAAAAAAAAGGAAAGAAAAAAAAAAGAAAGAAGATACTTCTTGTCTCAAAAAGCAAGTACATGATAATGAAAACAGTTTCAATAAAATCAAGACCATACATAAACACCTAGTGAATGAATGTAAATCAAAACATACTTGCTAAACAGTGAAAGAGGCCAGGCAGGGAAAAGAAAAGTCAGTGAGACTATCCACCATACAACTGCTTTCCATATTAAATCACAGGTACCAAAAAGCACATTGGCACTGAAATGTTTTATAAAAGCAATTGCAAAAAGAAGAGAAGAAAAACCAAAGCAAGTGAAGGGCCAGTTGGAAGAAAAATACTGCAATTACTTGCCTATGCTAGAAAGACTTCAGAATATATAGCTGCTATTAGCTTCCCACTATAGTAAGCCAACTGCAGTAAAGAGCAGTGATTCCATAGTGGCACTGTTAAAATTAAAGACAATTGTTCAGATCATATAAACCAACAGTTCCAGCTTGTATCAATGGAAGATCATATTAAATACCCAAAAATACTAATGAATTGAGGACATTTTCCCTTTAGAAATACCTCCTAAAAGTAATTTTTTTAAAAATAAATAACACAGAATACAAAAACGTACACAGCAGACATCTGGCAAAACAAGGATTAATGGCAGGATTAACATTTAGATGTAGTTCTATTAAATGACAACTCCTCTACTGTTACAATAGTCTCATGAAAGCCCTTTCACTAAGTCACTCTGTCACACTGATTCCTTTTCAATGCAATTTAAACTCATTCTGTCAAATGAGCACTATTATATTTGCACTAAAATAAACGTAAGTACTGTTTTTATGCTTGCCTACCATGTAAATGACCCTCTAAAAATATTATAGTTCTGTCTGTTGCAGAGTACTTGAACTAACAACATTTACAAGTTGGTAGGGGCTGCTCTATTTTTAATTGGATGAGTTGGTACCTGAAGTGCACAAATACAAGTAAAATATTTAATTTACAAGTGTTTATACTTCCTCTCACAGAAATTGTCTTGCTACTTGTATAAAGGATAAAACTATAACAAATACACTGTTCTGTCTTCAGTACATAACACAAAATTATTAAAAGCAGCTGCAAGAAATCCTGAAGCATTACAGGAAAAATGTGCTGTAAGGCTTATTGTCACAACCAGTTCTGACATGACCAGATTTCAATTGGTGCTTCCATCTTTCCTGTTTGTTTTAGTAATTGTTTTTTATACAAGACTCTTTTACCTGCAACTCACTCCACTACCTTTTGCACAAGGTATATGAAAGGGGACTTAGAAGACTAGATGATGATTTTCTCAAAGCATCAGTTTTTGAGTTTTCTTTCATGAAATGGGCCACTGCAGTTTACCTGATGTAAACCCTTTCCTTTGTGGAGGTTCAGTGTATGGAAAATGCAAGTTGAAGAAATGGAAGCTTGAGTTAAGGCATAAGTAACTTACTAGGTTTGACCATACAGGTGGTAGCTACTGAATTCGTGCATGTTAAAACCAACTGTCAGGAGAAGTCAAAGGAGTGGCATAAATAAATATGAAATCAAGTTTAGGTCTATCTGAGGCCTGTTTCAGGACTCATCCTTCATAGCTTCAGAAAGGAGACTATTATAGCCAGTAAAGATACAGGAAAACAGCTCTGCAACAGTTTGGTCCATTTTTTAAGATCTTGGAACAGTTTGCTTGGGTTTGCTGAATACACATGTTGTTTATGAACAGCAGAAGTAAGCCAGCAATAACCCGAGGAAAATGTTCTGCCTTGTATCCCCTTATAGGTTGACAGTGCTGCTAAAGACTTATTCTCATCCTAACCAATTCAGTTAGTAAACTTTCAGGCTACTAGATTAGCCTGCCAGGGATAGGGACAGCATATTCTCTTGTTTCACTTCCAACAGTGATGCCAGAATTTTCTATTAAACATTCAATTGCATAAAATAATCAAATACTTTAGAAATTGAAATTCCTTATTAAGGAAGTACTTTACTCTTATTAAAAAACCCCTAAACCCAGAAGCATTGGAAATACAAAAAAAAAAAATTCAGCTAGAATGAACAGTGACAGACCTTTCACCATTTGATGGCTGCTGGGTGCCCATTGACTTTGATAGCTTCACAGCAGGGAACAGAACATACTTGCATTTTGAAAGAACAGAACATACATTTTGAAAGAACAATGTAGCCAGAATAATTCTACATTTTTGTTTACAAGCTTAGCAGTAAAACCAACGACCAAGAAAACCTTGGGACTGAGTTACCATTTCCTTGCTAAAGCTGGCATCTTAAAGACTAAATTTGGGCAAAAACTACATCTAGACTGACCACTTCTCTGCACAGATCACTTTCAGTGTCAGTTCTGGCATTCATCACACCCAGTTCACATGTTAAAACCTTTATATCACTTCAAGGGATCCTTGAACCCATCAGTAGTCAGTAAGAAAGAAGACAAAATGCAGCTGATCGTTCTTGTTATTCTGGCTAACGACCAAATGCAGAAAACATTTTCACTGCTTCTTTAGGTAAGGTTAACAAGTGAACTAGAACTGTATCAGCCTCAGCTTATTGTCTTTGAAAGCTAAATTAAGAAACAACTATCTGTAATATCTATCTACCTCTGTAGCATGGAAGACAAGTGCTTACTGTATGAACACTGTTTGTACAAACCAGTTAATGTATGTAAATGAATAAAGAAAATTTAAGGAAATCACTATCATAATAAAGTCAGAGCAGTCAACAATGTAATTGTCCTTGATAGATGATGACACTCATTATCATGTAATTTTTTTAAAATTTTTTTTAATACAGGAAGTAGAAAAATTGATCCTAAAGTTACTCCAAGGAACTGGAAAGCTCAGGCACATATATTCAATTTTTAATTGGATTCATATTGTTAAATTTACATTGTTTCCAAAACAACTGAATGTTACCATACATTCATAAGAACAAGTATCAGCTCAGGTTGGTAATTGTGACACTTACTCATAGGCCAGTGAAGCAAATATCTAGGCTCAAATCAGACAGTTAGAACATGGGAAAACAGAATAAACAGGCATTTAAAGAAACGTCATAAATAGGTTTTGAACAGGACTTTCTTAACAAATACCTATTTTTCAGGTCTGCCTCCCCATCTACCCTTTTGATCTTTTACTAAAACATATTTAAGTGAAGTTTTTCTGGGGAAAGCGTTTAATAAAATGCGTTTAACAAAACCTGTCATTTACCAATAACACTCCAACAAACCTGGAGCAAACAGCACACATGCTGTTTTATTACTAAGCATAAAAGTCAATGTTCTCAAAACCAGTGCAGCTTATGAAAGGTAAGGCATATTCACAGTATGGCTCTCAAAAGAAGCAATTCCTTAACCATAATAACAAGTGTCTATAAAGAAAATTCTTCCTAAAAATAATTTCACTACAGCCAGTGAGAAACAGACTAATGTTCAACAGAGAAGAAAGCCTATCAGTTATATCAATATGTTTCTTTGATCCCTCAATTGCCTATTAAAAAAATTAGGCAATTGCATCTGTTACTGGAAAACTTGCAGGAGGAGTCTTGCTTGTTGGTGTCAATCTTAATCACCAACAGTTCGTGGGTTTTTGTTGTGGGAGGGTTGTTTGTTTGGTTTCCTTTCTCAAGCACGGAAATTAGCGACCTAATTAAGTCAGTAGTTTGTTCCATACCAGCTATTTACCTTTTTGGTGCTTACATAAAGCACCAAACTGACTATAATATATTCCTCGGTTTCCTCCAACCATACAAACTCAACACAGACTTTACCCTCTGAATCTGCATAGTCTGCAGTATAGATATGACCCATGTAGTCATAAAGGCCAGATGACCTGGTAGACAATTCCATGTGGACTGGAGCACTAAAACACCAGAAGGGCTTTCCAGTTTCATCCAAAAGAGTCAGATCCATCACAAAGCAGTCCTACAAAAACAAGCACAAGAGATTATTTCTCCATGGCCCAGTAAGTAGCTCGGTCCCTGATTCTAGAATATAAAGGCTTCAGAGAGTTTTCTATGAACACTAAAACCTCAATAAAATTTATGGTGTTCAGTGACCTATGGCAACAAATACTTTCTTAGAGGTTTCCTACAGAAATCAAAATTGCAACCTACAGACAGACATCAAACACTGCACTACAGAAGATACCCCTGCCAAACCAAATCAGACATTATTTCTTGAGCATTTTTTAGCCCTTAACATCTTTTTCTCCCAATTATTAGTTACTTTACCAGTCAAATAATGATAATTTCTTCAATATGAGAAAGCAACTCAAGTTTAATGTCAGCTGCTACACTTGTGTGAATACAGCAATATTTGCAAAGATTCTCAGGGACCACTCAAGACAGTGCACACAAAACTACCCCTCCAAGCCAGCTGTATACAGTACTTTTTGAAAGGCTCCCAGCTTCAGTTCCTGAAAAGGTAACAGTAATCATTTTGATGTAACTCCTCCTCTTACAAATTCTTGAAAATATTTCTTTACAAGATTATACAACTAAATAATTATAAAATGTTAATGCCAATTCTTTGGTATTTGCAAACTGATAGTTCCACATATCCCTTAGAAGAACAGGAGTTGTGTGTCATTGTTAGTATCAGCTGTTCCTTATTCTTGAGTTCTGAATCACTAAAGGAATCAAATTATCTTAATTATGTTGTATCTGTAGTCCAAAAGCATAAACAAACTGACACCATATATTCCATGCCAAAAAAATTCATTTGGAATGCTTTATTTCTCTGTACTACATAGTTGTGCTTCTGTTGCTCTAATATTGCTTGAATTCACTATCACTTCACTTCAATTGAACAACACAAGGGCAGATGGCACAAACATGAGGCAATATGATACACACAGTTTCTCTAAGCTTTTTACTGTAGACTGTGCTGAAAAATTCAAACCAAACCTAATGATGGTGTAATAAACTTATATGAGCTACAGAATCACTGGAAACAAGAAAGAATTAGTATTTTCTGGTCTGACAACTTGCATATAAAAGGCCAATTAAGAAAGGTAAAGTAGGATGGTGTTGGTGGTGGGTCTTTCCATGCATTTCTGTCCTGGTTCTGATCAGGATCAGGTTAATTTTTGCAGTAGCCACGAGGGAGCATGGCTAACACAGGGTGTTGTTCTATACCACCTCACCTCATTTCCAGGGACAATGAAAGGGTTTTCTTCTCAGCTGGGGTATTGTAGCACGGTCAGGTTGTGCTCCACGGTGAGCATTTGTACAAGAATCACTCACCTCTCTTGTACAATCTTGTTATTAATTTTGTTGCTGCTACTCTCCATTTTCTTATCTCATTGCTGTTTCCAGCAAACTGCTCTTATCTCAACTTTGATCTTTACCTTTTCTGCCTCCAGTTCTCCTCACCGGCCCAACATGGGAGAGGAAGGGGAAAGAAAGCCAGTAGAGTATAATTTGGAGTGGTTAGAGTGAGAACATTAAATTGTCATTCCCAGGCCATGACAATTTTCAATTAACTGTACTTCAGCAATTAATTTTTTTATTAAAAAACCCAGAAGTGCCAAGAAAGCTTTTGGGTTCTTTGGTTTTCCTTAAGAGTATTAAACAAAATTCAAATAAATTCTATGTAGAGAAATGTCCAACTTCTGTGGCTGATGTTATTTGGCCTTCACATGTTTTAAGAATTTTAGGATTTATAGTGAAGACCACACTGAATTCAACCCACAGCTGTATGTTGACATGTTTTATCTGTCACCCCAAAATGAGGGGTTTAAAAAATATTGTGTTCTTTATTTTGTCCTAGAAACAAATACTCAATATAATTTATGCTGTAAGCACATAGGAGGAAGACTAAAACTGAAAAACTAAAGACTACAGCCATAGCGCTCTGTTTCCTCTGACAGACACCTTCCTAAATTCTTATGTACTACTCAGGATTATTCTCATGAAAAAAAATCCTGCCAAGTAGCTGTTAATCCTATAATAATATTAATCATAGAATGATTTGGGTTAGAAGGGACTTTTATAAGTCATCTAATTCCAACTCCCCTGTTTCACCATACTCAGCATGAGAGAAGGAATTTTTTTGCTTGCTTTGTTTTTTTTCTCTAATGTCCAATTTAAATCTACCATCTTTCAGTTTAAAAACATTGTCCCTTGTTTTGTCAGTACATGCCTTGGTTATAAAATCCCATCTTACTAAACAATATTCCATTCCATATTTATACAGGATTGGCAGAAACAACACTTTTATTAATTTTGAGGGTTTTTTCAAAAGAAGTGCCAAAACTGTAATCAAATGTTGAACTATATGATTTTTCAGAAGTGCTTAAATTACATTTATCAGAATTTTCACAACTTCTGAAACATTCATGCTGATAAAGTACATTTAAAAATATGTGCCTTCACCGCTATTGCAAAAGCTACAGAAATACTCTGAAACTTTGTTTGAAATAACTCTTCTAGGAATTTTATCCAATAGAATGTGTGAGCTTTCCTCTAAAAAATAAAGCATTAATCCAGCTGACTGGTGTACCTGACTGGAGCTAGGTGCTGACTGTATGGATGTGGTCTGCAGTTTCTGCCTGTGCCTATTGGCATTTTAACATTCCCCAGCAGTTCCTAACTTGCACTGCATATACAGCACAGAACTGCAGAGTATTTCCCCAGAGGTTCAAGGCTTATTGCTTGCAAAAAACCCCAACCAACCAAGCCAAAACAAATAAAAACCAGAGAGCAAAAAAAGCCACCCTCACATCAAACCAAAAAAAAGCCCTCACAAAAAGTACATCTGCAGTACATTCTTTTCTGTCCAGCATTTTCAAGCAAGGCTGGTCGGTCACAGCATCTTTGCAGAGTGGAAAGCACTGGAGTGATAACACACACCTAAAGAGTCTATCATGCAATCCAGACACTATGAGAGAAAGGAAAAAATGTTTTTCCTCAGAATTCATACATGTTTTGGAATATTGGAGTAGAGGTTTTTGTCTGGTAACAGACACCTTCTACAAATCAAAAAATTGTTTTGAAATCAACATATCTAGGATGCACAAACATAATTCTGTTTTGAGGTAAGCATTTTCAGAAACAAAAAATATTTCTGACCTTTACTTTGCCTTTAAGCACATCTGTTTCCCAGCATATGCCAAGTGTCCCAGTAATAGGCAAGTGCTTCCTTTTATCCTTTAAGTTTACAACTCTGAGCCTCAGGTATCCATTTTCAATGTCACCTGGAAATATAAACAATATACAATATTATGGAAGTATAAATCAAACTCAGCCCAAGTACACTGTAAATGTTCTCTTATCGTCTTTTCATGTCTTTTTCTTCCCACTCACCAGTAACAAACCCTGCCACACACCAACAGCTAAATACCAAGCACATTATAGAAGAATTAAGTTGCAGTTTGGAGCTTTGATTCTGTGATACACAGCAGAAATAGCAGCTAAAAATTCTTTTGTATTTTTTAGTATAAAAATAGGAATGCCACTTAAAGAACTTACTCAAGGATGCAAGGAGTAAATTTCACATTCAACATTTCAATTTCATGCCTCCATCACTGCCCACTCCGCAGAAGTCAAGCTCAACACTAACACTCAAAATAAAATTATGAGATACTTCCCCCAACCTTTTAAGTTATTTAAATCTCTCAGCTCTAACTAGAAACTGAAATAACCCAATACAAAGGGTATACAGATAACTATTCCTCCTCAGAAAGGATATTTCATAATTTATATTGACATGCTGTATGATTTGATCTGAATCAAGTTTTTAAATTATGGATTTTTAAATTTTTTAAATAGCTTTCCAAGGCCCCTGGGGGTTTTTTTTGGCAGAATTACTATGATTTGTGCCTTTTTTGTTACTACGCATAACCATATTTCTTTGGTATCTCCTCCTCTCCTCTCAGAAGAGACTTTTTTTTTTCCTTTGCTAGCAGAGAAGGAAAGTTAACCAAGGAGTCCAACCGTCTAATTATAACTTCAGGAACATCATAGTGAACCCAATCTGACTACAAAGAAAAGTGAAAATAAAAGCATCACATGACACAAGCAGGTTTCTTGGTAGGACGTCCCTTAGACAAGTTTCCTTGAACAAGAGATACACTCTTAAAAGAGAAAACAAAAGTACTAGAGACCTCAGTGCAAAAAAGAAAGTTTCTAGTGCTTGCAGGAAACAGATGGGAAGGGAGAGAAAGAATTCCCAGGAACGTAATACTTGTCAGGATCCAGGAGCAGGTCCTGGATGGTAAGGTAACAAGTGAAGGGGTTTGCAGAGGTTTGAGATGCAGGTCTCAGAGTGAAAAAAGAAGTGTTTTGCCCGTGATTCTCTTTCAGTCAAGCCCAAGTAGCAGCATGAGGCTACAGACAGAAGCAGCAACATCAGAAAGGCTGGCTGTGAGTTAAATTGCTGCATCCAGCATGCAGTGGCAGCAAAACCTCTGCTTGGTGGCTGCTTGAAGCAGATCATTAGAGGCAGTGATGGAGAAAGAAAGCCCACACTTTAACACAGAGGCCAAAAACTTCTCTGAATTGGTACTGTAGAGCCAAGCCACAAACCAATGCTGGCAAGGCATCACCCACTAGCAGGAAGTCCAGAGAATGCCTGCTCTGGGGAGGAAGCAGCCCAGCACATGACAGAGAACAGCAGCTGCAGGTTTTCCATACAGACACTGTCTGGAATAGGAGTGGGAATACAGTGAAACCAACATGACCATGCCCAGAAAATATTTTGTAGGAAATACTTTGTATGGTTGAAGGAAAATGCAATCATCTAGACCGGGATACCCACTTGTCCTTGCAGTGAAGTACAAAAGAAATCAGTGAGAAAAACGTAAGCAGAATTCATTTCCAGGACCCAGCTCAAAGTAGAAAAAGGCCATTAAGTTGGTACCTGTCCATATGGTTCAGTTCCAAAACCTTATTAAATCAAATTCAATGACAAAATTTCATTCAAGGTAAAAATATCTTATTTAAATAGTTTACTGGCTAACCACTGAAAGTGCACATTTAAAGCTGAGCTTTTGAACAAGAGACTTAAAATACCAGTCAACACACATTTTTTTTTCCAAAAGGACTATTTGTGTATCCACTATTCCAATCTGAATGGAATATGAATGACTATTTCTCTTAGTCATTCAAATCAAATGAAGTTTGAATGGAATAAAAATGGATTGAAAAAAGCGTTCTGCTAAAAAACTAATGAAGCCCAGGACATCACTACTGTTGCATGGCATTAATACACCAATAGATAGATCAGCTGGCTAAGGTGTGTTGCAGTTAATTCTTAACTTTAGCCACAATAGAAATGAGGAACAGATCAGGAATCTGAAGACTAATTATTCATGGGCTGGTTAATCCAGTCTTTATATACGCGTATTTTTTAATATAAAAGCTCCATTGCAGTCCTCACATTCAGGAGGAAGGAAAAGTCTGCCTAGAAACAAGTAAGAAACTGAAGGCTAATTACTGAAATCTTCCCTTTCTCACCCCAGTCAGATGAGAAAATGAAATTAAAGGGCAGAACAAACTACGTTAGACATACGAAGAGAAACACAGAGGAAGCAAATTGTGCAGGCTTTCTTCAGCCTGATCCAGACTTTGTTTCCTTGTCCCCTTATATCCCTAGTCCTTGGTTTATCCAAGACATGGATAGCAGCAAAGCAGCAGATTAAGTTAGATGGAACAAATATTTCCAAATAAAGGTAATAAAGAACATGTATCATGTAGGCAAACTTCAGGGGAAAGAAACCAATAGAACAATAGTTCCAAAGCACTTATTTTAGCTAAAAGCCAAGGAACTTTGTTTTGCTAACCAAGCCTTTGTTGCAAGTCGTCATTTGATTGGTATTTTCAGAAGAAAAGCTGTGCTTAACACTAATTCTGGTACCAACAACCAGCCTTTACACACTGAAATTTATTTATTTAAATTTGCAAATTTATTTATTTAAACTTGCAAATCAATCTTCAAGGTCAAGCAAAACATTTCAAATGCCTGATACGAAATTTTACAAACAAATCTTAAAAGCTCTCTAAGTACACAAGAATCAACTCTTACATTTTGCAAGCACAACACATCCATTTACATCAACAAGAAATGACATTGAAAAGCCAAAGCTCAAACTACCATGTGGCTCCAAAGTTGTGCTTTAAAGCTAAAAACCAAGCTAAATACATTTCAAAAATATTTATTAAGAAGCTGGATTCACAGCTTCTGGGAGTCGTATGAAGAGCCTGTCATACCTTCCTGAAAACAAGGAAAGTTTTCCAAATATTTTCAATTCAGTTACAAAGTATTTAGCATATTCATCTTACGGTATCTGTCAATGAGACCATATTACCAATTCTGTTTACATGAAACGGAGCATAAAATAAAGCGTTAAACTCCAACCAAAACAGTGGCAAAACAGCTAGTTACTGCAATGTAAGTATTAATAACAGAAAAAAAAATCTGAAGCCATATACACTCCATCTGCTTGGTACAATTAAGTGTGACATAACTTTTTAATTTAATATTAAGAATTCTGCAAAAGTAATTGAAAAGAGACTAGCAAAATGAAGCCCAGTACTAACAGACACAAACAGCAAAAATTATTACTGAACAAATAAATCACTTATTCGGCAAAATACAAATGAGCATTCTCTGGTAACCTAGGAATGTCTAGAGCTTCCTAATGAAAACCAAAAAATAAGGAAAACAACAATATAATAGCTGACAACTGATCTGTGCCTCAAGTTCTGGAAACTGCCATGGGGATGTCACATCTGTAATTTAAAATAAAACTGGACTGGGTAGAGAATTTTCAGAAATAGCAAGATTTCTAAGTATGTTGCAGACTTCCATGCTTCAGAGTCCTCCCAGAGGATGGGACAAAGAGTATTATTAGAGTGGAGCCTAAAAACAAAACATAAACCATCAAACACAACCAGTTTGGACAAACCTGGCCACTCCAGCAGCACCATGTTCACCAGAATGAGAAAAATGAACAATAAGCGACAATGAAAAACGTGACAGCAGACAGCCATAAGCTGCCTCACTACACCATTTTAGGAAGAAGTCAAGCATTTCCCAAAGGAATTATTGTGCAAGTGCTTGGAAGGGACTAGTTGATAAATGAGCTCATTGTCTGCAAAACCACGGCTTCAGCTGTCTGATGCCCTGTGAGACCAGAATCTGGTGGCTGTCACACTGCTGAAGGTCACAAAACCAAAGCAAATCAGAAAACACTTGTGAGCACAAAACATATTCTGTAACTTGCAAAGTGAGATGGCATCACAAGTGTAGCTCATGGACATTTGCTAAAATTTGCATAAACATCAGCTTATCAGCCTAATCTTTTGTGGAAGTAACTTCTAAGCAGCAAGAAAGTGGTATCAAGAAAGGAAATGTGCACATAATACCTTTTCTTGTGCAACTGTATTGCTAGGAGCATAACATTTTCATTTTAGAAAACAAAACGTGATATTCAGCTGAACCAGAAAAACCAACACAATCCCAAAAACCCAACGCTCTTCCCAATTTTGAGAAGAATTTTTTGGGGGGCATATAAAGAGGATTCTTGTACTACACACATTTCAAGTAAGATTTCTTGCTAGAAGCATAGACTTTCACTGAAGTTTTAGCCTTAGAATTATTCCTTTAATTCAAGCTTGGAGCTTTTCTGGAATCTGAAAATATGTATATTTCAGGCTCAAGGACTAAACACTCCACACAGTACAAGGCTGCCGTCTAAATGACAGTTCTTGGAATCACCAAACACAAATGAGAAAAACCAAACCAAATCACGGGGAAATTCCGTAGCCCTGAAAATGCACTCCCGCCTGACAACAGCGCCCTCTACTGACCGAAAAACAATATGTTCTGAAATCCACACTGCTCAGGAGTGCCGGTATAAAAAAAAAAAAAGACTGGGAGCAATAATTAATTTACAGTACTTAATTCTAAAGTAAATTAATGGCAGTGTTTAATATTTTTAACCGATCTCTGCTTACAGAAAGACAGCTGTGTAGCTGCAGGAAGTTATGCTGAAATTACGTCAAAAGAGAGATCACACATGTATTTTTCAGAACCCATACTATTGTGAATTTGGACTATGAGAACAACAGGGATGGTCAATCATATCTCATGGAAAGAACTGCTGAAAGCAGAATGAAGCAGCAGTTAAAAACAATGACTGAAATCATTTACCACACAATGAACAGATGCCAGAACAGGCAACCTGAAGTTCACAAAGACTATAAATCTTAAAGTTTACAGTAACTTCTACAAATTTATCTACATAGTCAATTTGTCTGTGTACCCAAAGTATACTCAAGGAGAAAGCTACAGAAACAAGCCTCCAAAATGTATGAGGACAAACTGTCTCTCCTTTATAAAATACAAGTGAAAGAAACATCAACCTGCACCAAGAGCTGTGCTGCTGCATTATTAATGCAGCACGAAACTAAAAGAAAAGACCCTGACAATCTGCAGAATTTTTGTCCCAGGGCTGACATAGTAACAATGGGCAGGTTTCTTACAGAGCAGACTTAGGATGCCACACAAAGCACCATGCAAATATAAAGAAACCACACAACTAACAGAAAGACAGCTTACTCTTAAAACAGTTTCAGTTTCACCTCTTAAAACAGAGAAACTGGATACAAGAAGGAAAGAAGGAACAGCCAGGATAATTTTTAAAACGAACATTATTGCTCCTTTAACTTTACCTTTTCTGCAGAAGAGGCACTTGAATGATCCACACAGGTACATGCAGTTTCTGCCATGCAAATCAAGATGAAGGCTGTAGTCATGAAGTCCATATTCTGAGTCAATATCATCCAGTAAAGGTTTATCAGGTGGAAGAGCATATTGACTTGAAAAAAAAATAAATAGAATTTAGCAAGAGGGGAGATGACTTAATAGAGACATAACATATAGCCCTACTCTGAGACTGTCATCTTAAGACAGTTTTGAAATCAAACATCTCTAGTTCATCATGCTCCTTTTAAGCTAATACAGTTCTAATACTGATGATCAGTTGCCCAGCCTAGCCAAAGGCAGAAAATACAGCAGTCAACTTTAAAAGGTACATCTGCTAAACTTGAAAACATGGACTTGTCTTCAAAAAAGTAAAAAGCATCAGCTCAACTACAAATCTAAAAGCCCACTAGCTCTAGAGACTTCTCTGAAAAAGCAAATATTGAAATAATTTTTTTCTGTGCCTAACTAAATAACTACTGCACACAAATTACCTGAAGCAACCACGTGCCAGAGGCAACTGAGCAACTTCTACATAGGATCCCCTTTGGTACTAAGGGAGATGGTGTTAAATCTTACATTCCATGTGAGTAGAGCCACACTGAGTTATAGTGGGCATTTAAAGACTACTGATAGATACAACAGTATCGGACCAGAAAGCTGAGTGGGAAATAAATTCCCCAAATACTGTTCTAAAGCTAAAAAAAATTGTATTTTAAAACAGTTTACAATGTGTAAACAGGTATTACATTATACACTGCAATATACATGTACACAAGCTACTTTCTCAGGAGTATTGAAAGATAAATGCAGGCACCTCACCAGCTCACTACAATTTTTTCCCCCTATTATACAGCCAAAGACTACTTCTCTACTTCCTGAAATCTCTCTCTCTTTTCTATCTCTGTTTCAGATAGGAAGAGGAAATAAAAAGACTGCTTGTGAAAAGGGAGAAACTACGGACAGTGTATTTCTAACTTTCTCAAAACAGCAAGTACTAGTACATTTTATAACTAAATTATCTCCTCAATGGCAATATTTTAGTATGAAAAAGATTCTACATTTTTGTATTTAGTTACTGTAACTGTTGTTTATGTTAAACAAAAATAGTTAATTACTGCCTAAATATAAGCCTCTTACCAGCAGCCAATTTTAATTGTAAAACTCAAAGCTTTATTCAAAAGGTTATCTTTATTACCCACAAAGGAAAACCAAACTTACACAGTAGCAGAACCCAAAATGCTTCTCTCAAGAAGTTGATTATAATGAAGATTCGCCATAACAAAAGCCATTTCATTTTTCTCCTGAAAAGTCAATTAAAGTACATATATTTTCATCTGGAAATTCTTTTTTTTTCACAAGGTCTTTCTGAGCATTAAAATTCATAGATAAATGCTGCTGCTTATTACTCTGCCAATTACTGTAAAAAATGTTAGTAATGGCTTGCTTTAACACTTGGACTCCTAAAACCTTTACTGTCTTTTCAAAAGAGTACAGAACATATATAAAAGATTACAGCATTTCTGTATTAAGGGGAAAGAGAGGGAAACTACCTATGTCAAGGCAAAAATTATGAAAGCAATCCGAGAATCATCCCTAGCTTCTACTTACTTTTAAAAAGATACCTGAACAGAATCAAACAGCACTTACTCCCAACTACTGAAGCATGAAGTTTATTTTCATATGTAAGGAACTATTTGCAAAGATGGCTAACATCAGTGAGGAATACAAAACTATTCAATAGAAACTGTGAATATCAAAGTAAAAATCATGTCTTCACCAGATTATTTACTTCTAGGAAAACATTAAAAACATAACCTTCTACAGATAGATGCCTATATAGTCAAAGAAAACTTCAACGTGAAAACTAAATAGAGATAGAGGTATGTATTTACTTCAAGAACACACAATGCTCGGATATAATTTTTTCTCTTTAAATGCATTTTTAAATCCTGCATTTACAAACATATAAGTCCATAGGAAAACTATTCACTGCCAGAAGTCTATAAGTCTCCTGAAATGTGGGCAACTACTCTTCTCATCTCTCTGGGTTACCAGAAAATGACATCCTCTATTCAAACTTTTGGCTTTTTAACTACTCCTGTATTTTCATAGTGCAAAATTACAGCTATAAAGAATTTATAATTAACTAGGGAGATCTATCAATCACATAATTTCTCAGTTTTTCTCTATCCAAATACCAGGAGGCCCACGTAACCTGCCCTTGGTTTCTGTTATGCAGCTATGTGCAAAAAAACAAGGTATGTGGCATTTACAATTATTACACCCACTGACACTTAACTACCTCATATTACTCTGCCTACACAGAGAATAAGAACTACTGTTCAGAAAAGCAAGCAGGGATAATATACTAGAGTGAGGCACTTGATTCTTAACAACAATGTGAAACTGAACCATTTCCAAGTGCTGAAAGTTCTCCTTCCAAGCATGGATGGGGCCAATGGATGGGGCATAAGCAAGACCACAGAGCCAACAACATAGGGACAACAATCTACAAAACTTCTGAATGCACAAGAGAAATGTTTGTTTGTTTAGCAGAGCTTTTCACAAACTGAAACAACCTGTAACATGTTTACACCAGTCAGGCAGTCTCAAGCTTTCTAGCAAATGGACTTTCACTCTTACCTCTAAGTAAGAGTGAAAGAAATAATCCCTCTGCAGTTTTAAACATTGCCTCTGGTGACTGTGCACATTTGAGGCAGCAGGTTTGCAGCTGGGAATTAGACAAAACTTTGAGGAACTGCTCACAGCTCCCTGAGCAAAGTTCCTTGCCTGTGCCAAATAACCTAAGTCTACATCAATAGTATGGATGAGGGGAGGAAAAAATGGCGGCAACCTCTCAATTCAGACCAGGAGCAGAACACCTGAGGTGGGCTTCCATAACACCCAGTCCTACATAGCTACAGGCAGACACAGAGGTCCCAGTGCATTCCATGCAAAGATGCAGATTCCTTTTGTGTAGGAGTCTACTTCAGATGTTCGGCACTGCGCTCTAAAGACATTCACGTCTACACCCCCCTACAGAGGTTAACTGCTTAGCTTAGACTCTTAATACCAAGAATTTAATACCCCCAAGAGGGCACGATTTACAGCATTCCTCCTGCTGGAGCAGGATACAGCTACCTGGTGATGTAGATTAAAGCTAAGTTGCTATGTGGGAACTCATCACTTTGAGTGATGTGGAAAGGTAATGGCATGAATCAGAGGAAGAAGAACTTCTCAAACCATTCTACTTAAAATTACTCTAGGATATCAGATTTGGGCATATGAAGACTGCAAAATAAATAAAATTGAACACATTATCTAATATGGAATATTACATAACTGACCTTTTAATTAGAAGTGGATTTTTTTTAAGTATATATACTCCTCAGACAGCTCTTTAGGATAGAATAAACCTTCCACTTACTGTCCCTACATGTGTTTTGTGGTTACTAGTTTAAACAAGATCTTTCAAGATCCAAAGGGAAAAAAAAGATTAAAAAAAAGCCCTCCCCAAACCCAAACTACAAGCCAAATTTTTTTTTTCATTCAAATCATAATAAAATACTGAAACAAAATGTTATCTTACCTTCCAGATTCCTACTAACAGTCCTGGACTCAGACTGAAGAGCTGCACAAGCTTATCAGCACCAACTGCTACACTACTTTCAGTCAGGTCAGCAAGGTGGTATTCAGCAATCAATGAAAATCGACGAGGTCTTTGAAAAGAACATACAGAATGTAGCAAAAAGGCTATATCTCCTTAATCATGTAAAAGTTCAGCCTAAATTTATTTTTAACTCCAAAGTCTGACCAGCAGCACATGATGAAAATGGTTTTGAAAGCATTTGGCATGCAAAGTCATAAACTATACATTTGAACAACTACAGTGTACTAGCAGGATCTTAACCTCTAACAAGAAAAGAAACAAAAACCAGCATATGATCTAGAACACTCTAAAAAAGAACTTATGTGTTTGCCCAATTTTTCAAAATACAGAACTACTGTATAATTTGTTTTTGATACTAGATGGAATCACTGAAAACTTATCACTGTGAAGCAAAATTCAAAGGAAACGATCAAACTGTACATCCAATAAATTAAAAGTTTGTGTTACAGGACGCTTTCCTGTTTTAGAATATTTTTCTATATTTTACCTATAATTAAAGCCATTTAGCTCCAAAACAATCTTAAATATAAGTTCATGAACACTCTTGTTAACTAATGATGCATTAAGAAAAAGAGCATTACCTATTCAGAATGAAGAAGTCTTTCTACAATCCTTTCCAGACTCAGGCTCTTATTATATTCAATTCAAATTAGTTCCAAGATTTCCACATAGTATCACTGCAGTATCACCTACAACTACTCACTGAGCACTGCCTGGGATGAGGCACCCACAACCTCCCCAGACAGCCCATTCCAGTGTCACACCACCCTCACAGTAAAAAACTTCCTAATTAACATCAACCCTTTCCATCTTGAAGTCAATCAGGCCTGCCCTACTGCCTTATAGTCTTAACAATGACATACTGAAATTGGTGAAATCCCTGCCTTCATCTATAGTCACAGTTTCTAAAAACTTGTTACTCTGTGAAAGAAATGCATCAACTGCCTGCAAGCTTTCTTTTCTATTTTCTACATATGAATCATCATCTCGGTAAAACAGCTACATTTCCCCCAAAATTCGACTGCAAGACTTCTTCAGTTAACTTTCTACAAAAGCCTTCTCTTCATTTATTTCTTTTTTAAGTTAATACTTTGCTTCTGGCTGAGGAACCAGGAGTTTTGTAGGTGAACAATTCTCTCTTTTCAGAGCTCTGTGGCTAGGGGCTTTGTGTAAGAAGCATGTAGCTGACACTGCACCCACTATACACATAGGCCCAGATGTGTGCAAAACTCCTTGACAGCAACCAAGTACCTCAAATAGACATTTTTCATTTAAATATATTTTTAGAATATAATGATGAAAACCACTGTACACATTTAAATTAAAAAACAAGGGACATGTTGTGGACTGTGTGACTTCATATGTATGTACTGAAGACTGCACACATCATTAAACATCAAGTTCCCTAAATTCACATACACACCTACCAGACAGAAAATAAATTTTAACTTAGAGTACCTGATTGTAGCCACATAAATACTGATTAACTTTTCCAAGCTAAATTTCTCACAGTAAAGTGTTGGGCAAGATGAAGCGGAGAAACCCCTTCAGTAAAGTCTCCTAGATTAACATTTTTCTTTCATGCTCTATGCCTTAGATTCAGCTTTCCAAGTCAGGACCTATCATTCTGCATATCACATGCCAATTAACCTATGAATTAATGTCATAGCTTCTTAGATTATACTATCTCTTGCTCAAAAGTGCTACCAAAGAAAAGAAGAACATAGAAAGAAATACTCCAGGGAGGCTTTCTAATGAAGGGTTAACTTATTGAATCAAGCAAATGTCAGATACAGGTCCTACAGATACATTACCAACCAGTTACATCCAAAGAATCCTCAAAAACCCTATGTTAAAACTCACCCATTCTTGTTGGGGGGTCTGCTTTGATCAGGAAGCAATGGTGTAACTCCAAATAGTTTTAGGGTTGACAGGATGTCTAAGCATGGCCAGTCTGTACCATACCAAAGTATGGTAACAGATGTGTCCTTAAATGATAGTTTTGGCTTCTCTGCTGAATGTTCTTTTCCATTTTTGTCCTTTAGAACAATTATCCAACTCAAGCCAGAGACTCTGTTATTTAGGAATTGAGAGGGAGAAGGGTGTTTAAAAACAAATTCCCAAAGTCATAAACCTTAAACTATGCTTTCAACACAATTTTTGTTTCTACTAACTGCTTTTTATGCTCCTCAGTTTCAGTCATGTATAGATTATCATCATATCTTTCTAATATGACATACATTTTACAGCTCTAATTCTATACTTCCCTAAGCCACGAATATTTTGTACATTTTTATCATGTAAATCTTTGTGACAAGGCATTGCTTACTTCATAGCTTCTTTGTTTTTACATGGAAGACCTGTATAAGGATCTAGAAATTTAACAAGCCGCATTACTCTAGTTTTGAAGGCACAAGTTTGTTTGAAGATGTATTCTTTCTTCCAGTACCCAGGCTTTTTATCATGTAGAGCAGCACAGTCCAAAGGAACAGCTTCCATTTGTTTAGACTTCCTTTCCCATTTTGAGTGCAAAGTACTGGAATAGAGTTTCAGCCAAATTTCACTGAAAATAAAAATAGAATGAAGAATAAATTTCAAGAATAGTCACTTCATTTTTATATGCACATCTCAGCTACCACTGAGCATAGTGTTAGCAAAAAAGCCAGTCTTGTCTGTCTTCCTGAAAATACAGGATCCAGGATGAAGCTCTGTGACAGCACAGTCATAATCAGCAAAGTAAGTGAAAACTGATAAAGGTTAAGCAGAAAATTTTGAAAACTCCACCTCAAAACAATGATGTATCCTCCTGATAGAAAATCAGCTAGTGGAAAAAGTGGTTTAATACCTCCTATTCAGCAAAGACAATCTGTAAACTTCAAGTTCCTCAGATCCAGCTAAAAGTGGTTTGGAGGAGGACAATTAGAATCACCTTTTTTGGTGGTACCAATGTAATGTCAATGTCTTCTGGATTCTCTTTGGAAAAGCCCAGAAATGTCATGACTTTCTGAAGTCAAAGAAATATGTGACTGCAACGATGAGTTCATCTCTTTCACGCCCTGAAAACTCTGAGGTCGCATTTCAGCCCCCCAAATCCCAGTATCTCTAGGATAATTCAAGGAACATTGAGTACAGGAACCTACAGGAACTCAAACGATCATCTGTGAATACAGGCTGCCAACAGGTTTTCTAATTTTGAAATGCTGTATACACAGTGTACATAACTGCACTAAGGAAAATTAATAGCAAGGGCAACAAATTCTTAAGAGACATTTTCTACCATTATCAGCAAGATTACCTTTACCAGTTCTCACTTTTCCTCAGGCAAACTTACACTAGCATGCATTGTATGGCATCTTCCCCTCTCCTTAAAGAATTCAAGGACAAGATCCATCCCACACTGCCTCCTACCCATCAAAACCATTCTCAATTCATTAGCTGCTGAGAATAAGTCCCCACACGCCGAGAGCCAGGCTCTGGTTACTGATGCAAACATACCCAGGAATTTTGCAATAAATCTTCCAGCCTGCTGCTCTGCAGATATACACAGAATTCCCCGCCACCATTTTTAAGACAAAAGTGTGTCTAAAACACACAGACCAATAAGCTACTATGACTGGTAAAGGTGGGCTCACAGTCAACATGAGTTTTCAACCTTCCTTCCACCAAAAGCAGGGTGGGAAGGCTAACATAAAGAACAATCCCATAACTGAAACAAAGTTTTAAGATACTTCTATTTTAAGACCATAAAAGGCAGCCAAGTTACCAGATAGTATAAAATATTTCTGATGAAGGAGGGAAATTCTTTTTTAACTCCAAAGCAGTTTAAAATTGTGCAGTGGTGAAAAAAAGGAGAGATGTCCTTAACATAACATCACCAGGGGAATTTGAGCTGTGTATCATCATCCAATTGGTCTTCATCAGCCTAAAAAGTCCAGTAAAATAACCTCCTATAAAACTCTCCTGTTAACTAGAAACCCCCTCCCAAACACATCCTTTGATGGAGAGACATACTCTGTGTCTTACTGTATGATGCTGAAAAGACAGTGCTTAGTAGTAGGCATTTCCTGCATTTTGAAGTTGCAGACTTGGGTAATTTAATTGACTGAAGATAGACTAATGACAAATACCTACCTATCCCTCATCCTCAATCTCAATTACGTTGCATCTACTTTTCCAGAACAGTGTCATGCAAGCAAAGAAATTAGTTCAAGAAACTCAAAAATTCAGCTAGGGCAAGGGAGACAGAGAAGATGAAGGAGGATTCCGAATCACAAGTGTTTAGGAAGGTATCACTTCCCTTTCATCCTCAACTTCTGAAGAATTCAGGGCAGATAAATCAAAAAAAGGCATTCAACAGGGAAGCAGAAATTTGCCTATTTCACAACAGAATACATGCCCTTCTTGCCTCAAATTAATTGAGTTGATACTCATCTCAAGGTTCTTACCAGGCATTACTACAACAAGCCAAACAAACCTTTTACTGCCAACTCAGATAGCAGAATCAGACACATCACCATCAGTCATCACTTGACCACAGGGGCAAAAAGACACCTTTACCCTGTGCTCTCACTTCCTCTCCCACAAGCACATTCTGCTGGTGATCAGAATCCTCAGGCTTTCACATCTTTCACACTGCATGATAGGGAAGCTGGAATATCCCATGCTGGGGCAAGGAGGGTGCAGAAAGGGGGGGTGGGTCATAAACATTTCCTTGTCTTCAAAAGTTATACTGGAGACTTCATTGCCAAGAACCGTTCAAGCGCACACATGATAGGAACAGCCCAAAGACAAATCACTGCATTAGGCAGCACAGACATATCACAATGGAAGACTGATGGTCCTGTTGCATCAAGGACAGCACCCTGTACATCCGGGACAGCAAAAATAGCCTAAAAAGATACTCAGTCTAAAAATCAAGGTCAGATTTGTCAGAGAAATATGCAGAGACTTCAATCTTCTACTCAAACTTCTGTTTATTCACTGCAAGATTCAGAGTCTTGAGAAGATCCATGAAAATCCATCAGGAAGAAATGACCTGGTCCCACTGAACCAGTCAGACTCCTAGATAAGGGAAAGTAACTCTTACCCAAGTGCTCTTTGTGCACATACACTAATCTCTGTTGAGATTAGAAAATGGAAACAGACATTGTCAAGATGGAGACAGATGTATTATCTTCCCCTGGACAGCCACAGTGATTTTATCCTGCCTTACCACTCAGAAGTGGAAAACACATACCATGGTTGGTAACTTATGTCAACTATGCAATTTTTATCTACCCATACCTGATGACAGCCTCAAAACCTAAATCTGGATTACAGATTTTCCCTTTAAATTCATCAGTTCTAAAGGTATCAATGCCTAGGTAAATTAATTAATTCACCATACAAGTTTTAGTAAATAAGGGAGAAAGAGCCATACCAGATACAGCAACTTCCTATAAAAGAAGACATTTTCTCATTCAAACAACACCAATGCAGTAGAATCCTGGAAAGAAACGGATGTCCAGATCCTAATTATCATACACCAGCCCAGTCTCTCCTCTTTGTCCTTTCACAAAATTATCATGAATCTGGTAGGAGCAATTTATTAACTCAGTATAAGCAATCTTTATTAAAAAATATGTCGGTATTTATTTTCATCTCTTTTGTTCTCATTTAAAAATCACCAAAACTTCACAAACAGAGCAACAGATAAAAGCCACTAGTGTATCATTTGATGGAATCAATCCCTCTGCAAAAATCTGATGAAAGAATTAAGTAAGTAGGACTTCAAAATTGTGAAAGCTATGACAATTCTATAAAGCTGGTGATCATCATTAAGGATCACCTGAACCGAAAAGTTTGTGCAAGTCCATGTGAATACAAATACATGCAAATTTTAAAACAAAAAACGTGCTAACAGCAACATTTCAAAGCACTGGATTTAGATTTTGCCTCACAACTCCCAGTAAACAACAGGCCCTGCACAGCTAGAATTCCATGTAACACGTACTGTGGGCCATGCAGGGCAATTTCAGCAGAGTAACGGCCCATAGAAGCATGCATCAGTGCTCTGGCACCAGAGAAACTAAATTAGAAAGACTCATAATTCAGGTAAACACAAATATGGCACAACTGAGACCTTTCCTCTTCCTTACTTGTCATTGGCCAGCTCATAGAAGCGCTTATTCACACAACCAAGAGAGAGTAGGGACACAGCATCCAAATAGGAAAATATCTCCAGCAACATTTCTGATGGCATGCTAGAAAAGAAGAGAAAGAGGAATACTGTTAGACTTGCTTGCAAATTCCAGAAATTACAATGGCAGAGAATTTTAATTTCAAACCAGACAAAAACAGAAGAGGTGGAAACCAGCAGGTTGTAAACAGATGAATCAAAAATCACCTGAAGAGGAATCAAAAACCACCTGAAGCGTGAAGCTGTGGAGTTTGGGTTCTAATTTCAATCTCACTCTCTCAAATGTGGCATTTGCCTAAAATAATTCATCACAAATTTCTGAAGTGGCACAGCACAATTACATGAGAAGTTATGGGTTTGCGTTTTCATTAAACTTTGTTAACTTTAACTATGTTTGACATGAAACTACCTCATTTAGCTTCAGTTTCTTACTGCTCATACCATGATTTTAATAATTTATTCCATAATCAGCATTAAACCAGCATTTGCAAAAGTGCAGTTATATTCACTCTCCCTTTGGACTGTGGTGTCAGGTCTCAGACTACACCATGACAGAAATGTCCTAGACTAACAGCAAGATTCTGCTCTACCTCATCATAATCTTCAAACGTGCTCAGGGGCCTCGTACAGTATTCATTTATGCCAATAGAAAGATGTGAACTTCAAAGTAAGAGCCAAGTGATACCCTGAAAATGCCAGTGTCTCTGCATCTGGAAGGCTGCCTGAAATGCAGTTGCCCGTCAAAGCATGACAAGCAGAACATACCCTGGAGACAAGCCAACAGGATTTTTGCATTAACAGACAGGAACCATTTGAGCAGTGACTCAAAACTGCAGAGTTTAAAATACATGCATTTTATACTCTAATTTTCTTGAGCATTGTGCATAATGACATCAAAATCACTGCTGAAAATAAAAGGTGCTGAGAAAGTCAACACCCCAGCTGTGCCTCTCATTCTTTTACTACTGGGTTATTTGCAACACTTGTTGATTTATAACACTATTTCAGAAGCAGAGAGCTTTAAAGGGTAGCATGATAATGCCAATACCTCAATGTCTGTATTAAACTCAGAATCTTAGTTGCATTGACATAGAAGCCAACTTACACTGTTATTATGTGAAATAATTCATAAACTGCAAGTCCAAAGCAGTTAGTGCACGCATTCCAGAGCCAATTTAAAAGTGATAACTTAAAAAGCTGCAAATTAGCTAAAATAATATACTTGAACCAGAATTTTCAACAGCAGTTTTTACAGCCATATTCTTTGAAGGAAACTGATTTTTTTTTCTTTTTTTCTCTCACCATTATACCAGTCTGACAGCACAGAGGTACAGCCATCCAATGCAAAACAGAGAAATCACTACACAGGAAGCTATCAAATGTATAAAACAAGGAAAACTAATTACCTTTTTAGGTAACATATTCTTAGGGCTTTTTTGTAGAAATGTAACTGATTTTCAAAAGGAAAACAACTCACAATTATATTGGAAGTGTCCTTTTACAGTCAAACAGGAAGAGAAACATTTCCCTTGCAGTAAATACGCAGCAGCCACTAATTCCTCTCCCCTGACCCCAATCCACCATTCTCAGCCTTTCCATACACTAAGATACACTTGATGACAAACCAATTACCAAGAGAAACATACAAAGTTTAATTCCGACCTGGCTTTCATTGAAATAATAAAATATCAATTTTTATTCTCAAGGAACAACACTGCCCATGACTTCCAAAGGAGTTGCTGAAGGCTTCACACGGCTTTGAAAACCTACCCAATCTTTATGAACTTAGACAAGAACACAAAGGAGAACCATGCCAGAAAATATCAGAAGGTGAACACAAGATCCCAAAGTAGCCCAAGAAAGCAAATCTTTTCCACTCAGAATATTTGACAAAGAAATCTCCAAGATATGAATATAATTACTGCAAGCAGTCAAAAGACAGCTTACAGGGGCACTTCCGCTCTTACTCCTAACATAAAGACATACTCACCTCTCAAAGCACACATCTGATTTCGGTTTCGTGCGAGATGTCAAATACAGACTTTTAATTCCAGCATTTACTATTTCAGAATGTTCCCTACGCTTGGTAGAAAAGGTCCTTAACCTACTTGTAAGAAAGAAAAGTTGGTAAGAGTCACATACCCACAAAATGAAGAAATACACATATTGTGAACACCTAGACATAACATTTCAACCAAGGCAGGATGCAGGGAATACACCACGTGGCAATTCTTATGATTTGAACAATTACACCCAAGTTACAATACCTGGCATCAGGAAGATTCAGATTTAAACTCACAGCTGTCAGTCCTGTGATTGATCTCTCACAGCAGGCAAAGGGAATAATAGCTCCCCCAAACCAGTTTGAATCCAGCAGAGATCTATTACCCTTAGACAGCTGCACCACTGTGGCCACTACAACCAAGCTCCACTGAGGCCCCTGCAGCAAGTCAAACTCACTGATTATTCTTCTGTTTCACAACATTACTCTAGAGACATTTCTGAGCCACCCACTTTTGCTAAGCTATTAAAAGGTACCAGATAAAAACAAAACCTTGAAACTTGCTCAGAAACTGCTGAGGTTCAAAAAGAATTTGTATACTTTCAAGCATAAACAGCAAGAAAGGAGATTCAATCCATGAAACAGAGAGCAGCTAACAAGCTCTAAGGGATGGCCAGGTGTTAGACAAATTACTTGTTGGTAGGATTGCTTTGTTAAGGTTTAGTGTTTGACATGCTTCAAGGATTTCAGACCTAGGGAGAGGTTAACAAAGCTTGGGAAGAAGGATGGCCACTGACAGTGGACATAAAGAATGCAGAATTTACAGGCCAGAGGGAATACCTGGAACAACTCCTAAGACAAGGAAGAAACTATTAAAGCCAACTAAGCAATTGTGCTGAAATCAGCTCCAGCTTCCAGAGATGTGAGACTGCCATCACTGACTCAAGAAACTCACTGACTCAAAGAAGAGGAAGACTGAGCATGCAAACTAATTAGCATGAAAAGCAAGAGAATTATTAACCAACAGAAGATGGAAAACTAATTAGTAAGAGAATANCTATTAAAGCCAACTAAGCAATTGTGCTGAAATCAGCTCCAGCTTCCAGAGATGTGAGACTGCCATCACTGACTCAAGAAACTCACTGACTCAAAGAAGAGGAAGACTGAGCATGCAAACTAATTAGCATGAAAAGCAAGAGAATTATTAACCAACAGAAGATGGAAAACTAATTAGTAAGAGAATAATGTAACTTGCAGCCAATGAAAACTAATTCCTTCTTTTGCTAAAATGTATAAAACAGTAAGAAGTTTTGATAGTTGGTGTGCTGGATTTGTGGATTTGCCATCCAGCACCCCCTTCTGTGCAGAACTGTAAATATATCAAATACCTCAACTATGTGTCTGGATTGGTCTCTTGCACACCCCAGTGAAAGAATCTACTTTACTAACATTTCCACACCACAAATTGGATAGAAAAGAAAGGAACTTTGCCTATTTACAACACAAATTCTTACAATCCAACCACTCACACATTTTTCCAAGTTTTCTGATAGGAAGGACTTTGTAAGCTGTAATTGCAAACAAATCCTATCATTAATCCACAGAGAAATATGGAGACTGAGTTTCAATCTTATACCAAATCCGTACAATTCATACCCACTGATGCCACCAAGCAGGCAGAGCTCCCCTTTATCTGCATGATTGATGTTTTAAATTTACAGCAGATTTCCAATACCTGGTCAAATCAGCTCTGGGTTTCTAGGTAACCAATCCATATGGGTGGAAACCAGCTAATTTTGAAGTATGTGGGTACCGTATACATTTAATAAGTTCTTGATTTAAGACTGATTTATGCTCAAAGAAAAATAAAATCAAAAGAAATTAACAACTCTGGTCTACATTGTCCACTGTGCTACGCAAAATAAAACAAACAAAAAAAAATACAAGACATTTTACTGAGAACTGTTGTAAGCGTAACAAAAGGTCATGCACATTTCAGCTTGGGAGCTAACCACTGACAGACCAACTAAATTAACAACTACAAAAAAGTAATCTTGTAATAAATACAACGTGAAGATCAAAAGATCAAACAAAGGTTTTACTCACGTATCATTATCAAGAACACTTAAGATGAGGCACTAAAAATCTGCTGTTAAAGGGATTTAGAGACACAAGCTGTGTTCAGCAGCAGCAGAGCTATCACTTCTGTATGTTCCAGGGCAGCACATCCCAGGCTATTCTGCCCTGAATGCATGCTGAAAGCAGAGTTTGGGCATACTCTATAGGGACACAATTTCACAGACTCCAGACACAGAAACAATTCAGGTAAGAAGCTGGATTCAATACACACTACCTTGGAAAAGCATAACCCTCACAGCCTGTGTTCAGTCCTTCTTGCTCATTTTAACCACCAACCCCCCCTTCTTCATCCCAAGGAGAAACATCTGAGGAAAGAAACATTTTGCCCACACATGCCTTGAAAACTTTGAATGTAATAGCTATTGTTTTTGTAAGCTTTATCTAAAAAAAAAAACCTGCTGAACTTTTTGCATTTTCCAAAACAAAATTATTCTCAACGTGTGAAGAAACAAACAGCAAACCAAATCCATAAATTACTTTTCAAGTACTGTGTGTGTTAAGATTTTAAATTAGCATTAACAAAATGCTTTTACTTTGCATTGACACAGCTTGGGCAGATAAGCCTAAGATGAAAGTCAGTGACAGCTGTTACACCTCTTTAGAGACTTCTAGAACAACTGAGATGATCTTACTTAAGACACACAATTTCAATTGCTTTTCATCAGCTTTCAACCTGTGGGGCTCAGTTTTGTACCAGTATTTTCACTTTCACACCCTATAAGACTTGCAATGTGCCTTGGTTTTCTGATGGTCAGCAAACAATTGTCTTTCATCAAGTAGCATTTTGAATAATGTACATGAAGATTTAAGTAGTGAAAAAACCTGTCTCCTTCACCTCTTTAGGCGTACCTGGGGATAAAGAAAAATGACAGTGTTTTGACATGGGTTGGTTGGGTTTTTTTCCCCTCAGCTAACAATTTCAATTTTGTTTTTAAAAGGTGGATATTATCCCAATCCATTTGCAGGTTAAAACAAACAAGCAAACAAACAAAAACCAGCAAGAGGAATGAAACTGCTATGAAACCCAAGTTTGTACAAAGGGGTTAGCAGAAAAATCTGCTTCCTCAACTTTGCCTGTAAGACTGATGCTTTAAAATTTTGAAAGCTGAACCTGTACTGTAAGACTTAAGGCAATCACACCTCCACAGTGAAATCCGCCTGTTTACCACAGAGGCTTAACCACCCTGAACACACGTAGAGTAGACATGAAACTAACTTTGTGGGTACTCATGGCACCTGCTCAAACTGAAGGACATACCGAAGTTTAAGCTCCCCTTCCCAGGCAGAAAACAAGTGTTAACCCCAGATCTCCGTGCACCTGCCAATACCAGCGTTTTCCCTCTGCAAGGTGTCCATATGGCCAGGGAGAGGAGAGGAGAGCACCATGGCCACAGCCCTCGCCGTGAAGAGTCGAGAGCTAGAAACCAGAGCCGTGGAACACGTGAAATAAGTTTCCCAGAGGAGCAACGGGAGCTGAGGGAAACACCTAAAGCCCCCTCCCCGGAAAAGGTGAAGAAGGCCGAGAGGCAGCCCCGGGCCGCAGAGCCCCGCTCGGCGTGCCCACGGTTACCTGCCACGGCCCGTCGCCATGGCCGCTCCGGGGCGGGACAGCGGCGGCCTCGCACCGCGGCCGGGGCGGGCAGAGAAGGAACAAGCGCTGCCGCCTCCCGTGGTACGCCCTGGGCCGGGGTGGGACGGCGGCAGCCCGAGGGAGGCGGTGCCCGGGAGCGCTGGC
>VXBR01003457.1:287335-312535 GCA_013400215.1 Cisticola juncidis
GCCGCTGCTGTGAGCGTCCTGGCGGCCCCCCCGCCCCACAGTGAGCTCGGAGCTCTCGGGCACTGCGGTCTCGGGTCTCAGAATCACAGAATTAATTAGTCTGGAAAATACCTCTGAGATTACTTTACAGCCTGTGACCAAACACGACGTCAATTAGACCACAGCACTAAGTGCCAATTCCAGTCTTTCCTTAAACACCTCCAGAGACGGAGGCTCCACCACTTCCCTGAGCAGCCCATTCCAATGTCTAATAGCTCTATCTGTGAAGAAATTTTTCCTAATATCCAACCGAAACCTCCCCTGGTACAACTCGAGGTCATTTCCGCTTGTCGGGGGGGGGTGGAACAGGCTGACTCTCACCTGGCCACAGCCTCCTTTCAGGCACTTGTCCAGAGTGATAAAGTCCCCCTGCGCCTCCTCTTCTCCAGGCTAAACATCCCCAGCTCCCTCAGCCACTCCTCATCAGTTTGTGCTCCAGACCCTTCACCAGCTCCATTGCCCTTCTCTGGACACACTCCAGCAGCTCAATGTCCTTAAATCGAGGGCTTCAAAACTGAACACAGTACTGACGGTGTGGCCTCAACAGGGCCAAGTACAGCGGGACAATCACCTCCCTAGTCCTGATCACAACACTGGTTTTGATCCAGGCCAGGTCACCACTGCTCCTTGGCCCCCTGGGCACACGCTGGCTCGTGTTCAGCCACTGTCAATCAGCACCCCCAGGTCCTTTTCCACCAGCAGCTTTCCAGCCACTGCCCCCAGTGCTGACTGGGGTTGTAGCGGGCAGGACCCCACACTTGGCCTTGTTGATTGGCCTCATGCTATCGATCTCGGCCCATAGATCCCTTTAGCTGTCTCCATCGGAGAAACGTTAACTGCATCGCTTTAAAACATGTATGTGTGTGAGACCG
This sequence comes from Cisticola juncidis, assembly GCA_013400215.1. Taxonomy (NCBI): domain Eukaryota; kingdom Metazoa; phylum Chordata; class Aves; order Passeriformes; family Cisticolidae; genus Cisticola; species Cisticola juncidis. The sequence continues at coordinate 288,247 of VXBR01003457.1, forward strand.
AGAAAAACCACGTATGAAAACACAGCTTTAAAAGGGTGACCGAATCGGCAGGCACGGCGAGCACTCCCCCGTCCACACCCCCCGCAACGAGCCGTGGGTCCCGCCCGCGGAGGGCGGGCTGTGCCTGTGGCGGCGGCGGCGGCGCTGGGCATGGCGGGCGCTGTAGTGACCTCGCTGGGCGCCGCTCCCGGCGGCGGGCGGGAGAGGGAGCCCGCTCAAACTACCGCTCCCAGGACCCGCTGCCGCCGCTNCCCGGGCCCCGCTGCCGCCGCTCGCTGCTCCGCCGTCCCTAACATTTCCGCCGGGGCAGCGGCCGACGGCAGCTGCCGGCGGTAAAGGTTCAGGTGGGCTCCTGTGCTGGGGCAGCGGCCGCTCGGGGCGGGAGGCTGCCCGGGCACTTCCCCGAGGGCTCCCTTGGAGNCACCCGCGGCTGGGCGCTCCTGGGCACCGGCGGCGGGACCGGGTCCTGCTCCTGCCCGAGGTGGCGGCACCAGCCCCCGCTGCTGCTCAGTGCCGCCCGTCAGAGCATCGGGACCCGGGCGGGAGGGCTGAAAGCTGCGAAACCTGGCGGCGATAGCAAAGATGTGTCCGTGCAAAGGGCGCTGAACGAGGAAACGCTGGTGTCGGCGGCTCAGAAAGGTAAGGCGGAGGATGCTGTGTGCTGCTCAGAAAGGCTGGAGACATTTCTTCCTGTAGCTAAAGTTTTGTAGTTCCAAACATCAAGTATCTAGAAAAAGTAAAATCTCGGCACACCAAGCCGCTGTCTTTTCACATCGTATTGTTTGGAGCAGCTGTTACATTTCTGTGTATGCATTGCACAATCAGAACAAATTGTGTGACTTCTTCGAAACAGCCTGTTGATTTAACTAATTATCAGGCACAAGCTGTAATAGCCTCTCATTTTCCTTTTCGGAAGGAAAATCTATCACGGGCAGCCTGTCTGTAGGGCTGAAATAAGTTCATCTCCAGCAAAATTGTCAAAGCTCTACATGTGATGGTAGTTTCTTTATGGATTGCCTTCGCTTTAGTTGGTCTCATTCACTTTCAGTGAAAAGTGATAACTACATAATTAGCCTCAGAAAATTTAAGTACTTTGAAATGACTTATGAAAAATGCCATCAACTGATTAAAAGACTGCAGGAGAAATAGTTATTAACGCTTCCTCCGTGTATTCCACTGAAATGCACACTTTATCACTAAAAGATGGTAGTCTCTTTCCAAGAACTCAAGTATTTTAAAAGAGAGAATCTCATACAACTTATTTTGCAGTGGATACTGACTCTTGTACTTTAGATCAAAATTGAAAGATAAAAACTAATCAAACAGCTGTTAATTAGGTTAATAAATAAAGCATGTCTTTTTGATGAATATTACCCTTTTTATTGTTCTGTTGATTGCTAATTCATAAAACCAGTTATTTTCAGTGTGTACGACTTCTAAGCTTTCACTTTTTTATTTTTACTTCTTTTCTTTGCATAAGGATTGCAGTGATTGTGGGTTTAGGTGAATACTGCAGTGCTAAATATCTCATTAGTTCTTACAAAATCTACCTCTCATGTACCCAAAAAGTAGCAGTAATTGCTACTTTGGATCTTGAAAACATCTGGCAAACAGAAAGTAATAATGCTTAACACAGAGATGTAAACATGCCCTCTAAATATAAGATATGTTCCATCGTCTCTTTTACAGCAATGAGGCATTATGGAAACGGTTACTGGAGTCTTTTCTTCTGCTAAAATGTTATTTGAGTTACAGATTAACAGAAGAGCATTTTTGTAAGAAAGACATACAAGTGTTACTATCCAAGGCTGTAACTTAAATGTTTTCTTTTCTATTTCAGTGAAAGAAGCTGGAAGAGACTTTACCTATTTTATTGTGGTGCTTGTTGGAATTGGTGTTACAGGTTACTTTTTTAAATTACATTCTTTATCAGAAGACACTTTTCATTAATTCCATCTGGTTTGATAAGTTTTCATGCCATCTACTGTTGTTTCTGTTACAGGTGGTTTGTTCTATGTGATTTTTAAAGAGCTATTCTCTTCTTCTAGTCCAAACAAGATCTATGGAGATGCCTTGGAGAAATGCAGATCTCACCCCGAGGTTGGTTATTGAACTTCAGTCATAATTTTGTGTTTCTCAGTAGTTACTGTCTTTCTTCAAGTCAAAACTTCACGCGAGGAATCTCACAAGTTACATGAAGACCCATGTGGTGCTTCTGCAGTGGTGCAATTGCAGTTCTGTCAGTGCTTTTAGCTGTCATGGGCTGGGTCAGCTCCAGACCAGAGCCTCCATTAGGACAAGCCAGTGCAAGCATTGAGTTTGTGTGAACCAGCCTGCCAGAAGCCAAGTGAGTCTGCCACAGCACAAAAACTGATGGAAATACAGTCTGCCCTTCAGAGCATGTGCTTGTGTCACCACACAGAAAGTCTTAGGGACTTACCTGAGTGCCTGCTAAGTGTGGCACTTGAATTCTGCAGGTCAGAGAGGCCACTGGTCCCACTGCATTCTGTAGATCTAACCTGCTGCCTTTTCTCTGTACATTTATTCTATTGTGACACTTCACTGTGGTTCTGACATTCTGTGAGGCACTGCACTGATACCTGGGAATTTAAATTCTTCATTTGAAGCACAATTAGCATTTCTTTGGCTAAAAGGAAAACAGGTGGAGAACAGTCATGGGAATCATACAGTTGTCATAGCTAGGTGTAAACAAAAATCAGTGTGAAACTAGATTTTAAAAAACACTTCTTCAGGCAAAACATCCTTCAAAAAAGGTTGCAGCGGATGACTTTGAGGATATCGTAGAAACAAAGTGACAAGTTGTTGCTTGAGTAAAAAGAGTGCTTTAGAACAAGTTTGTAGAATTAAACTTCTTTCCAGTTTTTGCACAGTAAAACTTAACCTCCCATTCTAACCAAATTTAAGGTAAGTTTAAGACTAAGTTGATCTACTCTGACTTTATAGATCTGAAAAATATTACTGAATTTCTTATTCAGCAGTGTTTTTTAGATCATATAAAATAGAAGGGGAATGCATTTGCATTTTATACTTTGAAACATATTCTCTTGAAGGATACATGAGCAAATATTTTATGCTTTTTTTCTTTTTACACAAAATGTCAATTTCCACGTCTTCATCTCAGAGAACAGTACAAATAGAAGATATCAATAGGATTTATTTTAGGCATTTAATACAGGACTGTAAAAAAGCAGAGCGGTTTTCCCTTAACTATTTTCCTTCATAAAGAAAAAGTTCTTTCTTTCACTTCTGTTCTTGACATGTTAGATTCTCCAGGGGCATTTTGTTAAAAGAAGATGTATTCACAGCAGAGGTGTGAGCTGATACTAGAATACCTGTTTGCACGTGATCCTTTCTGACAGCTCAAACCTCTTTTCTATTGTAGATAATTGGTGTTTTTGGTGACTCTATCAAAGGTTATGGAGAGGCAACAAGAAGAGGAAGACGACAGCATGTCAGGTACCCCTTGGTGTTTGCCCCAAAAAGACATCAGTTTTTGCACAGCAAAGGTATTTTTGGATCACAAGTTAGTTCTAGAGTGATGAACTGTATGTGATGTATCCTGTCACTTTTGAGTGAACACAGAAGTTTTTTGCAGTGCCTCTTATGTGCCATATACCACTAAGTACGGTGTACATACAATACAAAATGCCAATTCGGAGCGGCTTCTACGAGCGGTGGTCATCATGGTAGACATAGAACTCTCCACAAAAATAGGATGAGTCTGAACAGAGTAGTGCAGAGGCTAGGCTTGCGTGGGAGGAGCAGTAATCTAACAGAATCTAGCAGTAATCTAATCTTATAGGCTGAAACCTTACTAAACTGATATGCAGAACGCTTTTTGGTACTTGAGGCAACATCTCTACTGTGTATTTAACAGAATATCTATCACCTAAACCTTTAATGACTGTGTCTTTTTATTATTTTCTCTTTAAGATAAACAACGAACTATTTCTCACAAAACATAAGTCCTCCCTGCATTGCCTTTTTTGGGTTATTTGGCAGGAATATATTCAATGAGGTTTCATATAGGATGAGACACATAAGCCCAGACACAGGCTGAACTGTGAAACTGAGATTTTTTATTTTGTCTGAGGCTTTTACTAGTTGAAGCTTTATCTCTTCACTAGATTCTGTGAAAAAATGTTTAAAGTGCAGCTGCTAAATGAAATCAATGTGCACAAACATTCTGAGCACCTGTCTGTAAATAAGTAAATGGACTATGAATTAGCTTTCTAGTATCTAATTTCCATCATTTTGAATGCCTAGTAACTTAAATAAATTTTTGAGCTGAGAACTGGGTAAGATTGTACAGTTTGCATTTGCAGTATAAGAATGATCTTAAGTGTCTCAAAAATCTATAGGGTTTTTTGTGTATGAACACCTTGAATGTAAATTAACTGCAGTAAGGATCTTCATTCATATTTGTTCACTCTACCATCATGTCACTTTCAACTGTATTGGAAGTTTATTTCACAGTGTGTACCTGGGCATGACTGATGGAAATAAGAGGAAATAAGAGACTGGTGCTAAGCAGCAGTTAATAATTTCAGTAGGAAACATAAACTAGCACCAGAACTCTCATGGGATCATTAGTTTCCCAAAGTGGTCACTTTGAAAGTGATAGCATAACTCAACTCTGGTCTAAATACCAGCATTTAAGTTGGAGATCTCATATTGGTGCCAAAGTTATACAATTTCAGCAGAACGAAATTATTGCCAAAGTAAGAAAAGCCCATAGTAAACAGTTTGGTTTGATGTGGTTTAACCAACCTGATAATTTGAAAAAATATGCTCTGTGTGTTTTTGGCTTGATAACTTAAGTGCCTAAAAAAACTGGAAGTCTTGGTGATGTGGGGTCTCTTTCTACATGTCAGGCTCTGAGGGGTTTTAGAATAAATACAAGGAATTTCCATAGTCTTCAGCACTGGATTGCTTTTCAGTTTTGAGAGGTTGACCGGGGTGAGGACATTTAAGCATTTCATCTCTTAATCCTCAGCAGCTAATTGGCTCTTCTAACTCCACTAGTCCTCAGGCACTCACAGTAAAGCTTGAGGGGAGCAGTAGAGAAGGAACCCAAGGTAGCGTAAGGACACCACCGAATACACTTTCTTACAAAATAAGTAAGCAACTCCTCTAAGTAAGTTTGAAGTCTTAACTAGCAAATAATCTGTATTCTTGCTGGGTGGTTGGGTTTTTGTTTTGTGTTGTTGTTTTTAGTCACCTTGAATACGTAAAGGATGGACTGAAACACATGCGTTTGAAGTTCTATATTGAGGGCACTGAGTCAGGGAAACAGGGAACAGTCCATGTGGAAGTCAAAGAGGTATGTACGATTTATTGATACACCTGACAAGCTTAGTCTTGAATTTAAACCACCAAAGAGAAAAAAACACTGAATTTTTTTTTCTTTCCAGAATCTTGAAACGGGAAGATTCGAGGTTCGCTACATATTTGTGGATGTTGAGACCTATCCGAGAAGAACCATTGTCATAGAGGACAACAGATAGCCAATGATCAAAGCTGCTGCCTTATCTCACATTGGATAATGTTGTTGTAGCCAGTCTGCACATGAATTGTGTGCTGTTGCCAATTGTGTCTCACAGCTTCAGGGCTGTGTTACAGGAAGCAGCCTCTCAGGGCCTCCACTAAGGACTTTTGATAATAACAGATACGGGATTTAAAGTGAAACCAATGAAATATAGCAGAACTATCATGGCTGATATTCTTGACATAGGAAATTAATGCCTCCTAATAAACAGTTTAATGCTGGATAATACTTATGCACACCCAAAAAACCAGAGTTTTCCAAGGTTTTGGGTTCGGATGGGGAGTTTTTGTCTTCCTTGGCTTGGATTTCCCACTATCACTGCAATAAAGAAAGAGGTAGTTTGACTGTAGGCAGAACTCTACTGTTTTCATTTTACCTTGGATGGTAAGAAGGTAAAATAAGAATGTTAATGATGGAAAAGAGATCTAGGCGTGTAAGGGTAGGAATGGTGGAGGCACACACCCCTGACAAACAATTGAAGATAAAGACTTCAATATTGATGTCTTCTGAATAAATTACCAGCAAACAGAACACTACTACCATTTGCTCTTTCTGGTGTCTGCCATGCTGCTCTGCATGATTGTAGCAAGGTTGGCCTTTTCTCCCAGGCAACTAGTGACAGGACAAGAGGACATGGCCTCAAGCTGTGTCAGGTGGGATTTGGGTTGGATATAACCTTCAAAATGTTTTGAAAACCACAATATTTGATTTAAACTTCTCTCTTTCCCCTTTGTCTGCATCTACATGTGATAAACACACATGGTGTTTATCAGGACATCTTTAGTCCATAAAGTGTTACACATTATTTTCTTTTACTGCCTGCATCACCTTGCTAGCTAAGCAGATTTACCAGGATGATTCTGTGTATTTCATGAATGTGGGAAACAGGTGCAAAGAACATCACTTGTGTATTGTGAAAAAGTTGAGAATATGCTCGATAAAAGGAAGACAAAAAGTAGCAGAAGAAATCCACCTTTATCTGACCATAGAGGTATTAATGTTCTCAATGTGAACAAATGACAAATAGAAGGCTCAAATGCTTTCCAATCTCTCGGGAGGAAAGCTTTTTAGAATCCTTTTTCTAGGAACATCTCATCAGTGAAGGAAAAAAAAAAAAAAGAACTTCATAACTTGGTTTATCAACTTTGTACTAGCTAGATACCTATCATCATTATTTAAGCCCCTTGAAACTTCAGGAGTATTAAAGCTTTATAGGATTGTAGGTTGTCTGCAGAAAAAAAAAAAAGTTGAACATTTTTTGCTAACAGAAGTCTTATGAGAACTGATTAGTTCTATCCATATTCTTCCTGAAGCTGAAGTTCTCTGTATGGACCTGGCTGGCACCCATGCTTACAAAATTTTCTTTAATTCTGTTTCACACAAACACATATATGAGACACCTTAATCAAAATTAGGTGAAGATTAGTTGAACAAGACATCTGGAATAGGGTACACTGATCTCTTGTGCAGTATCATCTTTCCTGGTGGTAGTTTGCACTGGAGGGGAACAGCTGCATTCACTGAGTTTAAACAATGTTTTGTAGCATCCCTTTTGTAATTCTGAAGAGCATTAGCCTCAGTTCTCCTTATGAAGCTGCCCCTGCTTCACTGGATCATTGCACTACCAGTGAGTCATGCAGAGATCCTTCTCCATGGCAGGGAGCTCAGTGTTCCAATCCTCTCACTGGAGGGTGCTAGGTGGGCAGACAGCAAAATAACTGAAAGGTTCATCTTCAGTTGTCAGTAAACACAAGCACTAACCATTTCACTATTTCCTTTTTAAAGCTCTTACTTCTTTTTCTCTTGGGAAAACACAGAATTACAGCACTTACCAGTCACTTTCTGAAATTGGGGGAAAAAATCACTGCTAGCAAGTCCGAGCCAAAGAAATTACATTTTCATAGAAATTAAACACATTTTCCAGAGTTCAGCTTTGATTGTAGCAGAATTAATAAAACTATATATTCTCAAAACCCCTGTCTCCTTTAGGAAATGAAAATTTGTCACTCACCAGTGAAAGGTTGTTTTTGTAGAAACACTGTGTGGCAGACTATTCAAAATGTGTTTTAAGTAGGTGTACAACTTGGTCTTAACTTTCCCATCTCTACTTTAATTTTTGTGGGTGCCAAAACCTGTGTATGCATCATAGGCAGCCAGTATCCTTAGAGGTGGTTTGTGGGAATGTTACTGTGTCATCTCTATGACCTGTGTTTGATTCTAGGTCTTATGTATACTTGCTGTATAGTGACAAAAAGAAATACTCCTCCAGGAAATTAACTCAGTGGAAGCTTTAAAATATATTTTTAAAAAAGAAAAAGAAAAAAAGATTACTCTTTCAATAAGCTTCAATAAACAGAAGCTCTTTCAGAGAAAATGTTGTTGTTGACTGAAGCAAAGGTGTTGTGCATGACTGAGTTTAAAAATAACCTTGATACCTAAATATTTGCTGCATGGAATTCAAGTTTCAGTAACTGATTTAGGCAATAGAGTCATGGTGTTAGAAATGGTTGTGAATAAATGCGTACCTGATATAAGAAACTTGACCAAACTAACTTAACAAGCAGAGAAGAAACAGACAGGAATGTAAGACAGTTAATGTATCATGTGCCAGCTGCAGAGATAAAAAGCCAAAGTGATGTGCTGGGAGTTTCCATAACTAATTTCAATTCACTTTGCTCACAGTCTCACTCGCTATCACAATGGATGCTATCGACCCTAATACTTACGGGGTTATTCCAATATGTGTATTGTCAGCAACCTAACCTAAGTGTTGCAGATTATGCCCAAAAAACACTGAGGACACATTTTGAGTCCAAGCTCACTTTTAGGATTCACTGCAGCTTGTAAACTGACAGAAATATGTAAGGCAAGCAGAGACTGGGGAGAAGATTTAAAGAAAAAAAAGGGGGCAAGCTTAAAGGTGATAGTAAGTGCTTATAACTTGTCTCTGCCTATGGGATTGTGAAGTCTGCTTGAAGATCTGGAATTCAGTTGGCACTGGAAAAACAAAAATTTGAAAGCAAAACCAAAAATTTGAAAGCAAAAGGATCTTCCCCTTCTTTTTTTGAGAGGGGGAAAAGAGCCTTAGTCCCTAGAGAGACGTTCACTTGCTCCAAACAGGGAATAATAGAACTCCAGTAGAAATTTTCCTTAGGCATCTGGGAATGTATGTCATTATGGTATATAGTGATTCCAAACAGTACTATAAATAATTGAACAGCAGAAATATTTGATAGTTTTTCTTAAAAAATTCTCCGGGTTCTTTATTCCGCATATGTTATGTAAAATAATGGATAGGAATTATAGAAAAATGTGAGTTAATACCATCCTGTATTCAAATTCTGTATATTTTTAATGATATATAGTTAAAAGTTGAAAATATAGCAAAAGTGTTTCACAGTTTAAAGGAAACAAAGGAAACAAAAAAACTTTTTGGAATTCTTCTGGTTGTCCTGAGAGGAGTGTGCTGTGTTTGATTCCCTTTATCTCATATAGGTTATTGTGGAACATTTGTAACTCAGCAAATAAAAAATATTTAGCACAAATACCTATTTCGTAAAACAGATCAGTGTGGAAAGCCTTTGTTTGCCTCTCAGGGTTCAGTATCAAACTGCTGCATTTCATTTTAATATCCATGTAAAAAAATTCCACCAGTTCTAGAAAAAGCATAGTATGGGAGGGATGCCCTCACCTGCTCCAGCCCACAGCCATCCTGTGGCAGATCAACCTTGGCCAGCACCCAGAGCTGCTCCCCCCACAGCAGGATGGGGGGGGGAATGGGGACCAGCAGAAATGAGAAATCTTGGGGGTTGTGAGCAAGACAGGGAGATCACTTGCCAGTTAGTGTTGCAGGTGAACTACACTTCAAAATGAGCTCAATTTATTGCCTTTTGCTGGCCAGAGCAGCAGCCTGGGCAGGGTGCTGCAGTGATGAGCACTCAGCAGGGCTGGCAGCAATGGTGTCTCTACTTCCAGATCACGTACAGGCGTCTGCCTCCACATCTTAAAACCTCCTGGTACTGTGCTGGGAAACCTTTTCAGGATAATTGTGTTTATCCAACCTCTATTTAATTACAATTCCCCTTTATCAGAATCACAATTATCTTCTCTAGCATGAGTTGCTGTCTTGTATTACTCCCCACAATTAAATCTATTAACCTTTTATCCAAGCACACTTTTACCTTTTATAGGGACTGGGTTGTTTTTCAATTTCAATCCTAATTCTTCTTTTTTCCATTAAAAACATAACAATCTCAGCCATAACAACATTTTATTACAGTTATACATGTACTAAATCATGACTATATTCCCTGAGATGTGATTTGCTTCATTAGTGCTACAACCTCTGTAGAGGAGTGGAAATGAATTGCTATCTTGTACGCTGTCTGGAGCCATGCATTACCCCATGTTTTAGTAAAACTGAGACAAATCCCATTGTTGGAGTGCAGATTTGCAAAATGCCAACAGTTGCTTTTTGATGTGATACCTGGTGAAGTACAGATGCCCTCCATTCCTCTGTGTGGCTGCAAAGTCACCACTTTCAGTGGTCTGACACTGATGGAGGAATAATAGCGGAGGAGAGAAATAACTGAGACATCTCAAGATTTAAAACAGCAGTTTTCTATCAACCACTTTGAGCATAAAATCCTCATAGCAAGCCACAACTATTTTTCCCTGAAAACATCCATTAAAAATGGCTGCTGTAATTTTTTGTATTTTTCACACTTATTTTCCTTGAATTTCTCTTTTGATATCTTTTTTGTGGGGAGTCATGCCAGCCTCTGCATATATTTCTCTTTTCCTTCAAAATACTGTATTTAACTTCTGTGTCTCCATGTCTCTTCTTTACCTATATTTAATTTAGCAGAAAGCTAATCTCCCTCAACTTCTCATCGTAAGACATTTTTTAGACCCTTTGTCAGCTTTGACCCATTTTCTAGATGCTTTGTATGCCCTTATACATATATAGACCTATAAATATATAATGTAGAGCATATATGTTATAGAATATATATTATGTACATAAAGTAATACATACCTACTATATGTGTATATTTATGTTTTTGACTTAATCTTGAAATCTTTTCAGGTAACAACAAAATAAAGCAGCTTCTAGGGCCATTCCAAAACAGACACCTCCCATTACTGACCAAGTCGTGTAGCAGATCTGGTCTTCATGGATATTCCTGAGAGCACTGTGATCCTCATAAAGCCACATGGAACAAACAAGTCTTGAATTCTGGGGGGTGGGTCTGATTGACACCTTCATTTTTAACTGATATCCAGCATCCCATCCAAACCTTCGACGACTGACAGGTACAAAAATTCCAGACATCTCTCAGTGGCAAATACTTCAAGGTGAATTATGAAGAAATCTGATAAGCAAAAGGATGTGACTTGTGCTAAGATTAGAGCCAGTCAATTCTAATCTCTTCTGTACTGAGTGAATCATGATGGCTGTTCCTTCTTGATAAACCATCCTGCATTGTAATGGTGAAGGCCTGGTGGTTGTCAGCCTTTGGGATGGAATTAGAAGTGGAAGTACGTGAACATGGCTTTTGTGCCTTTGTAAAAACATGCATTTTTCATGTGGGAGGTATTAATCCTAAAGCAACAATCAATGTCACAGTCAGCCCCACTTACCCACAGGCTATAACCATCATGCTGTACTACTCACACAAGGAATGCAACATAGGGACTTCCTTATCCCAAGAGGACAAGCTCCGTGCTTCTAAACAAAGTGTTCCTGCATAATGTCTCCCAAATAACTATCCACCACAACACAAATATCAATGCATACACAATATCAAGGGAAAAATAATGCTCTAAAAAATGAAATATTGAGAAAACAATATGTATTCCATGGACTGAAATCAATGTTTTTTAGATTTAGCACACTGCTATTAACATTACCTGGTAATGCTATAACCAGTGAGCAATCTTGCTGTGTGAGAACATTAAATACTCTGCTATATGCCCATTTGGATGGGGTTACTTTGCTGTCCCTTGTCACAGAGTTCAGGAGCAACCAGCACGAACATAGCACTGTTGAGGTAATTGTGATGACTTTTGAAAAGGGTTCTGCTGCTGTGCCAGCTGGTGTCATGCTCTGGTGGACTCTGGTGGGAGTCTCCATCTTTCAAATGGCAGACATCTGATGGCTTTCTAAAAATACATCCTTCTCACTCTTGGAGCCCCAGGGATGGTTCTTGTCTAATTCTTCTCTAATTCATCTGTTCTCAAGGAACAAGAGGCTGTTTGCTGGTTGGCCTCTTATTAAGAGACCAACTGCAGGCTGATCTTTCAGACCTCTGCATGCCACACATGTCCCTCAGGCCATGCTTTCTGCAGCAACTCCATGCAGATCTCACTGGGACTTTAAAGACCAGAAATATCATGGGTATTTTTGGAATAGCCTGTACATTACCACTGCTTCATACAGGGTTATGTGCAAATCACGCTTTCACACTGAAATAATTTACTTAGTAGAAATAAGGACATACTAGTAATGATACAGATATATTTTTCATTACACAAATGGGTAATGAGCACAGACTTGGAACTCAGAAAATACTGATTCTATGATCAATTCTATCACCCTTCTCTTCTGTGGACCAGGAGTGTTTCTGTCTTTCTCTCAGCTATAATAATCACCTGTTGCAAATGTTGTGAGAATCAGGTGAGGAAGCTGCAGACAGCCCGAGCAGGCGAGCAGGAGCCCTCAGAACAAAACTGTGAACCTGAGGAGCCAAGAAGGATCCATTTTCAGAAATTCTTGATTTCTAAACACATTTCAAGTCAGTACTTGAAACCATTTTTCCAGGAAGAAGGTCTCATCACTTCTGCCTATTAAAGTGATGAGTAAAGAAATTGTTTGATAATATGTCACAACATGAAGGAAACAAACACGTTTAACCTCTCTCTCAGGCCATTCCTAAAAAAAATCCATTATTGTATAGGAACTTTCATGGGAAACTATGATAATACTAGCACTGATAATGAAGGTCAAAGAGTCCAGTAGTGCAAACCTGGTATTCCTGGACATCTCACATGCCAGCACTGCAATAAATCTCTGGTTTTAGTGAAAATGTCTTTGGACTTGAAAAAGAACGTGACCAGAAGCAGAATCTCACTTTTAAACTCAGGTTAAAACACAACAAATCAAAGAATTTTATGCATAGCAGAACTAAACCCAACACTAGAGGACAGAATGAAATTCTTTATGCATGTGTAGAATGAAGTATATTTCTCTGAGCTGGATGCAGCTTTCTTATGATGCAAACAGCATCTGCAGCACTGTGTGCTGTGACTGGGAGCACATACATCGCTCTACAATATAAACAGCCTAGAAGACACAAAGTTGAAAGCAGATCTTGATTCTCATATGATAAAAGTAAGAGATACTGCAGAAAGGACTGAGCTTTCCTAACACTGAACAGGGAACTTCATCAGGAAATAATAAATAATAGTATTCTATGCCTATTCACCTTTTTTTTACTTCTTACAGCATTCCTTCTACAGTCTCTCTGGATTTTAAGTAACAACAACAACCATCAGTAAGTCCTTTAGCTGCAGGGAGTGCAGCTCCCGCAGCTTTTTCCATAATTTGTAGTTTAGCACCACCTTCCTAGACACCAAAGAATGGCAGCTTTGCAATGCCAGAACATTTGGCTTGAAAGTCTTAGAACTTAGAAAAAGGAAAGTGCAAATAAAGGTGGTTTTTTTCCCTATCTGTTTTAATTACTAGACCTTTTTAACAAGATAGGATTCTCTGTCCTCAGCAATTTTTGCAGCTCTTCAGTTTTCAGAAACATCCCACAGACTAGTGCTCCCTGTAGCACTTCATTTATGGCTCTATAGCTGTGGCTCTGTGCTGTCACAATTTCAGGGCCCATCACTTTTGTTTCCAAGTCACGAGAACTGAAGTTTCTAATGTAAGCTGTATTTTATACTGAATATAGTGTGTTTTAATGTTTAAAAATGAGCTTGTGAATGCTTGATGTGAACATGGTACTTTCACTCAACATTCATAGGCAACAAATTTCAACCTCTTTTCTTCACTTCATAGTAAGTAGCTGTTAAGGAGAGAGTTTTGATGTCTCATTGAAAAACAAACAGGATTGGCAATGGTAGTCTGTAGCCTCATTGTATAAAATATAAACATTTTCTTCCATAATCCAAGGAGCTGGTAAGACAAATGGTAAAGGTGACAGACGCATGGATAACTTACTGTCATTGGTGTCAAAGACAAACTCATACCTCAAAGAAAATTCATGCAAAGCATGTAGATTTTTTTTTAATTCATTATTTGATTTTCCCTTTCTGTGTGTTACCCAGCATGCCCTCACTTGCATGGAGTGTGTCCAGGATCAGCGACCCAAGAATAAGCTTAATCACAAAATTACCTTACATTCACCCCCTGCAAAACCTCCTCCTAGGCTGAGCTCCTTATCTTGTGACCCAGAAGCTGCAAATACCCACCATGACATGACCTGTTTTGCAAAATTCTCACATATTGATCCCTGAAAACAATCTAGAGGTCTGTGTACTTGGTGATTGGCTTGGTGCTTCCCATCAGCACTGTATGAAGAAGTCCCAGGAGGTGCTCCCTAAGACATAGTCACAAAATTCTGGGTGACAATCACCATCCTCCCTATGCTTCTAGGGACAGTTCAGTGGCTAAGCCGCTCACTGCCATCTTGGATACTGAAGCTCCATCCTCTCTTAAGCCTTCTCTTCCCTCTTTACTTTATTCACCAACTAGAAAACACTTTTATTGTTGGAGAGACTTCTTTGGCATTTTATTCCTTCTTTTCTTTGCCTATGCAATCACTCAAGTGTAATTTGGCTGCGAATATAAAACTACCCCTTTTTGTGTCTTTGAGGAAAGAAAAATAATCCCACTGTATTGCATATTAAGCAACATTTTCCCTGCTAGGTATCCACCCTTCTATCACATGCTTACTTTCCCAAAATCAGTATCTCAGTGGCAAATGATGGCAGATTTAATTAATGCAGTGAGTTGAGAAATGGACGCTCATTTAACATCTGCTGTCTGTGGGCAACAACACAGAGAGAAAAGTAAATGATAAGAAAGAAGCTGCAGGTGTCAGCCTTTAAAATCTTGCTTGAACTCCACATGTGAATCAGGTAAGGTTTCTGCAGGCACCCTCAAGAAAATGCATGTGAATGAGTCTTTTAAGGTGTGTTAGTTTTATTTCTTTACATTTTATGTGGATATTCTCATTCAGAATTAAAACAAGAATCCTAAAGTAGCCTTAATTTAATTTATTTAATTTCCAAGGAGAGCTAAAGCAGATTGAATTGAGGAAACTGAAATTCTGCCTAGGAGTGTCCACTTTTTAATGAGTTTTAATTCTTGACCCTTAAATTCACATCTTCAGTTTGTTGGGCATTTCCAGTGCCGCCCTGAGAAGCCAAACACCAAATGCACTACTGAGAAGAATGACATGATAGTGTCCAATGCTAAACAAATATACATTAATTTTTGTCCCGTTTAATGGATTCTACAAATATTTCCACAGACATTGCAACTCAATGGAGGCAACTGCATGAACACATGCAACTGTGAGCTTGTGTGTCACATATTTTTGATGCTTCTGTTAAAATTTGAATTTTGCTATAATTGCACCTGTAGTTTGCATAGAAAATGTGTTATATAAGAGTATTGTTTCAACTGTGTATGATTTTTACCTTTGCAGGAACTACTCATTTTTATGCAAACTTGCCCAGTGTAAACAGATTAGCTCCTACTCAACAGGGAAACTCTTTTTAGTTGTCTGTAGTTCCCTGGCTTTCCAGACCTTCTCAGACACCAATCATTATCTCTAAAACCCCCCTGAGATTCTCCAGTATCGGATCCAGACCGCAGTATAGGACAGGTAGCTTAGTTGGAAAAGCCACGGGGAGGACTAAAGCATCATCGCATTTTCCAGTCGTAATATTTATATCCTCAGTCCATGAAGCTGATTTTGTTTGGCTCTGGCTTTTCTTTGTAAAACATTAGCTCTGTAAGTGAGTCAGCAGGTATCTCAGAGGTGTTAGCACGGGATAAAAAAGCCCTTTACAGCAGTAGCCCGTCAAAAGTCATAGTCCTGGCAAGCACAGCCAGCCAAGTAGGCAGCAGCCCTGGGCTGTTAGTACTTCTTCCTCCCCATCTTCCTTCACACATAGCATTGTTGGCAGTGCCAGAGGCCACACAACAGCAACACCTGGGAACTCTGAGGTACTGTGAAAGAGGAGCCTGGAGAAGGATCTGTGGGCTGTCCATGAGCAGGAGTTATGGACTTCAGCCGCTTTGATTGAATGCATTTCTTCAGTGTAGTATATCTCTTCTCATAAATGACAGCTAAGGAAGTCAAACTATTGTGAGCAATAAGATATGTCTACCTCAAATGTACTGGCCTGGTGAAGACATTTGTTTGCCAAGCAGTTTTCCATCTTTCAGGTAAGTGAAGTTCCCAATTAGCTCCTGAGCATGGTATTTGTATGAAAATCATTCCATTAATGACGCTGTCTTTGTCTCCAGCTGCTGCACTTCAAATTTGATGGCATTGTGTGTTGTTAGAAATTTGAACACAACAAAAAGCATACAGAGAGAACAGAAGGCACACAGAATTAGCAATTATTGTTTGATGAATACAAAGTGATAGTGCCAGCTATAAAAGCTGAAAAAGTTGTGCTTACAGTTCTTTAACACACAATGTACACAATGAGCATCTGTTATCAGTTGATTTTTCCCCACACTCCAAAAGCTTCAGTCAAGATAGTTTGCCCGTTTCTGGGGCCAAGGCTGAGGAAAAAATGTGTCACTGCTTTTTCTCTGCCTGATGTAAAGTACCAAGACCTTCTACCAGCTCCAGCAACCTCAGATTTGAAGTAGGGATTTGGATTTGCCTGCAGACAGTTCATGCAGGAGAAATCTGCACTTTTATTCCCATGAAAATCCAGGGAAACTTTTCCAATAAATAAAAAAGTGATGATTGCACTTGTCTGCTTTGCACAGACCAAGGCCAAAGCCCCCTGCCTGTGGTTATTCCCCAGCAACCCGAACAGGGAAGCCAACAAATACCTTGGGACACTCAAGCCCAAGCACCTCAGAGTAACCATTCCCCATGCTATTGAGTCATATCCATGTAGATGCCCTGCTGAGCAGCAGGAGATCCCCTGGGGCTTTGTAAATAACCTTTCTCTAGAATATTTCCTACAGCATTCATAGCAAGCAACAGGGAATAGCTTTTCTATGAATTGGAGGGCAATAAAAGTGCTGAACAGCTATAAAACTAGTGTCAGAAAATGACATCAGAAAAGAGCCAGTTGCAGTAAGATGCTGGAGACATACTCTTCGTCTCTCCTGGTCTGTCACAACTAAATCTAAATGTGGAGTTTCTTCATTCCTTCAAGCTGTAGAAAGCATTATAGTCCTCTTCTGACTTACAGTGAGTGGTGGCAGAAAGAGGAGTTATACTGTTACTGCACAGTAACATTCACTGGACTACACATTCATTTCAGAGTGATTCTAGAGATAGGATTAAAATGCCATAGTATTTGTACAATTCCTGAATAAACCTGATTCTTGTCTTAGTGGAAGTTTTAGCTCCATGGCATTCTGTGTCCACAGCTATTAGACACAACATATAAGATACAAACTAGTCCATTCCCCAAAGTGGAGCCTAAGCAAAGAAGTGAAGAACTTGATGGAATGCTGTATCTTTTTGAATGCAGAGGGCCCCAGAGCACCCACAGCTATGGGGATGACACCTTTAAGGAATTCAAGGAGCCAGTTAAGTTCAGTCAGACCTGTGCACTGTGCTCTCCCCAGTACATGTCTACTGGTGGGAGAAGTGCAACCTCCCTGCTCCTAATGTTCATTCTCCATGGTATTAGGGAAAATTTACTTGAGAGTAAAAACTTAGAGTTTTTTATCTCAAAAAAATTTTACCACGTTCTGCCAGTTTCTGTTATTTTGTTCCTCCTGCCTCCAGTCTGCAATAGAGTGATCAAAATACAATAAATACAATTAATTGCTTTACTGGAAACCAGTCCTGCCATATTCAGCATTTATTATCCTTCATGAGCAGCAGCAGTTGTATGCTGTATGTGTTAATGAATTCTTCATCCAGCAATGCTGCAGGCTAGAAACATTCTCAGTGTAAATTTGAAACAGACTAACACACACCGTGAGTAACTGGTTTTCCAGCTTCTCTCTGTCTTCTGCTCTGACTTGACCTGTCACTACTCCCATGCAGAACTGCTAAGAGCCAACCTTCCCTGCCTGGGTAACCAGTGGCAATACTCAGCAAAATACATAAAAATATATGTTTGTTCATTATTTCAGTGATACAACCTTTGTCTTTCTGCTACTACCTAAACTTCTATGGCCTGTGACAACTTATTTTCAGGCTTCTGTAAATAATATTCTTGGTATCTATTAAAATTATTAATATTACATTGATACTTTTAAAGTTATTACCTCTGATTAGCACTTCAGAACTTAGTGAAGAACTGTGAAATATAAAACTAAATGTTTCTATTTTCTATCTACTATAGAAGACCAGTAATTCAGTAATCTTTTTTTAAAAAGTAAATGGATCTCTCATCATCTTCTCTCCTGAGACTTTGAAAGTGCTAGGAGAATTCTTGGGTCCAACCTTACCTATTCCAAAAATCCTTATGTCCCTATATGTCTTTCTGTTCTCCTTGGGTCCCTGATGACTCTTAGAGACATGATGAATATAAGAACTCTTCTTCTCTTCAGTTGTTTCAATTAAAACTCCAAAAAGGAAGATTCTTCATAAGGAATAAATGCTCATTTCAAAGGATATTTCTAGATCTAACAATGCCAGAATTTAAGACTTTGAAAAAACATTACACTTTTAGGAAAATGGAGCTTTATCAACCACAGCTTTTATAATATGATTGTTTTGTTTTATCGCAACTAAATACTGCCTCTTCACTAATCATGGATCAAGGCCATTGAAAAACATTTCTAATCCTTTTATTTTCCTTATTTATCTCTTTAGGCTTTGAATTACATGTCAATAAGCTCTGATTTTCATCACAGTCACAAAGCCTACAACTTCATACAATGAGAATCTTGGATAAAACACTTGACTCTAGAAATGGAAGGTTTATGTAGGTCTGTTTAAAAAAAACAGCTCTGCAAGTAAAAGCCTATAAACTAAAGGGAAAGAGAAGTTTATAACCTATTTCTAATCAAATTCAAGGACAAGAAAATAAAGTAGCAAAACTAGAGTAGATACGTTAAGTATTTCTTTTTTCCATAAGAACTCTTAGTAGACAAGATGAGGATTATTTATAACTGAAAGTATAATTTAATTGTTTAATCTTCACTGTTGTGGTTCCGCCGAGAGTTCCTAGTCACATGTGTTGGCCATGGAACATGGCTGTCTTGGAGAACACATAGGAACAATGGAAATTTGGCAAAACAAATGACAATTCCAAAATGAGTAAAGCAAGGCTTCTTACTTCATATAGAAGTACAGAAAACCTAAGCTCACTTCTCTGAAAATGGAAAAACCTCTTCCTTTTCATTGTTTCTTTAGAATTTATGGCATTCAGAAGAAGGCTCGAGTTTAATGATAGCAGAAGGGATCACATCAACCCTACACAGTGATGTCTGCTGCCTCGGATCTGCTGATGCTCCATTTTGAGGGGGATTGATCACCACATAAAAATCAATGCCTTTGCTTCAAAAATGTTTTGTGCTTCCCACTACATTGCAGTGTTGCAATGACAGGCATTTTGCCCTGAATGAAAAACAGATGAAAGGTAGCTGGAAATGCAGTTTCTTTGGGTTTTTTTCCTGAACAATATCAATTTTTTTTCTCTATTCATAACCTAACTTGTTCGGCTGATCTTTACAAAGAGCAGGTATAGGATTTCATAGTGCTTTTGTGCATCACGTTTTACATAGCTACAGTGACATGCTATAAAATGGGAAGACACCTTCCAAACAATGCTCACAAGTTTACAAATTTTCCCTGATAACCAGGAAATTTTGCTAGAGTTTTAGTGATTTTCTTTCCAATGCCATATGTCAACAAACTATGACTCATACCACATTCACATAGCCCATAAGAGGATAATATTAACTCTGTCTGAAGCCAAATAACTCAAAGTCTTTGTGTGTGAGCAGGAAACACATTCAACACAAATTTTTGTTAGCTTAACATAGCAATGAAGAGGCTACAGCAGGCAGAGGAATGAGCTGTTGGGTTGGATGTGCCTCAAGGTTTCTCAGAACTGACAAAATGTCTTTCAGAGCCTGTGGGTATTACCACAGAAGCAGTAGGTCATGGCAAAAGTCCTACTGATTTAATTGAACTACTGCTGACTGGATGGATGTTTAACTGCTGACTTGCCTGGAATTCATCCTGGCAGGTCAGCATGCAGGCACTGATCCTGAATAACACAGAAGAATTTGGGATAGCTGTATTGGCTATGCAGTACGTGTTGTGTACCGCAATCATAATAATAAAATTGTGTTGCAATGCACAATAACCATAAAGAACATACGCATGAAACCATAGAAACTATTGAGAGTTATCAACATTTAATCTTTCTCTGTTGTGCCAGTAAAGTAGAAGTAGCCTATTAGTTAAAAAATGCACCTTTTTTTTCTAATGTAGCTGCAAAACATTTTAGCGTATCATCATGAAATTCAAGAGAAAGTGTGTATTAGTTTAAATGACCTTATACCGAATATACAAGCTATGCAATAGTACTTAATGCAATTCTTAGACAGTAAGGAAATCACAGTAACTTTTAGGTCTTGTACAGTCTCCTGCTAATTTCCTGAAATATGGTCATCCATCTTTTCAATTACTAAATACTTTACTAAAGCTGGAGTATTTTCACCAACGCAATTCTTTTTATCACCCACAACTTTTACTACTATTGGTTTCCACAATGAAGCCACACAGCCAGCAGTCACTTTCCCTTACCTGTGATGCTCCGTACCTCTGCAAGGCAAAGGGAAAAGGGAGTGTGCAGGAAAGTGAAGTGTTTGGTCTCCTGATGCCATTCATACTGCCCCTGGCTCCAGGATCCATGGAGGCCACCAGTCTGTGTGGCCTCCAAGGCCAGCTCCAGTACAGCTCCAAACTCTTGCTTCTTTCACAAAGAGCAGCAGAGGAAAAAGATTAAATTCAATCTCCTCTCACCCTCTGAGTATCTGCACAGGCATTGTACAAATAAACAGAGATCAAAGCTTATTAGATGACACCATTATAAAAAAGAATATTGTAACGGAGTTCATTACTAAGGGGCTCACTGAGATTAACTTTTCCACCTCAACTTCTGCCTAGCAGTTATAATAAATGAAATCTCTACGCTACCAATTACTGAACAGGTGTCTGATTACTTTTATACCATACATTTCAATATTTTATTTACAATTGTGGCTGACGTGTTATGTCTATTTTCCAAAGCAGTACCTGGGAATACCCAATCCCTTATTTTGCTTAGCTTTGCTACTAGAGCACAGGAGCAGAGTGTTTGGAAAATGTAAATTGATATTTCACTGAAACTTGTTTGTGCAGAAAGTTGCAGCAAACAGGTACTGGAACTAGTCAGCCCCACTTCTGTACACTCAAAAAGGGGTTAGAAAGAGCAAAAGACACATACGTGCTGAAAGCATGTTCCTCCAGGATTATTGTGGCA
Organism: Cisticola juncidis; assembly: GCA_013400215.1. Classification (NCBI taxonomy): domain Eukaryota; kingdom Metazoa; phylum Chordata; class Aves; order Passeriformes; family Cisticolidae; genus Cisticola; species Cisticola juncidis. The sequence goes on from VXBR01003457.1 coordinate 309,521, forward strand.
GCATGGAAAAATAAGGATATATCTTTAATGTACAGCATGGTACTGGGGAGGTATCTGCCACAGCTGAGACGTTTGAAGGGGAGGGCTTGGATCATGGTGGATCATCACACTGTGGCTCAGGGCAGATAGCATGCTCCCTCAGCCCACACTTCGTACTGTACAGACAAAAGCTCTGTTTAAAAAAAATAATTGACTTCAGTTTAAGAAGGCATCAGCACCCACAGAAACTGTGCTCATCAGTTTGCTCCAGCTTTGCCCAAGAGCCCATGCTGACCCTGTGTGGGACCTGTCGCTTTTGCACAGTGCAGGGAGGACACTCGACCATGTTTCCTAAATCCATGGGCCAGGCAATCTGAATGTCTGTGATTCAAATTGCCACTGCTACAACCTGTCATAGTTTCATTGCTGACTTTTGCTCTCTTGTTTATACTGCCTTTGACCTCAGTGCCTAGACCCCCATTTGTTTAACTCACATTTACAGGTAAAGCACCCACAGGACAGCACAAGCTCAATGCAACAGAACTGTGTCAGAGAAACATATGCAGAAGTACCCAGCACATCTTTGCACTCACCAGGATTGTAGCCCCACAACAAAATCTGGAAATGTGTGGGACTTGCCCACGCACACATCAGGTTATCATACCCATCTCCATAGCCCATTTCTCCTCTGCTTCACAGGCACCAGCCACAGCAATTACTCAGTCTCTCCTGAGCAGCTGTTCTCAGTGTCTATTTAACTGCACAGGTTGCCAAGGATTTTAAACCCAGAGACCTTTAGCTATACTTGCACAACAGAATGTTTGTTATGGGAAGCCAGTGCATGCACACCCACCCTTTCAGCTTCCACTGTGTCCTGATATTGCAAACTGCTTTTGGACCTGAGGAGTCATGGGAGAGACAGACGACTCTGAAGCTAACACATCCCACACCCACAGCCAGCACTGCCAATACCAAACAAATGGTAAATGGCAATAAATGAAAAGGATGTGTGTTGTAAGCGAAATATTTGCAGACTGTTTGTAAAGAACAGTGAGGGACTTTCCAGAGATGTAAAACAGGATCATTTTTTTCCTGAAGGAACTAATAAACAAGGGCAGAGAAACACTGGAGGATCCTTATGCACAAGATACAGTAGTAGAAAGTAATTGGAAATTATTTAATTAGAATGTAAAGAAAAATATTTTTTATCATCAGAGGAAAAGTTGTTAAATAACCTCTGAATGCAGGTGAATTATCTTTCACCCAAAATTACTCTTACAAAATTTGTCATCACATACCATATTATTAACTGCCGTGTTTAACAGGGGAAGAACTTCTTGCTTTAAAATTCTACTAATTTAAAATTAATCAGTACATCATCAGCTTTAATTGCAAAGGCCACAGCAATGTTGTAAGACAAGTACTTTCCAAGGCTGCAAGAGAGATTTCCTGCAGAAACCTGAAGGGAACTGCACAACAACAGTGCTGTTCTGTACCTTCTCTAGGACATACACAATGTGGAACAGACATCAGAATCTGTCTTCTGCAAATGTCACCAGCCTCACTTTGCCTTGGTTTCAGGTGGGATATCAACTTCTGATATGGTAAAAAGTGCTTACAAAAATGCTTTATGTGTCTGAAAATTAGGTACCAGTATAAGAGTACAACTCTTTCTTCCTACAAAAACCCACATATTTTTATTGCTGTTACTTTCAATATTGGTTTGTCTGCAGGTACAGATTTTTCCCCCGGGTTTTAGAGGAAACAATCTCCCATCATTGCCATTAACTCATATTGATCAGCAGCTTATAAAAGGGCCATTTGTGTGACTGAACTGCTGCAGTATCTGCTGCCATACTGGAAAGAAAGTTTGATGGCATTTTCTCATGCGTGTCCCTGGGAGGTGATGGGTTGTCCTAGTTCATTCTGAGCTCCTGCTAAGGCCTGGGATGACAGGAGAAAGATTCTCAGAAGAGAATAAATCCCAAAGAAAAAGAATTGCTGGCCTCTTTCTGTACATGATTGATTTGATAGTTTGGAGCTCAGAAGCGTATTCTTTTGTGTATTACTAGCAGAAAATTAATAGCCCCTTTCTTTTGCGACAAGAGCATTAGGTGCTGGCCTCATGGATTCTGTCCCATTTCTCAGCTTAATTAGCAGGAATGAGTTTAGATGAAAAGCATTTTGGATCCTAAACCTTAGCTGATGATTAATGCTTTTGGGACATTTCAGCATGGTAGTGTTTTAGACTCTCCTCCAAAATATACAAGGTATGTTCAGCCTTATCCAGAACATCTCTGATTCTGTGACATGCAGTGACACGCTGCTCATCTATCAGAGCTGCTGATTTTTACAGTTGTGTATGCCTTGCCTTGTAATACCCTGACACAAGTAAATAAATATCCACTGAGCACATTAAACAGCTTTCTTCTTGTATTTATCTAAAGCGTTTCTGGTCTGTTCTTGTTGTTCCCTGACACAGGAGTTCATCGATGTGCCAAGCAAAGCCGCTTTGACATCTCGCTGCTGAAATGTAAAGCTGTAAAGTACTTAGGAGCTGATCCGACTTTCCTGGTTTAAGGAAGGCTACTGCATGCCTTAAGGCAAAATGTCTATAGGAGAACAATTCTTGCCTTAAAGGAACTGAAATCGTGGAGAATTGCATAGATCTAGTTACAGAAAGGTACTGACACAAAACAGGTATATTGGGTACCGTTCGGTAAAAAAATTAATTTGGCCAAAATCTAGTTCAGGTGTTTTGTTTTATGTTTTTTGTTTTGTTTGTTTGTTTGTTTTTGTTGTTGTTGTTGGTTGGTTGGTTGGTTGTTTTGTGTTTTTGTGGGGGGGGTTTGGGGGTTTTTTTGATTTTTTTTTTTTATTAAGGCTTATATGTACTTGAAGATGTAAGTTTGAACAGATAGGTTTTAAGCAAATGTGAGAATGAAGCTTGGTACCTACCCTATGTCTCAGATGTGTTTTGAATCTGATGAGTTTACAAGGTCAAACAGTTCTTACATAGTCAGCCCTGCAAAGCAT
>VXBR01003459.1:0-13500 GCA_013400215.1 Cisticola juncidis
TTCTTTTTTTTCTTTTTTCCTGGGGAGGATGTTTTTTGGGAAAGCTGTGCATTCTGCCACAGATATTTATAATTGACTTGCAAGGGAAAAGTGAAGCCTATTTTTGAACAGTCCCAAAAGCAGCCATGGGAAAAACCTTGGATTTTTCCATAAAAGGAGGGGTCAGATGGTCAAATGAGTGGGTTCATTAAAAACAAGCAGCATCCTGCTCTGGATTTTGCCTTTCCTGTTCCTTTCATTTCCTCTGAAGCGCCAGAACTTTAAGGAGTTTCTCTTTTTATGTACCACAAGGCTTTAAAAGGTCATTTTTTGCTACACAACAGTGATGAACAAATAAACAAAATGAGTTTTTCTTTTGCAAAGTAGAAAAATAATGCTGCAAAGGAGTGCATCCATGGTGTGTGAGAGGAATTACCCTGGGAATAATATTGGAATCCACAGGAGCTTTATGGGGTCTGCAGCTGGATGTTCCAGAGGTATTTTGGCTGCTCTTCCTTAACTCCCAAATCTCCAGTTTCCATCTCTCCTCAGGGGTTTTAAACTCCCTAGGGAATATAAAAGAGTGCAAAGAAATAGAAAATATAAGGGAGAGCAGCTTTGCCCTCTTTTTCCTGTAGAAAATCCCAGTGTCCACAGTATTTCCCAAGGAATTCTAGATCTTATTTGACAGGAGTAGGAAGATTTTGGGTGGTGCTAAATAGTTCTACATATTTCATTTTTAAAGTTCATTTGAAATTAGAAATATTTCTTTTTTAAAAAGAAAAGGGTCTCAGAAAAACAAACAAACAAACAAACAAACAAACAAACAAAGTGAGATTTGTCCCTAAATCCTGCTATTTTTTCAAGATCTTGACAATGTTTGAATGTTTATTCCACAGAAGTTTTGCTCCTGATTTTAAGGAATTACAGCCCAGCCCCAAATCTTCCCATCTTGGCTCTGCTGCCACTAAATCCTGTTGTATTTTCTTAATTATGGGGCATTTCTTATACTTAATGTGGGGATTAAGGGTTATATATAGAGCTGGGAGCTATAAAAATAGAATTATATTTACAAGAATGTAAATTCTTACCACTGACCTATTATTGCCCCTTGGCTCTGCTCTGGCTGGGTATTTTTAGTTTTCCCTGTTTTCAGAGCATCTTCAAATTATACAGCACCTTAAAATTATACATTCCTTTTTTTTTTAAGATGGAATATTTTATCAATAAATTGATTTTTGGCAGGATAGTTTTTTGCATTATTTGGAGAAAATACTGTAAAGGAGCAGCAGGTTTAGGCTGTATCTCCTTGCATTGTACGACTGCTTGCAAATCTGAAGGAAAATTAAATCATAGAAATGTTAAGGTTGGGGAAAATCTCCAAGATCAGCCAGCACTGCCAGGGCCACCACTAAACCCTGTCCCCAAGGGCCACATCTACACATTCTTGAACATCTCCAGGGATGGGGACTCCAATTCCTTTGGCAGCTTTTTTCCAGGGCTTGACCACCCATCCAGTGCAGAGATTTTCCTTCATACTCCCCTGGCACAACTCACTGAGGGTGATTTCTGTTAAATCTTACCCCACCTAAGCAGTTTTGAAGGAATAAATGAAAATTTGTGTTTAAAAAGCTGAACAGGCCCCTCTGGGCTGGAGATTGGAAGGATCTGGGCAGATGCAATCAGTGAGAGATTGAAGACAACACAATTAACACCAATCAAAGGCATCTTGTGAGAAATAATTCCTGCAAAGCAAATACCAAATTTGTCCTGGCAGGGTCAGGAATTTAATCAAGATGATCAACCTTTAGGAGCTGGGCTGTGAAATAATTCACTGCACTTAATTAAGGGCAGGGGAAAGGGCATTCCATGGGGCACTAAATGCAGAGTAGAGCACTCAGAGGAGCAACAAAAGGAGATCAAAGAGGAGGCAGCTCTGATTTGGGGAGTGAAGATCCCAGACTGGGCTCTGCCCTTCAGCTCTCGGACAGGAGCTGGGGTTTATCCAAAAATGGTTTATCCAAAAATGGTTTATCCAAAAATGGTTTATCCAGAGCTCCTCACAGCAGCAGTGGAGGCACAGATGGATCAAAACACTGCCCATCCCTGTAAAGGTGCACCATGAACCAGGGAATCCCAGAAGGGTTTGGATTGGAAGGGAGCTCAGAGATCACCTCATTCCAGCCCCTGCCATGGGCAGGATGGCACCCACCCGACCACAGCTGGGCTGGGATGATGGCAGGGAGAGCTGGGAATGTTCAGCCTGGAGAGGAGAAGGGGATGGGGAGAACTCACAGCTCCTTCCAGGGCCTGAAGGGATCCAGGGCAGCTGGAGAGAGACCCTGCATCAGGAACTGGAGGGACAGGACACAGGGAATGGCTCCCGCTGCCAGAGGGCAGGGCTGGATGGGAGATTGGGCAGGAATTGTTCCCTGGCAGGGTGGGCAGGCCCTGGCACAGGGTGCCCAGAGCAGCTGTGGCTGCCCCTGGATCCCTGGCAGTGCCCAAGGCCAGGCTGGACAGGGCTTGGAACAGCCTGGGACAGTGGGAGGTGTCCCTGCCCATGGGATCATCTTAAAGGCCCCTCCAAACCCAAACCATTCCAGAATCCCATGATTTTTTCTTTAGTGCACACATTCATCAGCATAATTGCACTGCACTGGGATTATGCTGATGAATGTGTATATCAATATAAATGTGTGTTTTGGTAAAAAAGCACACAGATAATTAATTCTACATAATAAAACACCGACCCTGAATTGCTTGGTGCTATTTCAGGGCAGCATCTGGATGGAAAATCCAGGATTGGAGAGCAAGCAGAGGATCCTGGCTAGGTGATGTGCAAAGGGGAAATTCTCTCCTCTTTTTGTGGCTTCACTGCAGGGGAACAGGTGAGGAGGAGCCCTCCAGGTGCTCAGGAACCCCAGGGCAGGTAAGGAGAGGCTTTTTTGGAGTCATCCTGTCCCGCAGGACAGATCCCACAGGGAACAAACACCAGGATCTGCCAGGGTTTGCTGAGTTTGCTCAGACACACGGCCAGGCTGTGATGGTGTGGAAGGTCCAACCTCCACCTGCGAGGTGCTGCTGGACCTTCTCCTGCCACAGCACCCGCGGCTTTTCCTGCTGAGGAAATCATGTGGGACTGAGTCCTTTTCACAGCCCATCCACGAAGGAGAGAATCTCCCTTGATCTCAGGGAAAAGGTGGCAACTGCTCCCTGATAAGGGCAGCTCCTTATCAGGGCGTGGGGGTGAGCAGCCCTTGATCAGTGCGGTGGCTGAAGCCTCTGCAGGGCGGTTCCACCTTCCCAGGCAGGCACTTTCCCACTCCCGCAGAGGGAATTACATCCTCACTTTTAGGATCCAGCAGTTACCTAACCCGGGCTCTCTGCCTTTTCACCCGGCAATTACACACCCTTGATCACAAAGGTGTGGGCCCAAGGCGTTTAAAAAGTCATTTAGAAGAGTTAATTCCCAAAGGCACTCCAAGAAAGTGGTGGAACACTTTGGAAATCACTCCAGATCTTCGGGATAAGGGAGAAGATAAAGGTGTTCTCCCTTTCTGTTGTGGCATTGAACCACAATGAGAGAATTCACTTTATTCATCCTATTCTTCCATATCTGCTGCAAAATGGGCTTGGAACCTCTTTCCTAACTAGTTTTTAGGATAATTCTCCCTGGATTTCATCACTTGGATGGGGCTTTGAGCAACCTGGGGTATTGGAAAGTGTCTTCAGAGGAATTACATCAGTTTTAAGGTCCCTTCCAACCCAAACAAATCCAGGATTCTGTGACCCTGTTGGCAGCACCTTTACCAGGAATGGATGTGGCAGAATTCCCTACGTTCATCTGACTGGAAACCACCCCAGATATTCCATGTCCTAACTGTATTTCACAGCCATTTCTTCTGGCTCTTCTCAGGTTTGGTGCTGAAATCTATAATGAATTATTTGTTATTTTGGAATCACAGCTCATCCCAAAATAAATGGACAGATTCTGATATAATTTACACCATTTTAAAAATGGAGCAAGGGGTATGAAAGGCACAAAAGAGGCAGTAAATTAGAATTGAAAATACATTTGGAAGGAACTAACACGATCAAGGCAGAATTGCTCTTTCTTCCCAAAAGAGAATCACTCCATCAGTTCCTCTGTGGAATTACTGGAGTCAGGAACAAGGTAAATTTTCCATCTCTGAGATGGAATTGATCCCTTATAAAGTCCAGTGATTGCAGGGACAGGGGATGGAAGGGTTTAGCAAGAGCTAAACAGATTGAGGGATGCTATGGAATAAATTTAGCCCAGTCAAAAAGGGGATTTTGTGCCAGTGAAACCAGATCTAATTAAGATTGTGCAGGCTGGCCTGGAACTGGGTGCCCCAAATGTGAGGGCTAATTTGCTTCCCTGTCCTGTGTCAGGGAACTGGAATAAATGCACAGGCAGAGTGAAATGGGGGGGAACAGAGCAGTTCTGTCCCTTAAAACATCAGCACCAGCAAAAACCAGGCAGGAGCAACTGGCAGAGATAAAACCAGACCAGTGGGAATGGGGGAGGTGGGGAAATGTCTGGAGAAATGACCAGAGGATTCTGTGTGGGGATTTGGGATGGGATGGGATGGGATGGGATGGGATGGGATGCCATGGGATGCCATGGGATGCCATGGGATGCCATGGGATAGGATGAACCTGAAAGATTCCCTGCCCAGGTTGCACCCAAACAGTTTTTTACCTGCTCTGGCACCTGGGATGAACCAAATCAGCTCCAGGCCAGGCTGGATGGGGCTTGGAGCACCCTGGGATAGTGGAAGGTTGTCCCTGCCCACTGGATGGGCTTTGAGGTCCTTCCAACCCTAACCATTCCCTGATATTGGGGTGCTGGAGCTCTTGTGGCCTCCTCTGGTGGCATCAGGTGCTCCATGTGAGCTCTGGGATTTCTTTCTTGCAGCCCAGAGTGAAATGGGGGTGTTGACACCTTTGCCTTGGGGCCAGGATTCCAGCCCAGCAGCCCTGGAATGCCCCAGCTGATCCCAAGAATTTCAGCTGGAGTTGGGAAGGTCAGAAAAGACTGTGCACCCAGAGAATGTTCCTTGGAAAAGTCACTTAATCCTTAACATGCCAAAGATCGTAGCAAGCAACAGCTGCTGCATTCCAGAGCAATTCCACACTGGAATTTGGGAATTTCAAGGGATTTCCCAGTCAGATCTGGCTACCAGGATAACCCAGGCAGTATCTGAGCTTTTAGAAAGAATTAAATTTTCAACCCCACTGGACTGGTGGAGATGTGAACCCAACAGTTCCTCCCCTCACTGTGGAGCTGGGAACACCCTGAGCAGGCTGCTGGCCTCAGGCACCACCTCTCAAAAAGGAATATTTTCCTATGAGGAATGATGCCTTCCTAGACATTTGGTGGTTTCTCCTTGTGGAAATATCATCCCGTGGGAGCCTTTCCTGCCCTGTGCACTATTTACACTGAGAAATTTTGTCATATTAATAGAACTGAGGTCAGTGGGCTAAAGCCACCTGGTGAATTTAAATCCTGGTAAAAAATAATAAGCTTAATAATTAGAGTAAAATTGTCCATTATTTTATATTATTAACTCTGATTTTGATTTTGGGAGGTTTATATCCAAATTCATCCATGCTGAGATTATTTCTGGAGCCCGGACATAAAAGTATTGTATTTGTGAAGACTCCTGGGTCAAGTTTTCTGTCCTGAGGAAATCCAGAGCTGGGAGTTTCACACCCGATTCTCCTGCTCAGAACAAGGTCCCTCTGCCCCCAGGAGAAAGAGCTGGAAGGTTACACAGAAATCAGGGCAGGGAATTGTGTCACTGAGTTATGTAACCCCACAAGTTGACTGCCAAGGCCAGGGAAAAACCTGCTCAAGGGAAAAAGGAACAGGAATTCAGACCCAAATCCATCCTGACATGGAAAACTTGGGATGAGCTGCTCTTAACGGGGAGGAATGAGCTTTCCACGTTGTGAGTCCTTTTCTGTCGCAAATAATTTTAATTTCCTTTGAAAAAGACCCTTGGGTTTTGTACAGCCCAGTCGTTTAAAAGAGTGAATTGCCAAGGTCTGGTTGTGTCCTCAGCTCTATCCATGGAGACATTCCCAAAAAATGTCACTAGAGGGGGATGGTGAAATGCGCAGAGTTTGCTCTGCATTAAAATCCCGAATTTCCTCGGCGTTCTGCTGCTGGCTCTGGGAGGAGGAGGGTGCTGGAATTCTTTTTCCACCGCTGTAGATTTTAGGATAATTTTGAGAGGATGCCAAGTGAGATCCCCTCTGCGAAAAAGCCTCGGGGGAAGTGAACTTTGGGGTTTGTGTAGGTTTGGGGTTTTGTGTCTGGATGTGTGGAGCATGGAGTGAGCTCAGCTCCTTCACTGTGGTCCCAGATTCAGCAGAACGAGCTTTTCCCAAGGGCATTTGGAGCGACTTTTCCTGTTTTATCCATGGCAAAAATGTCATTCCACTTTCAAATAATCCCAAATTGTGTCAGCATCTCTCTACAGAGAGATGGGACCAAATTCTGGATTTCTCAGGATAATGACCTGTCCTTAAATGTGACAGGAATGTAGGAGTGGGAAAGGGGAATCAACGATGAGCAAGAGGCAGATGGGCAAAATAACCCAGGTAGGAGAAGGGGAAACGGGTTTAGGCTTTAAAAAAGAGATTTAAACGGGATCTTGGGCAGGAATTGTTCCCTGGCAGGGTGGGCAGGCCCTGGCACAGGGTGCCCAGAGCAGCTGTGGCTGCCCCTGGATCCCTGGCAGTGCCCAAGGCCAGGCTGGACTTTGGGGCTTGGAGCAGCCTGGGACAGTGGGAGGTGTCCCTGCCATGGCAGGGGTGGCACTGGGTGGGATTTAAATCCCTTCCCTCCCAAAACATCCCATGACTCTGCAGTTCTATGACTGTGATGCACCATAAACCACCCACAGAGGCAATTTCTCTGACTGAGAACTTATTTCTTATTTAATTAAATCTTCAATATTTTATATTTTCTATGTTTTGGGGTTATTTAATATTTTTTTCCTTTTTTTTCCTTTTTCTTTTTTTTCCTGTTTTTTTCTTCTTTTTTCTTTTTTCTTTTTCTTTTTTTTCTTTTTCTTTTTTCTTTTTTCTTTTTTTTTCTTTTTTCTTTTTTTTCTNGGAAAACCCCCACAGTTCTGAAGGTTACAGCTATGGCAGCATTTTGTTCTTTGTTTTAAGGCCCCAAAAGGGAAGCTCCAAAACCCCACCAGTGCCTGGTGTGCCAGTGAGGCCAGGGCACCAAAATATCCCAGGACTGCAAGGGGCAGGAAGATCCTATGGACTCCAACAGTATTGAAACAGCAGGACACAACAGCACAGGGATTAAATATGTGTTTAACTGCTCCCCCAGTGTGTGCTGGGCTTTAAACAAAGCTGAGCAGGGCTCTTTTCAAGGCTTTTCTCTCTGGATTTGCTGTTCCAGCTCCTGCCCTGACTTCCCTGTGGGTGGGAATGACCTTGGTTTTGCTGTCAGGGCCATCCTATTGACCCGTGGTCGATATTCCAGGACTGGAAGTGGTGTGGGGTGTGTTAATTCCACATTTCCCTTCCCTAAAACAACGGCTCAACAAGCAGAGGAATCGGAGTACACCGGGGTTGTTCCCAGGTAATTGAATCCATCTGGATTTTGGCCTCATGTCCTGTAGGAAACCACAAGTACAAGGTGCTGAAAGCTCCCCTGTGAGGCTGGGGAAGGACACTGGACCTTTCCAGAGCTGGAATGCTGTGTCCTGGGAATGGTTTGGAAGTGTTGGTTGTCAGAGGTGTTTGGGTAACACCTGAAAACAAAGCCCTCCTGGAAATGGCCAAACAGGGGGATTTTTTCTCCCTGGAAAAGCCAGCACATTCCATCCTGTTGTGTATTGATGCCTTGAGTTTTATCTTTCCTGTATTTCAGACTCTGTGCTGCCCAGGGTGCAGCTCTGAGCTCACACTCAGGGTCACTCAGCTCTGCACACAGCAGGGACACAAAACAAATCCTTCTCCTGCTGAGGACCAAGGACAACTTTCAGCCCAAAAGCACAAACAGGGGTGGCTGAAGGGAGGAATGAGAAGGATGGGACCTCACAAACTGGAGCTGGAATTGGACAATTAAACCCCAATGTGCAAATGGACCAAAACTTATAAAAACGTGAGACTTTGTGACCAGTCAGCCATTGTGTGACCATTCTTAGTCCACCTTGGGTGTAGCCCTGGCCAGGCTCTTGTCCTGCCTGAGGTGTACCCTAAAGGCCTTTCAATAAATATCTTTTATTCTCCAGCTCTGCCCAGTCTCTGTTCCAGGTCAGCCTTCCCAAGGCATCAGTATAAATGTGTCTGGTGCAGAGAAATGTTCCCTGGGGATTGTGGAAATGCATCAAACCCAATAAGAAGCCTGATAATCCAAATTCCCCATCCTGAACACATATTTGGTCTAAAATCCTGTGTCAGGTTAAAGTTCCTCCCTTTTAATTCTTCACCACCCAAATTGTAAAATACAAATGTTATTCCCAAGTCCTTGGCAGAAAGTTTGGGCTGGGATAAGAGGAGGTTTTATTGCAGGATAATGGGAAGGGCTCAATCATGACCAAAACCTGCAGAGTATCAGGCAGTGCCTGTGTGAACCCAAGAAATATCAGGGATTGTCTGCTTTGGGACTCACTGATGGATGTTCCCTTTCTCTTCCTTCAACATCCTGGGAATATTGGCTGGGACTGGGACTGATCTGGGCTTGGGCTTTGAGTGTTCCTGGCAGAAGGGTGCAACCAGAGCAGCTGAGGTGAGGCAGGAGCAGATGCTGCCAAGAAAAACAACTTCCAGCACCCCTCCTGCTCCCTGCTTCTCACAGTTCATGATGTGTATCAGTACATGCGGGTTTTTCCCATTTTCTTTCCATTTTATCCAGGTTTTTCCCAGTCCTCCTAGCCATAGCCACACCTGTAATTGTTTTCCTTCTAGGACAGCAGATCCCAAAGATGTGGTCCATCTCCTCCCACCTTTCCTTAACCTGCCAGTGCAGGAATTGACCTCAGGAATTTTTTATCTAGGCTGACTTCAGACCTGTCTGCTCCCAGGGCTGACCCCGAGCCAAAAACTGGGATTAGGGACCTTTTGATCTTCATTGCATCCTGGCTGGAGATGAGAAGTCCCAAAGGGCAAACGCCCACAATTCCAAGTTTACTTTATTCCCTGCAATCTGACCCCAGTTTTGCCACCTCACAGCTCCTGCTGCCCTGTGTGGATGCACTTCCTTCATCCCTCCAGCTCCTGGAGCAGAAACCAAGGGAAGAGCAGCTCCTCGCTGCTTTTTGCAGCTTTACAGCAAATTAGGTTTACCTTGAAGTTGTAAAGAAATAGTTCCATTTGTTCCTTATACTTTGATCTTGTGGGGCTGGGGAGGGAGGTGGCTGGGAGAGGAGGAGGTGTTTTACAGGCAGCAGAAATCCTTCAGGAGCTGCCTCAGCAAATTCAGGTTAGGGCTGAGCTGCCAGATCTGACGTGTGATCCTAAATCGTAGCAAACTTCAAGTCCTTCAGACCTCTGAGGTCTTAATGATCAGTCTGGGGAGAATAGAACCCATCAAAACTTTCCCTTTCTCTCTTTTTTATTCAATTTTTCAAATAAAGTGCAATTATTCAGTCAGTTCCTGTTGGAAAAAAGGATTCAACCCAAACTCTGTTGCTTTGATCCCTTTTGTCTTCTGGGACAAGCATGGGGAGTTACAAAATCTTTTGTTTTGGGGAACAGGGAGGCGAGAAATAAAGTAAAAAAATATTCTGTGCTATTTTTGCATATGAAAGGCAAAAGTGTTGCAGTGACAGGACAAGGGAGAATGAGTTAAAACCAAAAGAGAGAAGGCTTAGATGGGATCTTGGGCAGGAATTGTTCCCTGGCAGGGTGGGCAGGCCCTGGCACAGGATGCCCAGAGCAGCTGTGGCTGCCCCTGGATCCCTGGCAGTGCCCAAGGCCAGGCTGGACTTTGGGGCTTGGAGCAGCCTGGGACAGTGGGAGGTGTCCCTGCCATGGCAGGGGTGACACTGGATGGGATTTGATGTCCCTTCCCACCCAAACTGCTCTGGGATCCTTTCCACAGATCCCTGAACTTTGAGGGTTTCTTGCAAAAAGATCACAATCACACACTGCTCCCCTTTTCCATGTTCTCTGGGAATGCCTTCCCACATTCCCCACAATGGCACTGCTGGTTGCCACCAGTCAGGCAAAGGCAGGGTTGTTTTAAGGTGGAAAAGCTGGAATTGCTGTGGAATGCTTCAGATTTAATCCCAGGACTGTTACAGGGGTGTTTGTGAGTTCACTGTGAGGGATTTCAGACCTTGCACTCGTTACCTCAGGCCCACAATCCCTGGGAGGCTGGGGCTGCTGGATCCCCTTGGATGACCCACAGTTTGTCTCCATGCTCACAAATCCCAGTGCTTCTTTTCCAGGCAGTGCACACACAGGGATCCTGTCTCTGCTCCTTGGCAGGGAGCTGCTGACCACTGCCTTCTGCTTTCTTTGGGTTTTACTCATTCTCTTCCTTTGCTCTCTGAGGCTTTTAATCCATCCCAAATAAATTCCTGCTTGGATTGAGTTCCTTCTCAGTGTTTGGGCTGTTTCTGCCCAGCCAGCCTGGGGTTTGCTTTTATCCCTTCAGGCTTATGTATGATTAAGCAAAATTTCATTGAATTTACTGCAGAATTGTGCTTAGAAACAGTTTTCTGTTGATATTTACCATGTGAAACCCACAGAGAGACTTTTCAGATACCCAGAGTGGTTTGTGAAAGGAACAGGCTGCAGGTTCGTGCATCCAATGCCAACTCTGCTCTGTGTTCACCAGGTTAAACCTGATGTAAATTCCTTTAAAAGCCTCATTTGATTCCTTCAGTTTAATTTGGGATCAGTCATCAATAAAACCACCTGACAGGCAGAAGTTTGGTTCTGCTTTGGTGTTTGTAGTGCTCCAGGCCAGGCTGGACAGGGCTTGGAACACCCTGGGATACTGGAAGGTGTCCTTGCCCATGGCAGGGGTGGGAATGAGATCAGCCTGGAGGTCCCTTCCAGCCCAAACCTTTCCATGATTCTTTCCATGATTCTTTCCATGATTCTTTCCATGATTCTTTCCATGATTCTTTCCATGGTTCTCTGCTGTTCCTGCTCTTCCATGATGTCACATAAAGAGTTTGGCAATGGTTGCCCAATATTCCCTGGGCAGAAACTCTGTGTGAGGGTCGGGGCTGGCTCCAGGCTGCCCTGGGATGAGCTCCTGCCCAACAGGGTATTCCAGAGCTGCCATCCCGAGCTGATGCATCCCCAGGGGCCTGGATTTGCTGCTCCTGCAGCCCCTGGGGCAGCAGATGTTGCACAGCTGGGCAGAGGGACAGGTGATCCTCTCGGTCACCCACATGTCCCAAGCCCTGGTCATGGGAACGTCCCGTGGGACCCTGGCATGGACACAGCATCCTGTGGAAAAGCTGCTGCAGGCCAGTGAATCTGGATGAAGATGATGATGATGATGATGATGATTATGATGATGATCATGATGATGATTATGATGATGATGATGATGATGATGATGATGATGATGATGATGATGTTTACCAATGAAGAGGTTTTAAACTGGGGCTACATCTCCAGGGCATCTCAGAGCTTGGGGCAGATCTATCTTTGCCTCAAGCCAGTGCCCAAAATCCTGCTTTTTTCCTGCCTCTGGGATAGCTCTCTGCTTCCCCCAAAAATCCCACTGCCAGCAAGAGGAACGGGGTAACAGGCAAGGCTGAAGTTGTGTCAGCAGTGTCTGTGCAGTCCAGGCTTTGGCTGTGGGTTTTAGTTCTTCCAGGGATGAGTTCCCATTATTCTGCTGAAGGTGAAGAGGAACAACTCAGATCCTGGAATTCATTTGGAGTAGGTTCAGCTCAGTCCTCTGCTGCAGAATCCTTCTTTGCCTTGCATAGTTCCCTCATTTTTAAAAATCACCCCTGGGTGTCTCTAACTCCCAAGGCTTGGGAACATCTCTGAGGTGCTCCCAGCTGCTGGAATGCTTTTGACTGACAGCACCACTCATGGAACTCCTCTGTGTTTCCTTGTGAGTTGTTTCCAATTACAGCAGCTTGGGCAGAGCTGTCCACGGGCAGAGACGATGGAAATTGGATGCAGGAAGATGCAGTGATCCAAGGAAAGGTAACTACGGCAGTGTCGTTTTTTCCGGGAGAATAAAGATTTCTCCAGCCCAGCTCTGCATCCTGAGCTGAAGTGGCAGACAGGAAATGTTTTTTTTTTTCTTTCTTTAGGTCCCAAAGGATGTTCCTTTGTTAGAAAGCCAAACCTCCATTTCCTCTGTTCTTGTAGCAAACCTGGTGAGCACAGAGTTGACTTGGCACCGACTGCCTGAACTTGTAGCCGATTTCTTTTACGAACCCATTTGGTCTGAGTGCTGGAATCCTGCCTTTGTCTGCTGCTGGAGAACTGGGTAGGCAAATAATTGATGTTCTTGTGGCCAGATGCTGCAGCCTGCCCCAATGTTAATGAGCCTCCACTTCCCAAAAAGTCCCACTGAGGATAACAGCAGCCCATGTGTGCCTGGAAGTCCCCAGAGCAGCTGCTTTATGCTGAGCAGTGGCCTGGTCTCAATCCCCGCTCTGACCTGTGGCAAATTCCCCCTTTCTCACCCCAAATCCTGTCTTGAATGTGGCTGGGCTCAGAACAGAGGAATCCAAGCTGGATTTGGGAACAGGACCAATAGCTGTGGACACAAATCTGCTTTTAGGAGGGCTGGTCGTAGTTTGGGGGTGCAGCCAACATGTGGAATGGCAGGATGGAAAATCCAGGAGCATTCCCAAACAAATCAGTCTTGGAGCGATCCCAGTGCTGTGGGCACTCTGGGGGCTGGGAAAGCTGGGAATGTGGGATGCTGCAGGAGTGTGGAGGGTTTGCAGCACATCTGGGAGGGTTGCAGAAGGACTGCAAGGGTTGAGGGAAGCACCAGGTTAAACAGCACAAATGTTTGGGGTGGTCCTGTGCAGGAGCAGGAGGTGGAATTCCTGTGGGTCCCTTCCAAGGCAGGGCATTCCGTGGGTCTGTGAAAATTGAGACGTGGCAGAAATAGCTCTGGAATCACAGAATTATGGAATGGTTTGGGTTGGGATTTTGAAGTCCATCCAGTGCCACCCCTGCCATGGCAGGGACACCTCCCACTGTCCCAGGCTGCTCCAAGCCCCAAAGTCCAGCCTGGCCTTGGGCACTGCCAGGGATCCAGGGGCAGCCACAGCTGCTCTGGGCACCCTGTGCCAGGGCCTGCCCACCCTGCCAGGGAACAATTCCTGCCCAAGATCCCATCCAGCCCTGCCCTCTGGCAGTGGGAGCCATGCCCTGTGTCCTGTCCCTCCAGCCCTTGTCCAGAATCTCTCTCCTTGTTTCTTGTCAGGCTCTCCAGGCACCAGAAAACACCCTTAGATCACCCCAGAGTTTTCCTCTCCAGGCTGAACACCCCCAGCTCTCCCAGCCTTTCCTTATCATCCC
>VXBR01003459.1:32476-49725 GCA_013400215.1 Cisticola juncidis
CTGCCTGGAACACACGTGTACTGCCTGGAACACGTGTGCTCTCCCTGGAACACGTGTGCTCTCCCTGGAACACGTGTGCTCTCCCTGGAACACGTGTGCTCTCCCTGGAACACGTGTGCTCTCCCTGGAACACGTGTGCTCTCCCTGGAACACGTGTGCTCTCCCTGGAACACGTGTGCTCTCCCTGGAACACGTGTGCTCTCCCTGGAACACGTGTGCTCTCCCTGGAACACGTGTGCTCTCCCTGGAACACGTGTGCTCTCCCTGGAACACGTGTGCTCTCCCTGGAACACGTGTGCTCTCCCTGGAACACGTGTGCTCTCCCTGGAACACGTGTGCTCTCCCTGGAACACGTGTGCTCTCCCTGGAACACGTGTGCTCTCCCTGGAACACGTGTGCTCTCCCTGGAACACGTGTGCTCTCCCTGGAACACGTGTGCTCTCCCTGGAACACGTGTGCTCTCCCTGGAACACGTGTGCTCTCCCTGGAACACGTGTGCTCTCCCTGGAACACGTGTGCTCTCCCTGGAACACGTGTGCTCTCCCTGGAACACGTGTGCTCTCCCTGGAACACGTGTGCTCTCCCTGGAACACGTGTGCTCTCCCTGGAACACGTGTGCTCTCCCTGGAACACGTGTGCTCTCCCTGGAACACGTGTGCTCTCCCTGGAACACGTGTGCTCTCCCTGGAACACGTGTGCTCTCCCTGGAACACGTGTGCTCTCCCTGGAACACGTGTGCTCTCCCTGGAACACGTGTGCTCTCCCTGGAACACGTGTGCTCTCCCTGGAACACGTGTGCTCTGCCTGGATCATGTGTGTTCTGCCTGTGGATTCTCCTCCTGCACACCCATTCCATGCTCCATGCTCCTCTGGATTCATCCCTCTGTGCAGAACCCTCAGACTGCTGATTCCTCACTCGTGGATTGCAGTTTACTGTGTCATCCTACAGCATTTTATTTGCTCTCGTGGTGTCCCCTGGGCTGTCTGACCTCCTCTGCACCTCAGACACATCCATCTGTAATTTAGTTGCCCAAATTCTTCTTCCACCCCTGTTTTCCAGCGCAATCTTTGAGGGTTTTGATGGTTTTGTACTTAGTCTGTGACACAAAGCGTGATTTATGTGAACCCTGCATTCCCAATCCCTTCTCCCCAGATGTCATGGAACTATACAATCCCAGAATGGTTTGGGTTGGAAGGGACCCTAAATCTCAGCCAGTGTCACCCCTGCCATGGCAGGGACACCTTCCACTGTCCCAGGCTGCTCCAAGCCCTGTCCAGCCTGGCCTGGGACACTGCCAGGGATGGGGACAACAAGGCTGTGCTGGAGGCTGGCCCGGCCTCGGTGATTTATTGAAGAACGTTTCTAAAATGTGCTCCATTTTATAAATAATGGAGGAAGGACAGAGAAAACCTTCTGTAAACTGAGTCAGACCAGAAGAAAGGTCCTTCAGCTGCTCCGTGGGTTTGCCGTTGGTTTCTCATTCCCGCTCATCCCTGCAAAACCGAGGTGTGAGGGTGAGGACGGCCAATGCCTCTGTCGTTACACGGGCATAGATAACACGGCCGATTACCCACGGCTAATTAACCACAGCTAATTGGCCATGCTCTGGTGCCCGGGCAGCAGCCGGGAATGCTCGGCAGTGCCGCTGCTGGGCTGGGAGGGAAGCGGGAGCGGGACCGTCCCCTCTCCGGAGCTCCGTGCGCCTCGCCAGACACACAGACTCCTCGGAGCACTTTCACAATCATCTCCTGGCTCCTCAATTACCACTTCCTCCTCCTCCTCCCCCGCCTGTCGCTCCTGTCTGACCTCCTGGCCATTCCTCCGGCGCTGGATGAGGAGCCGGGGCTCCGCCACCGCTCCAATTAAAGGTGGGAGAGTGGGGCACATCAGAGTCCCCTAACGAGCCCTGAGCCCCCTCCGCCTCCCCTTGATCTCCCCTTGGACCCGTGCTGAATCCCAGTCCTCTGCAGGCTGCCCTGAGCTCCCTGACACCATCCCAGCGGCTGCTTTGCTTTTTTTTGGCTGTCAGTCCGGTGTTAGGCACAGACCGAATTCCCCAGGTTGGCATCTTGCGTTATTTTTAATTCCCCAAGACCACTGGAACGATCAGCAATCAAAGAATAGGCAGTTATCACTCTTGCAAACTTTCCTGGGCCTCAGTAATTAACCCAACAAATTAGTTAAAGGCTCCAATGCGGAAGGAGATCGCTAGACTGTGGTCAAGACACACATTTAAGGATTTTTCCCTTAAGCTGCTTTTCTGGGGGAAGCTTTGATAAAGCCCATATGATCTCAATTATCATTAACTCCGTGTGGTTTCGCTGCGTTTGGAGCTCTCAGACGTCAGCAGACAGGAGCCTTGTGTTCAGGCTTTAATGTAGGACTGGTATTTATGTAATTCCCGTTTGCATTTGTCAGCTGACAGCTGAAAGGGAAGATTTCAGACAATTTATAGGCGCAGCCTGTGGCCCGTTGTGCTGAGTGACACTTCCTCCACGGAGCTGATGCGACAGAGAGCTGCTCCAGCATATTTGAAATGCCAGCTTCAAAAACCCAAACATTTCCATTTTACCTCATGTGCAGCCTGAAAAATCCAAGGGAGAGTTTGAAGGTGTCGCTGCTCAACAGCAGCCTCGGAGTGATTTAATAAACTGATTTAAATCCTCTTTTTGGAGGATTCCTACCCTCTTCAAGCCCCTAAAACATCAAAGTGTCTCCTGCTTCGAGCTCTGCTCCACCAGCCCGAGCCTCTCTCCGCAGGCAGCAGCAGGAATTCGGCAAACAGGGAGTTGTGATTCACTCTTAAGATCTCCCAATGTGCGGATGAGTCACTGATAAGGACATGGAAGTTGTGCTGGCCAGATTGAGAATCTTTGGGAATCACAGGATGTAGCTGGGAACAGATGAGGGAGAGCCTGAAAAATCCTGTAATTGAGGAAGCACAGATGAAAGCCCCCAGCCTGGGGAGCTTATTCCACTGCTTGGGGGGGGAAAGTCCAATTTAGGTTTAGGTTTAGGTTTAGGGCTGTTTGCAACTCATGAAAGTTTGGGGTTCTCAGCAACCTGGAGGGGAAAACCAATAAAAGAAAAAAAATTAAATTAAACTAAAAAAAAAAAAAAAAAAAGGGGGAAAAAAAAAAAAAAAAAAAGGGGGAAAAAAAAAAAAAAAAAAAGGGGGAAAAAAAAAAAAAAAAAAAGGGGGAAAAAAAAAAAAAAAAAAAGGGGGAAAAAAAAAAAAAAAAAAAGGGGGAAAAAAAAAAAAAAAAAAAGGGGGAAAAAAAAAAAAAAAAAAAGGGGGAAAAAAAAAAAAAAAAAAAGAAAAAAAAAAAGAAAAAAGAAGGGAAAAAAGAATAAAAAGAGAAAAAAAATGAAAAAGAAGGGAAAAAAAGGGGAAAAAAAAGGAAAAAAAAGAAAAAAGAAGAAGAAGAAAAAAAAAAGCTAAAACCAAACCACAGAATTAACCCTAGAGTATCTTTATTCTGTAATATTTTGGTAGCATGTGACTGGAAATGTATTTCCTGCGTTAGCTGAACTTTGTATCCATGTCTGAGCTGGATGCTGTGGATAACTACAAGGAGGCACAAACACCTTAAGGAATTTTATTTCCATTATATTTTGAATTTTTTGTAATTTTTGCCCCCTAGCCACAGGTAGAGTTAGGTCATAAAAGCTGAGGAAAGCTTGAACATTTTCTCTCGTTTTTTTGTTTATTTGACAGAACCCAGGGCTGGCTGCTTTACTTAAATCACCAGAATTTTGGGGACAAGGAGTGGAGAATTCTATTTGAACACACCATGTGCTCTCAGGCATTTTATAGCCATTTAGGAAAATGAAATCCTCTTTTGTCTCCCAGGATTTTGGGTGCCACTTCCACAGGTTCCCTTAGTGGCACTGAGAGAACAGGACACGTTCTCCTTGCTCTCTCTGGGACATTTGGGGAGAGTTAGATGCAAGCCTGACTTGTGCCTTGATTTTTTCCTTTTTTCCTGCCTGGCTTCTTTTTAGGGCTGCAGTAGCCAGCCTGGAGTGCCCAGGTGCTGTTTTCCAGTCCCAGCATCACATTTTGGATGTTTTACTCCTAAACATGCAGAGAACCAGGCTGAGAAGCAGCCAAATTCCTGCTTGGTGTCAAGCTCCTCCTGTGCAGCAGGCCTGGACTTTTCCCTGGGATTCCTCAGGCTGATTCATCCAGAGGTTATTTTTCTGGGATATTGCCAGAATCATGGTACAGCTGGAAAATCTGATGCTGTTTCATCACTTTGAGCCACCTACTTCTCAAAAATCTTCAAGCACAGCGTGCCAGGGATAAAGTTTCCCTGCGGCTCTCGGGAAGGTTTAAGAGAATTCCACTTTTTCTCAGGAAGTTTCAGAGCTTTTGGGTTGTCAGATGTGCCAATCAAAAATAATCAACTCAACAGCTTCGAGAAACACCTTCAAATGCCTTAGAACATTTTCAAAATGCTTCAATATGTTCTATTTTTTATTATTTCCAGTGTTTCTTTTCTGCATGATGTTCTTAACAATTCAGGGCGGAGCTCAGAGGTTTGAATTTTAATTATTAATGGCTAATAGCCCTTGTTTCATTGATTAGAAATTCACTGATATTTCAGGTTTCTCAGATTTTTCTCATCCAGGGGTGATGAGAGCATAGACAGGCCCATGTTTTCTGTTCTTCCCAGACTCTCCACAGCAGGTTACACGCTGCATTCCACAGAAATACCAGGATTGCCTGTTCTCCTGTGAAACTCCAATATTTGCAGTGTCCCCTGCCCCAGAGAGGGCATAAACCCAGGACACACAGAGTAAACCACACAGATTAGAGGTTTCTGTGGTGACCCCTGATGCTGCTGAACAACCCAAACCAGGTTTTTTATTTGCCTTATTGCTGATTTCTCCATTAAACTGCATTAAACTCCACATAAAGGTGTAGGAGAAGGCTTTCATCCCTGCAGGAGGGTGACATTCCAGAGTGATCATAGGATCATGGAACAGAATTGGGAGGGACCCACAGGGATCATTCATCCCAAGCTCTGGCCCTGCACAGGAACCCCAAAATTCCCACCCTGTGCATCCCTGGGAGCGGTGTCCAAACACTCCTGGAGCTCTAAATTCAGGATGGCAGTGAGGTGAGGGGCTGATCCCTGTGTCTCCTCAGAAGCAGCCAGAGGCTGAGTGTGTCCCTGGCTGATGAGGTGACCCAGGGTTGGGTGGAACCTCTCCCAGCTGACACCACCAGAAAAAAACGGAGAGATTTGGAAAAACTTTTGCCAGCCACTTGAAAACTGCTCCAAAAAACCATGGAATGCTTCAGGTTGGAGGGGAGCTTAAAGCCCATCTTGTTTCCACCCCCTGCCATGGGCAGGGACACCTTCCACCATCCCAGGCTGCTCCAAACCCCGTCCAGCCTGGCCTTGGGCACTGCCAGGGATCCAGGGGCAGCCACAGCTCCTCAGGAGGTTCTCCTACCTGCTGACTTCTCACAGCCTTCCCCCTGCAGCACATCCCTGCCTGACCATGCCCAAAAATGTCCCAGCAGGCTCCCCTGACTCACCTGTTTTCTTTCCTGGGCAGTGATTCTGCCACAAGGATTCCTGAGGCTGGAAGTGCCCTTGGAAAGTTCTTGTGAAGGGCTTTGCATGGGGCTGGGAATGAGAAGGTCTCAGGGTTGCTTCTCCCTGAGATTCTCCTCGGGGTTTCTGTTCCCCGGGGTATCAGGGTCTCCCCCAGGGTTGCTGTTCCCTGGGGATTTCCCTGGGGTTGNACTACTATTTATTTTTAAATTCTTAGGGTTTGTGATTCTTCCTGCATGTGAGTATTCACTGCCATGGCAGGGATCAGAGGCAGTGTCCTCCTGGGCTCTGTGTGAGGCTCTGACCCCCCTGTACAGATCCCAGACCCCCTGTCCGGTCTCCAAACCCTCCAGGGTGGCCACAGGGATGTCCTGGACTCCAGCAAGAAGGGGCTGAAAAAATCAGAGAATCCCAGAATGGTTTGGTTTGGAACAGCCTTAAATCCCACCCAGTGCCACCCCTGCCATGGCAGGGACACCTCCCACTGTCCCAGGCTGCTCCAAGCCCCAAAGTCCAGCCTGGCCTTGGGCACTGCCAGGGATCCAGGGGCAGCCACAGCTGCTCTGGGCACCCTGTGCCAGGGCCTGCCCACCCTGCCAGGGAATATTTTGTCCAAATCTCTCACCTCCATGTTAAAAGACTGGTGCCAGGCATCTGAGCAGCAAACCCAGAGAGGGGAGATGGCAGGGCAATTCCTGCTGGGAATGTGAAAATCTGCGGGCTGGGAATGCTGGGCCTTGTCAAACAGGGGCTGGGCCCTGCCTTAAACGCAGCCTGGCTTAACCAAACCCAGCTAAGAAAAGCCTGCGGTGCTGGGGACCTGCAATTGCTGAGCTGGGCTGAGGTTGGAGGCAGAGCCACCAAGGGAACAGGAATTTCAACACTGCCCAACAGCACAAAGCTGGACTAGCTTTCCTGCTGGCAAGGGTTTGGATTGATGGGAATAACAAAAACTTTTTGTGACAGCCCCCAGTCTTTATGTTTTAACTGCAGGAAAAAATTCCCGCATCAGTCTCATCCTGCTGCTCCTGAGGGAAGTTAAGAATTGATTCTCTTGAGCTTTTTATTGCTGTGTGTTATTAATCCTCCTCGGCCAAGCATGCTAGAAATACATTTACTTACCCTTTTCCTGGCTCTCTCCATTTACACAGAGCCACCTCCAAACTAAATATTAGGAAAGGGTGGAAAGGCCTTCAAGGCAGTGCTTGGATCTGCTGGGTTTAGGCACTGGAAGTGGGATAGGTTCCTGAAATCCACAGTGATCCCATCACTTCTCCTTAAGCTCCAGCCTGCTGGGATATATCCTGCAGTGCCCTCTCCTCCATTTCCACGTGGAGGGGGAAGTTTGCTTTCAAAACCTGGGTAATAAATTGAATTAACATCCTGACAGCCCCGGAGCAGTCAGTAGGAAGCTAAAAACAAGGTGCTGTTTAAATGCTGCTGTAGGGAAAAATTGCCTCAAACTCCAGGGAATTCTCTTGGCCCATCTTTCCCTGCTGCCCTGAGTGTGTATCCCAACAGATTTTCATCACACGGACAGCAACAACAAACAACAAAAAAAATAGTTAAAAACAGTTATTTTTTAAAATAAATCGTTTAAAACCCCATAGTGTGAAGCTGATTAATCAGCTGTTAATGAGATCACCATCTTCATAAGGCCGAAGCAAAAAACCTCCAGTAGAGGGAGTGACCAAATTAAAAATCCCACCAAAAGTGCCTCTGGAATTTCGTGTTGCTGGCAGAAGTTTTTATTCCTGAAATGTTTGGGAAGCAGGGAATGTTTGGGAAGCTCTTACCCAGGCTGACACATCCCACACGTGAGGCAGCATCGCTCAAAAAGTGACATTAAATATGGGAGCAGATCCAGAAAATTCCTGTTTTCTGCAGCTGTGGCTGCTGTCCCTGTGCCCTCCATCGGGATTTTGGGATGTCACAGGCATGTGTGACACCAATCAGCCTGGTTCAAAAGGATCCCAAAAATCCCAGCTTTGATCCTCCAGACCCTCCCTGAGCTGAAGGCCAAACAGGAGCTGTGTTTTCTTCCCCTGCTGGAGAAAAGTCCTGATTTATCCAAAGGATTAAAAGGCTGGGTGGCTTTTAGGGAGCCCTAAAACAACAGCTTTGAGGTGCTTGGGATGAAGGGGCTCATCTGGCCCTGTCTGTTTTCCAATCCATCTTTATCACTCTTCCACTGGCACCTAAAAAAGTCTTTTTTCTTCAAAGCAGCTTAAAAAAACCATTCCCAACCAGGGTGATGGTGAAAGAAAAAGCCCCTTTTTTCAGTTGATTTTAAATTCTTAATTTTTCCATCACATCTCACCTTCATCTTCCTTTTCTATATTCTTTTTCTTCCACCCTGCATCTGAACCCTGAACTGGGATCTCTCTGTTGTAAAGCATCTGAGGTGCAGTTTTAGAAGCCTGAAGTTTGACAACTCCTCACTCAAAACCTGTCCTAAGGAAAAAAAAAACCCAACAAACCCAGCATTTATTTGATTTAAAAAATATGGTAAGAAAAGCCATTTTTGAGAAATGAGGGAAAAAAACTGGGGGCGGTAGAGGGGAGGAGAGACAACCCCACCTAAAAATAAACTTCCAGCACTGATTTTAAATATGGGGGTTGCTAGACAATTAAATTGTTAATAATCCCTTATCCTTGTCCTTTCTTACAGGTTTCCAATGTGATTTATTTTTTCTTTTTTCTTTTTTTTTTTTTTGCTTTCTGTACCAGGCTGACCTGGCTGCTCAGTCCCACGTCAGGTGAATTTTTGAAGCTCCATAAACTTCACGGCTGCAGCACACAAACACCTCATTTTTATTTTTTTCTTTTTCCCCAAGACAAACAACATAATCTCCCTTGGGGAAAACAAGAGGGCTCCAAGTTTAGCAAACAGGCTGCAGTGATCATTAGTGCAGCACAATTTCATGGCAGGAAGTCGCCTCGGATCCCATCTCTGCATCCCAGACATTTTATGGGCTGGATGCAGAAAGCTCAGATGGGGAATGTTGGGGTTTTTAACAGCCATATTTTGGGCCCATAAAATAACCAACTACAACAGTTCATTTTCACCCACACACCCAAATTGCTGGTTGGGATCACAATTTCAGGCCCCTGACACCCCTTACACAAACAGACAGCGTTCACCAGCAAAAAAAAAATTAAAAAAAAAAAGCAAGGCAGGAGGGGAGGCTCGGGGGATTGGGATGGGAGTTAAAAAAACACCCAGCAAACGAGCAGCAGATGCCTGATTATAGCCTGCAGCCAGGCTCACCAGGAAGTGCTTCCCAGGATGTGTTGTCTCACAGCTCTCCCATCTCCATCACCTTCACCTTCCTGGGCTCTCCCGGCCTCCTCCCATCAGCTGCTCCAGCCCAGAGCAGCCCCAGCAGCTTTAAATTTGCTTTAACTCTTTCCCAAGCTCAGTCCATGGGTGTTTGGGATGAAAATGGCAGCAGGAGGCAAAGTTATCATCTCCTCACCCTAAAGCTTGGTCCTGCTTAAAATACAAATACACGGCACAGCCAAGCCAAGCTGGGAAGTGTTTTAAGGTTTGTGGGTCATTCAGTGCAGGAAAAATGGGGAAAAAGGGAATAAACTCTTATTAGGATGATGATTTGGAGGAGTGAGTGGCATCCCAGCCCATGGCAGGGGTGGAATGAGAGAATCCTTCAGGTCCTTTCCAACTCAAACCATTCCAAGACTGTGATACATCAAATAATAAAATCTTGACACCCCTAATCACCCTCATCTTCCAAACGAGAGGATCTTAATTCAATGCTCATTTTTACATGGGATGTCTGTGCTGGAAATAAACATCCACCAAAGCTTTTCAAACCCAAAACTTCAAACAATTTCTAGTGGAAATTGGGAGCTTCCAAGAGCTTAAGAAAAAAATCATAAAATCTCAGAATGGTTTGGCTGGGAAGGGACATTATAGCTCATCCTGCCATGGCAGGGACACCTTCCACTGTCCCAGGCTGCTCCAAGCCCCAAAGTCCAGCCTGGCCTTGGGCACTGCCAGGGATCAGGGGCAGCCACAGCTGCTCTGGGCACCCTGTGCCAGGGCCTGCCCACCCTGCCAGGTGTTTTCCTTCCCAATATCCAACCTAAATTTCTCCTCTTTCAGTCTGAACCCACTCCAGTTCCTGATGCAGGTTCCCTCTCCAGCTTCCCTGGATCCCTTCAGGCCCTGGCAGGAGCTGTGAGGTCTCCACACACCCTTCTCTTGTCCAGGCTGAGTATTCCCAGCTCTCCCAGCCTGGCTGCACAGGGGAGGTGCTGCAGTCAGGACATCACAGCTCAGCCTTGGGGTGCAGTGAATATCTGGATTTACTGATGTGGGGAGTTCTGGCTGTAAATCCACCATTCCAGCATGCTGGGGAGGAGGTGGAAAAGTGGCTGTACATCCCACTCACCAGGGTTTCCACACTGGCTGTGCAAAATATTATTTATCTGGTTTTGGAGGTCTAAGAGAGAGAAGGGGTGAAGTGGTGTTGTGTGAAATGCAGGAGGCTTCTTTGTTTTAAATGTGAAACATATCTATCTATTTATCTAAATAAATGTACAGATATATCTCAAATGATGGCATTAAGTTGCTAACAATAGCTCCACCACCCCTGAACTGTTTACTGTGCAAAGCCAGAGGATTTCTGCTATTTCTCACTCAGCTTCAATCAACTCTTTTACACTTCAGACTCTTGGTTTGGGGCGAATTTTTCTGACTTGAATGTTCCAAGATTTTTTACTTTATTCCTCATCAAAGCCACACACCATGAGCTGAGCCAACGTAGAACCACCAGAATTAGTTTCCAGATAGCTCATTTTCTGCAAATCACACTACAATGGCCCCACTTATGGTGTGGTTTCTGTGATTGGAAGGGAATTTAAAAGCAAACTTCAGCACTCAGCAAATCCACGGAGGTCCCATGACAAATGCAGGGAGCTGAAAGCAGCGAGGGAATGCTGAGCTTGGGGTGCTGCAGGCTCAGAGAGCACAGCCTGGGTTTAGTGATTCATCCCAGTGTTTGCCATGGAAAATGAAAAGATTTAATCTGCCTTCCCAGCACTGGATGGTCCCTCCTAAGTCAGGATCAATTCACACAAGGGGGTGAAATCTGAGCCACAGAGCTGGGAAAAGCTCTGGAGCTGCTGGTGTTGGGTGGGCTTGGGTTTGTTTGGGTTTTTTGAAGACTTACTCCTCTTGGAGCACTAATCTAAACCTGAACCCTGAACCCAACCACCATGAACTCTCTCCAAGGTCTCTGACATGCTCAGATGGTGTCAGGAAGGAGGAGAATGGAGAAAATCCCAGGCTGGTTTGGGTTAGAAGGGACTGAAAGCCCATCCAGGTCCATGGGCAGGGGCAACTTCCACTATCCCAGGTTGCTCCAACTTCACCTGGGACACTTCCAGGGATGGGAAGCCCAAAAACCTTTCCAAACATAGGAAGATGCTGAACTGTGGAGTCCAAAGGCTGGGAGGGCAGCCCAGGGAAAGGCTGGAGCTGGAATTGCTGGTTGGATTTATTGAGGCTTCCAGTGCTTGACCAGCTGATTCCAGAGGGCTCTCTGGGCTTGGCTATTCCTGCCTTTCATCAGGTGTGACTCCCCGCACTTCCCTGTTCCTGTGACTTTCCCTAGAGGAAAATCCCCTTCCCCAGGCACATTTATCCCTGTGTGGTGCTTTAGCTGCCCAGTACCAGAATCTCAGGCACATTTTCCATATTGATGTGCAGATCCCCATTTTTTTTTGTGGTATTAGTGGGGAAAATCGAGACTCCATGAGCTGAACCAGACAGCAGCTTTTCCTTGCAGAGGGCATTGACTCCCTGCCTCTCTCCCATCCTGTTGTTCCCAAAATCCACCACCGGGAGCAACCTAACCTGCAGCTGGATCCTTTTGGAGTGCAAAACTCAATCCTAAAGTTTGAAGAAGGCTCTCTGTAGCAGAATTCCCGGATTAAGTAGGTTCTCCTGCCTGCTTCTCCCCTCTTCCTCACAGCTTCCTCCAGAATCACATCCCTGCCCGACTGTGCCCAAAAATGTCTCAGGAAACCCTCCTGAAAACTCACCTGGTTTCTTTCCCAGGTAATTATTCCACCACCAGGGGTTCCTGAGGCTGGAACTGCCCTTGGAAAGTGCTTGTGGAGGGCTTTGCACAGGGCTGGGAATGAGAAGAAGCTGAAAAATCAAGGAATGGTTGGGATTGGAATGGCCTTAAAGCCCATCCAGTGCCATGGGCAGGGACACCTTCCACTGTCCCAGGCTGCTCCAAGCCCTGTCCAACCTTGCCTGGGGCACTGCCAGGGATGGAAGCCACAACTTTCCTGTGTCACCACCCTCACAGGGAAGAATTCCTTCCCCATATCTCTTCTAAATCTGCCCTTCTCTGACATTTTTTGAATATTTCAGCCCAGTCTAAGCACGAGCTGCTCAACCTACGAGCACAGGGCTGTCTGCCCAATGTCACCCTGGGTCTCTCATGTGTGAGGGAAGATCTGTGGAGCAGCAAGGAACACATTTTTTTGAACTCTCCCCAGTGTGCAGCCTGTGCCACTTCAGAACACTCAGAAGTAAAAACACTAAAGGGAAAAAAACCCTCCCTTTTTATAGCCTACTGTCTCGTTGAAAGTGATTTATGAAATGGAGCATCCTGCCCACCCAGTGCACAGAACAAATACAGACAGAGCTTTGAAATAGCTACAGCACTGTGCTATTTTCAGTAATATTTAGCTCAGACTTAGCCAAGAAAGCCCACTAAGCTCAGCAGACAGACATAAAAAGAAACGCTCCTTCTGCATTTTTGTGTGTGAGTGCGTCTATTTTGGGTTTTGCTCCTCTTTTCCCTGGTTCCATGTCTGACTATCAGGGCAGTCCCAGCTCAGGGGAGCAGCCTGAGCCCAGCTCTGGAGCACACACCTCGTTTTAAGTGCCTTAATAACCACCAGCATGTGCTTAAATTGAGATCTTTTCTTTCTTGTAGTGGAACTGATCTCTGCTCCTGTGACAGGGACGGGACCCGGGGAATGGCTGTGCCAAAGCAGGGTGGATATTGGGAAAAGGGGGTCCTGGCACTGCCCAGGGAATGGGCACAGCCCCGAGTCTGCCAGAGCTCCAGGAGTGCTTGGACACTGCTCCCAGGGGTGCACAGGGGGGGATTGTTGGGGTGTCTGGGCAGGGACAGGGACTGGACTGGATGATCCCTGCCAGCTCAGGGAGTTCCAAATTCCATGACAATTGTTGAATTCAGCCCCATCGATGGGGTGGGAAAGGTTGCACGAGTGGATCCTATTTTGTGTGTGTGTGTTTAGGAAGCCCCATCTCCCTCTTCTGTAACTGTGAGGTTTGATCTTGTCACAGGATGCCCCCTGTCACAGCTGGCATCAGGGTGGCAGTGGGAGGACACTGTCTGGGCCACCACCCACTGTCCTTTCTCCCACCCTTACCTGCAGAATCTGAGCTGTGACTTGTTTTCACATTTCTGCTGAGAAGAAAAGATAAAACCAAGCCTAACCCCAGGTCTGTCAGGCCATTTCTCCTGCTCTCATCAGTACCTAAACTCAGACTGAGCCACAGACTGAGCCACAGTGAGAGTTCACCAAGATGCTCTTCCCTTTTCCTGGTGATGTGGAGGTGCAATGCTATTTTTCAGCCAGGAGGATTTGAATGTGAAACAGCCTGATGCTTTTGAATGCTTGCAGAGCTCCAGCATCCTCTTCCAGCCAGGAGGTTTTTTGGGATGGGATGTTGCAAAGCATCTCCTTGGCTTGTTTAAACCTTGCTGCTCCCTGTGTCTCATGCCTGGCACACACAGCAGATTCCAGCCCCCATTCCTCTTCTCTGTGCCATCCAAGCTCTCCCAGGGCACTCTGTCACCTCCTACCCCCTGGGAATCTCTTTTCCATGTCAGGAATCCTCGTTCCTGCAGGAAACTCTCACTGGAGTGGTTCTGTCACGAGTGGGTGCTGGCAAGATCACAGCATTGCCCCAGACCCAGTGCTTTGGGTTCTGTCTGCATCTGGATGTGTGTGGCTCCCAAATGTAACCCAGTGTTTGTCCTCACTCCGTGGAAGTTTGGGCTTCTCCTTGGAAATCTGTGGGACTCATCAGCATTTCAGTCTCCAGCTGCTCCATCTCACAGCCTGTGACAAATCTGCACAGCTTCCCAGCTCACCCCAGCTCACAGGCCCTCTCATTTCCCTGTTCCAGTTGTTTTTGTCAGCCCCAAAAAGCTCTGGGATCTGTCTCCCTGATGAAAGAGACGTCAGTGGGGCAGAACTACCCCAAACCTCCTCGTGTCCCAAGGACAGCCAGCAAGGTCCCCCTCCCTGGTGTTCCCACGCTGTTGACACGTGGTTTGCTTCTTGTGGTCGCCTCTGGAGATCAAATCCATGTGCTGGGCTAGGAAATGATGGGGAAGGTCCATTTCTCAGGATGCTTCATCAGACAGAATCCTTCAGAACGTGCATTAATAGCACATCAAACAAAACCATTGTCATGGTTCCTCTGCTCATTCTGCAGACACCACAGTGAGCAGGGCTCAGGATTCGTGTTGGTGCTGCCTTGAGAGTAAATAAATCCCCCTACCCAAATAGGACTCAAAAAACCCCAAAACCCTAATAAAATTATCTTTTAAAATTGAAAAGACTTTGTTATTTTAGTTTAATGATGCATTATCCAGCTGCACAGTCCGATTTAATAAATGAGACTCTACTAGACAGAAAAATAAGTTGTAATATTTAAATTGCATTAATTTGCATTTAATTGCAATTTAATTTGCATCCTTCCCACAACAGGACAGGTCACTTTTTCCCCTTTATTCTTTCAATTTAGTCAAACTTTTTACTGTGTTTTTCCCTCATTTGGGAATCATTTGGGATGTGTGCATCTTATGGCCCTGAGACAGAATATGAATTTAAGAAAGAGGAGAAGAGTTTAAAAGAGGCAACTCTGGAGCCTGGATATAATGGGATGAGCTTGGGAATAATGGGATGAGCTCAGGAATAATGGGATGAGCCCAAGCCAGGATACTTGGTTCTCAGCCCCATAATGACAAGAAATAGCTCCTCATCCAAGACTGAAATCCTGATTCCCAGCCTTCCTCCTGCATTCCTCAGTGGGACACATTGCTCCTTACACATAGCTGTTTCCTTTCTCCTCCTAGTCCGGGAAAAGCTTCGATCCAGCCTTTCTGTCATGCATTAGGAACTCCACAAACATGTTTACTCAAGCACCAAACCACATGAGCTCAGCATTATCCTATGGCTCCAGCACACATAAATTACAATGGATTGTGGGGGAGCAACTTTGATCCAGGAAAGCCCACACCGAATTCCCTTGGAGGAGGCTCGGAGCACTAAAAGCTCCTCGTCTCCCTTTCCTCTCATCCTTTTTTTTTGGACTGCTTGCTCTGTCTGCCCTGGAGGCCACAAGGAAAGCAAGCACCAAGAGCAGCCCCAGGAAAGTCAGGGGCTGACATTCATTTCCATGTGCAGAATCTCAGGTGGCACTCACAGAAAACCCCTTGTCCCCCACGCTGTGTCTGTCACCCTAACAGTGGTGGAGTAGAGCAGCAGCTTTGGGGAGGAGAAGTGACCCAACCCTCCAAAGAAAACTCTTCTAGCCAAGATGTTTTCCCCACCAGAGGGCCTGTCCAGGGATTTTGGCCTCATCAATACTGCAGGAATCTTGTACAGTGGCAAATATGGGCAGTGAGGGGGGTGCTGTTGGAGGAGGAGCTGAGGACAAACCCAGGATGTTTCCTCCTTCCCAGCTCTCTACATTTGACCCACTGGGACATCCCTGGGAGGTCACCAGGTCTAGGATGTCCTGTCCCCCACACCTGGCAGCTCTTCCATCCCTTTGGAGAACCTTTCCAGTGCTGCTCTCTGGTTGATTCCACTGCCATCAACACCAGCAGCAGAAAATACACAAGAAACACGGTGGAGGTGCTGAGCTGATGGTCAGGCTTGATGGTCCTGGAGAGCTTTCCCAATCTTAATGATTCTATGAAATCATTCCATGAAATGATTCTATGAAAGGATTCCATGAAATGATTCCATGAAATCATCCTGTAATATCATTCTGTGAAATGATTCTATGAAAGGATTCCATGAAATCATTCCATGAAAGGATTCCATGAAATGATTCTATGAAATGATTCTATGAAAGGATTCCATGAAATCATTCCATGAAAGGATTCCATGAAATGATTCCATGAAATCATTCCGTGAAATGATTCTATGAAAGGATTCCATGAAATGATTCTATGAAAGGATTCCATGAAAGGATTCCATGAAAGGATTCCATCAAATGATTTCACAAAGTCATTTCATGTAATGATTCTATGAAATGATTCCATGAAATCACTCTGTAACATCATTCTGTGAAATGACTCTATGAAATGATTCTACGAAATCATTCTGTGAAATCATTCAATAAAATCATTCTATGAAATGATTCCATGAAATCATTCTATTAAATGATTCTATGAAATGATTCCATGAAGTCATTCTATGAAATAATTCCATTAATGATTCCATGAAATCATTCTATGAAATAATTCCATTAATGATTCCATGAAATCATTCTATGAAATGATTCTATGAAGTGATTCCGTGAAGTCATTCTATGAACTCATTCTGTGAAATGATTCCATTAAATCATTCCCTGAAATCATTCTCTGAACTCTTCCTTCCTCGGGGTGATTTAAAGACTGAGGAACCATCGTGGCTTCCATGGAAGTTGGGAGAAAGAGAAACATTTCTCCCGATGCAAATGGCAGCAGGAATCAGTCCATGTTTGCCTTTGAAGAGTTAATTGGTTTTTGTTAATTGAGCAGCACGAAGCACTGCTCCTCAGCCACTGAGGAGAAGCCCTGTGCCAAGTGTTTGATTTTTTTACTCTTTGTTTGTACGTGTGGAAATCTAAAGCCACGAAGCTGGAGAAACCCTACCCTCAAAGCGAGGGTTGCTGGTGTGTTTGTATAAACAGGAGTTTACAGAGCCTGCAGGATGATTTGGCTGCATCCCATTGTTGGATTTGGCAAGCTGGGACACCCCTGCAGCCCCAGGCTGAACATGGCTAAAGCCACGTGCATTAGGAAGCTGATCCTGCTCTTATGGGAAACTTCCCCCTTTTAAAGGGTTTTGGATGCTGCAAAGTGTCCAGAAGTCCACCCTTGTTACAGCAATCCTGAAAAAAAAGAAACATTTCCTTCTATTTAATTGGGAGGTTATTACTAAAAAGTACTGTAGAAAAGGGTGAAAGCAGAGCGGAAGAATTGATAATTATTGTTCTTCATTAGTAATTAGGGCTCATAATTCACAGCTGTTCTAGCTGCTATTCCATGTATATGTATATGTACATGTATATGTATATGTATATGTATATGTATATGTATATGTATATGTACATGTATATGATGTGATTATTCTATTCTATTCTATTACAGTACATTATACTGTATTACATTATATTACATTACAGTACATTATATTATATTGTATTATATTATAACCTGTATAATGGGTTATATATGGCTGATAAGGGCCTTAAAATGTTGCTTTGTGTTAAACTGATGCCTCGTGTCTGTGCTCTGTTACTGAGCACACATCATGAATAAAAAAACAAGAATTAGAGGATTTAAGGAGAAAACCTTTCTCCAAACTCAGGGAATTTT